>VZTY01016165.1:1573-15050 GCA_013400935.1 Turnix velox | reverse complement strand
ATCTTTCCCAGAGGATGAGGAGCCTGAGCAGCCTTCTGCTTCCTCTCCAGTTCTCCTGGGCTGCCTCAGTAACAGCCAGAGCAGCAGCAGTTCCTGACGTGGTAAAAGTAACATCAGGCAGCTCATACACAACACAGACATGCACTGATGATCACCTTTTTGCTAAGTCTTTGGTTTTCTTTCTCCATTTTCAGAATCCTTGAACTACTGCCCTCCACAGAGCCCACAGCACTTTGTAGCTCCTCCACTGTCTTCAGCAAACTTTGGTTTTCCATTTCCAGCTTGAGTAACCTGCTGGATGTCAGCTCATTTACCTCATGGCCAAGGGACTTCTGTGGCACTGCAAGAGGAAAAAAAACATTAAAAACAAAGGTTTTTCACTATCTGGAGTTCTTGGACTTTGCCTCTCTAGACTCAGGAGGATTTAAAAGCCTCTGATAGTCCTGCAAAACCTTGCTGGTGAGCAAAGCTGGTGAGGATGAATGACCCATCTTCTTCTCATCTGACAGACAACACTGTAGATGTGAAACAAGAAATGCCCTGCTCTTCCTACAGCTCCCTGTCACACCAGAGATCTGTTTCCTGCACTCCAGGGTATATCCCAAATCTCCAAAAAAACCCTCTGTATGGGATCAAATCTATGACCAATTGGAAGAATTCAAATTGTTTCCCAGCTACCCCTGTGACCAATTCCTCTGAAAGCCTCAACAAACCTTTCTTAACTCTGAGAAAAGCAAGGAGACTCAATCTGTGCTACACACTCTAGAAACCTAACTCCAGCCTAATTGTGGGCTCTACACCTCCACACTGAAGTGAACAACAATCACAGGAGTGAGGATGTCTCTCCAAGGACAGTAAAAAAAAGAAACAGAACTAACCCTCAAACTGTCCCATCTCTCCAGAAGATAGAAGGGTAGTACCTAGAAGTCAGGAGCTGTAATTTCCTAACACAACCCAACCTCTGAGCTCTGCATTTCCCCCTGTTACCAGACTGCTTACCTTCAGAAATTTCAGTTGTCCTATTCATCTGCTCAAGTTCCCAGCCAAGGTGCAAGGATTCATCCATACTTTGTTTCTGAGCCATTTCTAGAGTCATGTTTTCCTCCATGAGCTCCTCGATCTTTTTTCTGTCCATATCACGCTCCTTGAAAAATTATTTCATGTGTAAGTTAAAAAGAAATACATCTCAATACACACAAAGTATTTTCTTATCTGTTGTGGCACAGAGAAATGCCAAGTGTGTGTTCTGCTTTGCTAATACACACTGGGATACAGAGAGGAACAGACAAAAATCATACAGAGATTAGAACAGAAAGGTGGAGAAATACATGCAGAGAAGAACCTGCTCATGGTTACCCAGGGTAAGAACCAGAGCACCAAGGAAAATTATGGTCTTCTGTTTCAGAATACTTAGTTTCTGGAGAAGAGCTGGTTAAAATAATCTCCGCTATCCAAGTATTTAAGCAACACAAGAGCATCTTCACATTAAAAAAACCCAGATCCTATCATTTTTATGAGTGAGCCCCTATATTTGACCACCACATTTCAGCAGTTCCACTAAACACTGCCTCCAGAAGAGCTCTGCCTTTGCCCTTTCTCCTTCCCTTGGCAAAGCCAAAGCTGCTGCAGGAAACCACACCTGAAAAGTGCCACTAAACCAAGGCATTCCCTCTATCCCACACCATGTTCACTGCAAGTTCTTCTTTTATTAAGAAACAGAAATGAAAGTTGATGTGTATCAGCCACCAGCCTTGTCCTCCCTTTATACTTACCATTTCCATATCATGTAATTTGGCCTTTAATTGCAAATTCTCTTTTTCTAACTCATGTAATTTATCAGACCGGGCTCGAGTCCCCTCTAATTGATCTTCCAACATTGTCTTTGTTTCCAGCAACACTTGATTGTCTTCCTTCAACTCCTGCAAGAATTAAGCAGCAAAAAAACCTTAGATCAGAATTATTCTCTTACTCACACAGCAAAACTGGGCTCAGAAATGTTGTTCTAATGTTGAAAGCTGAAACAGACTTTATAAAAAACAGACATACAGCAATTTCATGTATTTACCTCACAAAATTTTACTGAAAAGAAAACCTTATGTAACTTAAAATAAATTAACTATTAACTAGATCATCAAGAATAATCAAGACATTCTTAATTACAGACAAAACAAGTATCTAGAAAGATGTACTGTAAACATTTCACTGCAGTGAAGCAAAAGGCTGGCATCAAATCAGAGACAGAGGCTGATAAAGATGTTCTTTTCAATCCATGACTTGTTGTCAGACCAAATTCCCTGCTGCTGGGGTTGCAGGAAATGAAGAGCAACACCTGAAAATCATCTCCTACAGGCCATAATTAGGATTCCAGGCCAATTAGACAAACTCACTTAAGCCCAAAGTCACGATGCTGAAGCTGCATCCTTCAAATAGAACCAACCACATTCCAAAGTCCTGAACAGTAGCAATTTATATACAATCAGGATTTTTTTCCACAGGTACCTGAAAAAACTTTTAACTTGGGAAATATGACTCTCCCACATCAGCTGACATGCTTTATTTCTGACTAAAGTTGTTATTAGAAGTTCTGGAAGCAGCCACACAACCAAAGGCTGTAAGCTTTAGACATGCAAAGAAAGCAGCCTCTCTCCAGAGGATGTCACATCCTTGGACCTTGCTATTGTGCCACTTTTCAGATATGATAAATAGAATATTGGGCACATTCTGTCATGTCTAAGCAACAATTCCCCAGGAAGAAAATATGCAGGTTGCCAGAGATGCTGCTGAGAAGATGTTATATTAGAAGGGGGAGAGATAAGTCATCCTTCCACTCTATTTAGGGCTGGAGGAACTATAACTAGAGCGTGAGATCCTGTTTGAGGGACTCAGTGTTAAGAAAGGTAAGAATTAAGGCAGAATCTAGAGAAACAAAAGAAACCCACCACCTTGTGATGCAGAATGATGGGAGGGCTGTGGAGCACATTTTTAATTAATTCCTCCATGTTTTTTTTAAACAGAGGGTCCTGCTGCCCTTGCTAGCTCAGAGTGAATATAGGCAAATTACAAACATACAATCTCTTCAGGTTTGATATCTGCATTTAAAGTTCAAAATGCACACATTTTGCTCTTTAAACAAGGTTACACATCACTGCAGGCAGAGACTGATGCCTATTTGTGTTCCTCCTCTTCAAACAACTCTTCATCACTGCTCAGATTGTTCCTAGACTACAAAGGCTGACTAAGTGCCTACTGATGCTTGCTGAATTCCTTCTCTTCATAAAACAGAAGGAATAACACTGCTGATCTGCACTGAAACTACAGAGGCACTCACCTAAAAACTGCAATTTCTCACAAAACTTTGGCTATCATATAACCCAGAGCAAGGAGCTCTCTTAAACATCAGGATGTGGAAAGAGCGTTAGTCATCAAAACAACTTGGAAAAGCCACAGTCTACAAAAAAAATGGTGTTTACTGGGCAATTTTTTAATCTTTAGCTTACCTCCACCCTTGCCTTGTAGAACTCAATGTCGTGCAGCCTCTCCTTGTACCGACTGACTTCACTTTCCAGCTTGTCCACACGGATTGCCTTCTCTCTCAGAGCATCCAGCTCATCTCTGTACACCCTGGCAGAACGGGCATCTGACAGCAGGTTCATATTCTAGAAGATATGGAAATAAAGGCATGAAAGGCATTAATGCTGGACAGTCCACGCTGAAGGATTATAAAGCTGCTTCATTATTTATACTGGTGTGAAAAAAACCCAGACAGAAGAACACCGTAACTTGATTCAGAGGAGGCACAGAAAGAATCCAAAGATTTTAGAGGTTGAGTAGTGCAGATGATTCACCTCCAAGAACACCACACAGGCCTTTACACATTTGTAAATTTCCAAAAAAAAAAAGCACATTTCTCTTACAGATAATGAACTCAAATTACCCCCAAATAATTTTATACACTCGTATCCTAACATTGAATCAGATGTTTTCCCTCGTTATCGACTCAAAGCATAAAGAACACCAGGCAAGATGTGAGTGACTGCTTTGGAGAAGTGTTCACACACTCACAGGATACACTGCAGGTGGCAATTTGCTTCTATGTGGGGAAAACTATTAGAGAAGAAATGCTGAGCTAACTCAGAATGTGAAGAACAGCTACCACAGATCATGCTCAGAATTCAAAAAGCAAAAAAATAATGAAAACATGCTTCTTTATAACAAAAAAAAAACAGATGGGAAAATCATTCTGGTGGCAGCAGGTATTTACTTTGCCCTTATTTTTTTGTAATGATGAATTTTCAAAGCCCATACCTCTTGCTGGAGCCTCTTCAGTTCAGTTTCCATCTGCTCCAGCTCTTGCTTGCAGTCAAGCAACTGCTCAGTCTTCTCCTCCCTGAAAAGGAGCAACACCTCAATTAAACACAACTGCAGAACTTGGGGATCTCACCTGAGAACACAACTTGGAAATTCATGAGACTTCCCTTATTTAACCCAGAATTTCACAGACAACAGACTCAACCTTAGCTATGCCACCACAAATTCCATATTCTTTAGGTTTTAGTCCATATTTAATCCTTTCAGTTTGGTCAGATCTTCTTGAAATTGCTTCACTAGGATTTCCAACTTGTGTGGGGCAGGAAGCACTAGGGTGTAACAACACATTTGGGATTTGGGGAGTTTAGCAAGAAAACCCCAGCCAATCCACACAAACCACAGAGTGGGCACCAGGAGACTCACATCCAAATGAAAACTCAGAATTATTTGAAAATATACATTGAAAAGTACCATATATTTTCCAGGAGAAGCAGACAACAATCCTTGATGTTTCCTGTCACATATCAGCCAAAGCAAACTTGAAAATCACTTCTATATTTTTGCAATTTTCAGGTGCTCTCATGGCTGAAAAAAAATTTGACTAATGCAAAAAATGTGACTTACTCCCTGAGCAGATGCACTGTCTGTTCAAAACATTCAACCTCATTACTTCATGTTTTGGAATACAAGTATGAAACAAAGCAGGAGCAGACAAGGGGGAACTAAGAGAATTCAAAGGGGTTGAAATCTATAATACAATCTTAAAGCAATCACACCAATTAAAAAGTGTTTGTTTTAAACAATACCAGAAGAGTTATTTTTAAAAATGAGCCAATTTGCCAGGGAATGACCTTTCTGCTACCACTGTCAGCCTGAGAAAGCTGCAAGAAATCCAACCTGTACAGCTCCCTGGTAGGAGCCCATCGCATCCGCAGGGAATTCTAACTCAAATAAGAAACTTCATTACCAAAAACAGATTAAAAATCAATTTTAAGCTTGAGTATTTTCAGCTCTGTAATGAATCTAATTTTAAAATTTATCAAATAAATACATCACTCGATACCAAATGCTGGAGACAGAAGTTAATTTCTCAAAGTCCAGTATTTGAAATATACTCTGCTGGGTATAAAGGAAATTTATTTACAAATTACATTCAAATAGGAGTGCAAAGTCTGAACTGTTCCCAGCCATCACTGCTGCCCTAATTGCACGCTTCAGCTACAGACTAGAGAGGATTGTGCTAAATTATACAGAACATACCAGTGTTCACTGTTTAGGCTATCTATTAACTGTCAATCAAACTAATAACAGCAATTTTTTCACTAATTTTCTTGGTGCAGCTGTTTATAGAATATCCTGGGCGGGCTCATTTCAGCAGAGACATAATAATAGAGACATCAGGGGGGGAAAAAAAAAAAAAAAGCCCTATCTTTTTGTCCTGTTCTTCACCAGGACCAAGATGCAGTGGGGGAAGGGGATCCTCTGAGTAACTGAGGCAGAGACCTCAGACAGACAGACAGAGATGATCTGATCAGCAGCCTTTGCTAAGGCTGGGAACTGCTTCCTTCAGCTTTTAACTCAATTTTACCCTCTCTCCACAAGATTTAAGACCCCTTGGCTGAGGGGCAAGGAGACACCCCTGAAGTGGGTGAACATAGCAAGGTGAAGTCTGGATAAATCCATAAATTACCCCCAGCTATAAAATTTACTCACTTTATAAATTGTATTATTCCTCAGACCACCCATTAACAAGTAACCTCAAGGTCTGATGGCTCAACCAGAGCCCAGGTTCACCAATTTCAGTATGTTTTGAGTTAAAACATCAAGATGCTCCAGGGGAGCCACGGAAGGTGCTCCAGGGGAGCCACAGAAGAGTTCAGGCTGGAAGGGACCTTAAAGATCATCGAGTTCCAACCCCCCTGCCATAGGCAGGGACACCTCCCACTAGATGAGGCTGTCAGGCATTCATAGACTGAGTCTTTGCATAGAATTCCCTGTGGCTACTTGGAGATGGTACAACTCACAATCCAGCTTAAGACCCAGAAAAAGCTGTATGTGTCACACCAGCCCACAAAGGCACTGACAACCTAAAAACACACTTGCTAAGTTGAAATAACTAAAATAAAAAATCAGTTTGCCACTTGAAAGAAGGGAGAATTTGCTACTTTGTGTCCCCCCCGCACAGCTCAGGGTACTCACAGCTCCTGCCTCAGGCGGCGGATCTTGGCTTTGGCATCAGCGAGCTCCACGGAGAGGTGCTGCCGGCTCTCGGTGCGCTTCATGCCGGGGGAGCCGCAGGGGGACTGCGCGGCAGAGGCGTGCGGCAGGAACCGCAGGCAGTCCCGCTCCTCAGACAGCTCGATGATGGTCTGAGCAATTAAAAAAAAACAATAACAAGGGAGGGGAAAAAAACCCCCAAAAGTACAAATTGTGTTCAGAGAGACATTCACATTATTTGCAGCCTTCATAAATCAAAGGCTAAAACACCCAAAGCTGCAGCACAAGGGGACAGAGCAATAGAAGGGGTGAGTGGGCTGTGAAATCCCAGGGTGCCCACCCCTGGAGAGCTTTGGATTCTGTTTTCAGTTATCTCAAGTTGTTTCAGATGCTGGTTACACAAAAATCATCCACTTTTACCTTGTCTAGTTTGCCATGGTACTCACAACTAGAAGCACACCATTAGAATCCTAGAATGGTTTGGGTTGGAAGGGACCTTAAAGATCATCCAGTTCCAACCTCCCTGCCATGGGCAGGGACACCTCCCACTACACCAGGTTGCTCAATGCCTCATCCAGCCTGGCCTTAAACACCTCCAGGGATTGAGAGGGCATCCCCAGCCTCTCTGGGCAACCTGTCCCACTGTCTCACCAAAGAACTTCCTTCTTCTCTCCAGTATAAATCTCCCCTCTTCCAATTTCCATCCATCACTCCTGGTCCTTCAACCACATNCCTGGACCCTATTAGAAAATCCTATCCCAGCTTTCCTGCAGCCTATGAGGTCCCCCTGAGCCTTCTCTTCTCCAGGCTCAACAACCCCAACTCCTTCAGCCTTTCCTCAGAAGAACATAACTGCCTCAGACACTTCCTGGCAGTAAGGAAGCCTTGCTTAAATACACTAACAGAACATATATTAACCTGTTAGTCATAAAAATGCTAAGTGGGTTTGTTTTTAATAATTGTTTCTTGGATTCCTCATATGCAGGGAAGTCCATCCATACCTCTGAGTGCTCATCCCGCTCATCAATAAGTCTTTTTAAATGTAGTGCCATATTTTTCAGGAGAGGTTCCACATACTCTTGTGTCAATACAATGACATCCATCCACTGCAGATCAAACACGTTCTCCTGGTTGTGAGTTACCTACACAGAATGAAATGGAAGAGGAAAAAAACTTCTTTTTAAATTGTAGGGGTAGAAAGAAAGGCTAAGAAAATAAAGCTGAAACCTTAAGATTTAAATTCTCTACAAAATGTATTAAAAAAAAATTAAGAGATTGTTTGTTAAGAGTTTCTAATCAACCTGAAAGTACTTGTGTCAAAATAAAAAGCAAATAACACAATAAGCTTACAAGCTCCCATGCATGAGATTGGAACTATACATACAGACATATGTCTGCATATGAAAATTTCACTGAATTTCCTGTAATTTTAAGAAATTCTTGGAGCAACATCCTTGCTCCCTGCTACTGTTCTAACAATGAGATCCAAAAGAGTTTTATCCTGATACAATAAACATTATATATGACATGCATGAGATTGGAACTATATGCTAGATATAAGTCTGTATCTGAAAATTTCACTAAATTTCCTGTAATTTTAAGAAATTCTAGGAGCAACATCCTTGCTCCCTGCTACTGTTCTAACAATGAGATCCAAAAGAGTTTTATCCTGAAATCTTTTTGTGAATCACATTTTACAAGGGGCCTTTTTTGCAGACCAAAACCAACAATTACAAGTTTTGTACTTGTCTTACTGATTTTTGATCAAGTGCAGTTAATTTTCTTACAATATTTCACCTCCTAAAAAAAAATGAAGAGGACCAAAATAACAATATACCTCTTGAATATGGGCTGCAACAGCTGCTCTCGTGTCAAAATCCAGACCTTGGATTCTTTCAATAAACTCTTCCTTTTTCTGGCACTAAAAAGGAAGGCATCAATTTTATACACACACATCTATTAGGAAAATCACAAGCATTTTCTTTCTTCCTTTATATTTCAAAGAGCTAAACATCATAAATCTGAAATTATAATGACCATGCTGCTAAATTATCACCCAGTAATTCAATTAACTGATAAACAGCTGCTTTATGCAACATTTCAGCAATTTCAACACAAATAAAACAGCCAAGAAAAAGCAGCTAATGAAAAGGGGGAAGGAAGAGGATTCCCAAAATAACTTATTAAATTTTTCTTCCTTTCTTTCCGGTATGAGTCAAAGTAACTCCACTACAAAAAAATAAACTATCAGAAAGCCCACCTAGCTCCATTCACACAGATCTAAGGGGCCACTTCTACTGTAAAAAAACCTATTTTTGAGGAATGCATCAGCACCCCAGAGGAGGGAAGGCTGGATTTATAGTCCACCACAGGTATTGAACAGTAGGAAAAGAGATATGTAACACTTCAATAATTCCCTACAGACATAACCACAAACCAAACTCACCTGGACTGCACAGCCAAGTAAAAGCAGGAGGAGTTTTTTTATTTCCTCAGTGCCTGGCTCTAAGGAGAGAAAAAGAACAAAAAAAAATGGTAGGTGTAAAACAGCAATTTGAATTTCTTTTCCCATGCCTCAGAAATCAGGCTTCCTCATGATTTCATATTGTTTATGTTATCCTAGATAAAAAAAAATAAAAGGCTGAAGAAACCTACACCTTTCCAGCCTCCAGCTTAGTCCTTTCTGCTGTTTGCCTGCCAGCCCTCAGCCTGAGCAAACAGCTCAACATCTATAATGACTACAAGCGAAAAACACCATTTCAGCCCTTTGCAAAGTGAAACCTTTCCAAAGTGCTTATGGAGACCTACCACCTCAAGTTATTAAATGTCATCTCAAGATATTCAAAGTGATGAGGCAATTTGCCACCCCTAAGCTGCAAGAGTTGGGTGACAATTTAACTGTTCTACAAAGCCATAACAGATATTCTAACCTCAACATCTAAAAATCAAAATGCATTTCGTAGAATCATAGAATGGTTTGAGTTGGAAGGGACCTTCAAGATCATGGGCCATGGGCTACCTCCCACTAGACCAGGTTGCTCAATGCCCTATCCAGCCTGGCCTTCAACACCTCCAGGGATTGAGGGGGCATCCACAACCTCTCTGGGCAACCTGTCCCACTGTCATACTTCCAAATACAGCCTTGAACAACTTAATCTCTTCAAAAAGCTCCAGGTAAAGAACTCTGTTTGCAGGCTGATGACCTTTCTTACTTTCTACACTTAAAACACCTTTGTCCTGCCACTAAACACACCCTCCATCTGCAACAGAAGCAACAATAAAGCCAGTGCTTTAAGGGCAATAGCTCAGGTGAGCTGGAGACAGAGTCTATAGGGTCACATCTGACTTTGCTTCACTGACAAAGCCAACACCATCCCTGGGGAGCAACCATCCTGCAACAAGCCATGGATGCCAGCTGAACAGACAGAAACCACATGGTCAAACATCATAACTCTGGGTTTGGTGAGAAATCTGACCTTTATTCTGCAAAATTCTGCAACCACCACCATGGCCAGACTCACTCCTGGTCTCACAGTGATGATCAGCACAGGTCAAGGTACCCTTGGGTCATCCTTGAACCTGGCCCAAGTTGCTGAAGCCTCTCTTGTTCAAAGGGCTCCACCACTGGTAACCACAGACCAGCCCCAGTGATCACAAGGTGATCAGAAGCATCTAAAGCATAAAGCAGCTCTGCTAGAACCTTCTCTCCAAAATAGCAGTGTGCAATCTTCTGCATTGGACAACTCAGTCTATGAAAGAGGTAACCACTGTCCTAACAAGCAGTGGAAACACTGTCCTTTCATTTTACACTCACTTACAAAATACTGTAGTGGATCAAATCAAAGTTATACATACAATCAAAAGAGGAAATTAAAAAGAAATAAAAAAACCCCTAAAGATACAGAACAGCAGGCTTTGACTTGTTTTCAGTGAAGCAGAGAGGAAGGACAGGTGCTAAGCTTCACCTCCCTCACTGCTTCAGGAGTTCTCTGAGCATTATGATATTAATTAGAGAGCTTTATTTCAACACTGACTAAACCTGTATAATCCCAAAGAATGCACCTTTCAAATTTTCAAAGGAGGTTCGCCAAGTAGATAAGATACAAAGAACATGAACTCAAATTGGAGATCTTTAACCATTGACACAGACTTTTTGTATCCCAAAGACTTGAACTGGGAAGTCTTTACTAGAGACATAGAAAATATCAGTGAACATCCTTCAGCAAAAGCACACTACTTGGGCTAAAAGAGGGGAACTGGAGCTGGCTGCCTGACTGAATCCTCCTCTAACAGAAGGAATCCTTCCCTACATCTTGCATTCTACATCCACTTATCTCAAAAAGTTAATAGTTTAAGAAAAAAAATTCCTCAAATTTCTCTTCGAATGCTCATTTGCTCACTGCTTCAGCTATCTCTTGGCAGGCTTTTAAAAACCTGAGTATCATTTCTACATNACTGAACCGTTTGAATTGTGAAGTACTCCTTCCCTACATAATGCATTCTACATCCACTTATCTCAAAAAGCTAATAGTTTAAGAAAAAAAATTCCTCAAATTTCTCTTCGAATGCTCATTTGCTCACTGCTTCAGCTATCTCTTGGCAGGCTTTTAAAAACCTGAGTATCATTTCTACATCTCTCCCACACATTCCTGAAAAGAACATGGCAAAGCATGGAGCAGCCTCAGCAGCCTCACTGCTACCAACCACTTCCTTTGTCTCCATCACAAGTGCAGAAACAATTCTTTTCTACACCCTCCACCTTGCTGCTTAAACTCTCTCCCTGCCCAGGGTCTCCGCCCTTTGATGTGCCTGCCCTCACCCTGATCCCTGCCTTTTGTGCCCTCTGGAGCCTTCCATCCTCCTCCACAAACATCAACTTGTTTGAATCCTCCCCTGAAAGGACACTCACCTCCTCATTATCTCCCTTCTCCTTTTCCTCTGTAATTTAACATTTACAATCACAGGCTGTAGCTCTGTCTCCTCTCTTTTTCTCCTCAAACTGGCTTCCAGCCAATTAGCTCAACTCAAATGTTTCCTGATAAAGTCTCTGATGACCTCTTTTTTTTTTTTACCACAGCTCAAATGCAGCATCCTATCTGCATTTTCCTTCATCAGCCTCAAACCTTTACCTGCTTTCTGCAATGTGCCATTTTCTGCTGTTTCTCTACTCATCATTCCTTGGGCACAAAGGCAAAAAAACTGGGACACATTTATGGGGGGAAAAAAATAAAAATCACAGCTCCAGTCTAAGCTTTAGGGGATGAAATCCCAGTTGTTATCAGAGAATCAGCTTTTTACCACAGGGCTTGCCTTGATGCAATCAGATTTACACAGCAAGTCCCCCAGAGGTGACAAAGGACAAGCCCAGCACAGGAGACTCGGCAGGGCTCAGCTCTTCCTCCAATTGACACAGCAAGAGCAGCTTCAACTCTCAACAGTTCTGGCTGGAACTCAAAGGAACAGCTCTACCTCCTGACTCAGATCAAAATCCAAGATGAGTGCAAACAGGAAGCTGAAATATCTTCAAGAATATTGTCCTCCACACCAAGGATTTTTAATCTGAGGGCTAAGTCCATCCAGGAGAGCACCAGAGGTCCCAGCCAAACCACAAAACCAGCAGGAGCTTTCTTATCACTTAAAGCACAGGGTTAAGTTTACAGCTGAACACTAAGGTTACCCCTTGTGAGGTTTGGAGGGCACTGAATGAAACTTCACCTCACACTGGACAATCTTTAAAAGGCATCTTTTGTTTCAGTATCTTAAAGAGAATAAAACACATCACTACAAACACAGCATGTTTAACTCTGGTCTCTGGAGTTCTTCAACCACCTTTGTCAAGTGTGGAACCAAAAGAGTTTAGGAGAAGCAGGTGCACTCACACTTCCTGCTGCACACAACAGATTACAGCACCTACACGCACAGAAACCAAACAGGCTGCAACCTCAGAAGCAAAAGCAGCAGAATTCCAAAGCAGAAAGGAAAAAAAAAAATCAAGTTACCCACACAAATGGGATATGTGCAGATGCAACATGGAAAATACCAAGGCTATGAAGCCTGAAACTGAAAGGCAAGGTAACACAGATGACTCTTCTGGCTGATGACAAAAATCTGACCTGACACACACAAAGCATGGCACTGAAGGCACCTGGAATGAGAGCAGCCAGGGGCAGCCACACAGCCTGCCAGAGCAGTGCCTGACCTCTCTCTGCTGACCAGTGGCACAGGGGACACTACTCCCTGCCCCAGCCAGGCCTGGAGAGCATGCTGCACACCTTCCACACTGCCCGTGGACACTCACATGGGTCCAAGTGGCTGAAAACTGCAACTCCCAGAGCTGGAAGCAGAGAAGGTGGGTGTATGGAGAAGACAAGAGTCAGTTCAGGGGAGAACACAAGAAGGTCACTGCAGTATTCTTCAGGAAACCATGCAAGGGAGGCAGGAGAGATTTGGGGAAGGAAAGCAAGGATTGGGAGTGGGATCAAGTGAGATGTACTCAACTACCAGGCTCAGGTAAGGAAAGAAAAATTTAGGAATCCAGGAAATCATATTTTGCCACTCCAGATGTACACAGCTTGCTGGAAAAGGCACTTCATTTCAGGATAAATCCCAGTGAGAACCAGTGCTGAGGCTTGGAGACAATTTAGCAAAGTGTGGAGCTTTGGTGTGAATAGAGAAAACATCACACAGCAACATTAAAACACTACAGAAGAATTTACATTATCTTCTTCCAAAAGGCTCAGTCCTGTATTAATTTAATTTCCAGTGACATAATACGAATTACTACATCAATATAAATTATCATCTTATTTAAAAATAAACTTACCAGAAAAAGGATTTTTGCCGATTATCAGTACATTTGGCAGAGACATCATGATCAGCTGCTGCAAAGTCTCCTAGAAATGTAAATTAATATATTATTTAGATCATGTGTATTGAATAAAAATAAACATCA
>VZTY01016164.1:0-21559 GCA_013400935.1 Turnix velox | reverse complement strand
CCCAGAGAGGGTGTGGGGTCTCCTTCTCTGGAGACATTCAAACCCCACCTGGACACTTTCTTGTGTGACCTGATCTGGGTGTCCCAGTTCTAGAAGTGGGATGGGACTAGATGATCTCTTGATGTCCCTTCCAATACCTGACATTCTCTGATTCTGTAATGTTTCACAGTTGAGGATGAAAAGGTGCTTGGGAAAGCCTCAGCCATGGCTAAGTGTGGTTTGAGAGACAGAGCTGGTGCCTGAAATGAACCTGCAGTTTTTAGAGGTCTCAGCTGTAGTGAACTGCAGCCTTTGCATGAAAAAGAGATATTATTACAGATATCTGCTTGGTAAGGAGTGAACCAGCATATTAATAACTTGTTTGTTTTTTCTTTTCTTTGGACAGTTACAGATTTTTATAAAGTTGCTTAAAACCACGAGGTTGGAATAGCTGGGTTCCAGAGCTCAGGTCCATGTGAGCTTGTGAAAGCATTTTCTCTGAGCTTCGTTTCCATGAGCTCATCACTTCTCAAGAGCTGTCAATCACAGCATTACTAAAGACTGCATTTTTTTTTAAAAAAAAAAAAGACCCATAATCCTAAAAATGATTGACAGTAGCATTGGTAGGAAAGAGAGATTTCTATGGGAACTCTGAGAGTGTGTGTCAAAAAGTGTAGTTTGTGAAATCCTCTTTTCTGGTGAATTCTTGGGCTGCTGTTGAAAGATAAGTACTGCAGGGTATGATTTTTCTTTTTTTTTTCCTTCCCTTTCCTTTTTTCTAAAGTTCCTTCCCTGTGTTGAAGAGTATGTTTGGCACTAAAGATATGATTCAGTTGGTCCTGAGGTGCAGCTGTAGGAAGTATCTCGAGAGGAGGCACCTTGAGGTATTTCAGAGCCAATGGAGAGGTAAAAACTGACAAGTTCTTAGTTACAGAGTTCACAGTTAAGGCTGCAGTGCTTAAGGAGGACCCTGAAGATGGTCAAAGGGCTGGAGCAACTGCCCTATGAAGACAGGCTGAAGGAGTTGGGGTTGTTCAGCCTGAAGAAGAGAAGGCTCAGAGGGGACCTTATAGTAACTTATCAGGGGTCCTGCACCTGAGGGGGTCCTACAGAAAGGCAGGGCAAGGACTTTTTAATATAATATCAGATGGGAGGACTAGAAACAATGGATGTAAATTGGAAGGGGGTAGATTTAGATTGGACATAAGAAAGAAATTCTTTCCAGTGAGGGTGGTGAAGCACTGGAACAGGTTGCCCAGAGAGGTTGTGGATGCCCCCTCTCTGGAGGTGTTCAAGACCAGGCTGGACAGGGCACTGCGCAGCCTGATGTAGTGGGAGGTGTCCCTGCCTATGGCAGGGGGGTTGGAACTCGATGATCTTTAAGGTCCCTTCCAATCCAAACTATTCTATGATTCTATTCTGTGGCTTGATAAGAAAAGTGGTTATTTCTGGTGGTGCTTTCATGGGAAAAGCACAAGAACCAGCTTCTGGGAAACTCCAGCTTCTCTTCCTAGCCCAGCAAGGTGATGTGAAGCCCACCTTTCACAGCTCACATTGAGAAGAGGGACAGGGATGCTTGTAGCTGTGTGTTGGAGCCTGCTGTCTGCAGCTAGTATGTCAACTTTTTAGTGTATGTGAAACCAAGGAGTTTGATTAAAATGCTGTGTGTTTGTGTCCCTGAGTGGTGAAGCAGATGCAGTGGTCCTCAGTGTGAAGGCCCTGTGGATAAAGCCATCCTGTGCCACAAGGCAGTGGGTGAAGTGTTGCTTTGTGAGTAAAGGCTGAGTGCTGATTGAAACCTTGGATGCTGGAGTGTTAGTGCTCAGTTCTAGACATTTTATTGTTGGGTAGAAAGAATCATAGAATGAGTTTGGTTGGAAGGGACCTTCAAAGACCATCCAGTGCCACCCCCTGCAGTGACAGGGACATCCTGCACTAGATGAGGTTGCTCAGAGCCTCAGCAAGCCTGGCCTTGGATGTCTCCAGGCTTGATGGGTCCGCCACCACCTCTCTGGGCAACCTGGGCCAGTGTGTCCCCACTCTCATGGGGAAGAACTTCTTCCTCGTGTCCCATCTAACCCTGCCCTGCTCTAGTTTCAAACCACTGCCCCTCATCCTGTGTCTCCCTGCCCTGGCAAACAGCCCCTCCCCAGCTTTCCTGGAGCCCCTTCAGGCTCTGGGAGGTCTCCTTGGGATCCTTCTCTTCTCCAGCCTCAACATCCCCAGCTCTCTCAGCCTGTCAATGTCTGTTTCCATTTCTTTTTTCTGAGATGCAAGACAGTTTTATCATCAGCTTGGGTTCTTGTTCATCTCTCTTTCCCAGTTCATAACTAGATGAGCACCAGGACATCATTATAGGGTGGGCTTTTATTCACAGTTATTGTATGTGGTGCCTGGATTTGCAGCATTTGCTCCACCACCTCTCTGGGCAGCCTGGGCCAGTGTCTCCCCATCCTCATGGGGAAGAACTTCCTCGTGTCCCATCTAACCCTGCCCTGCTCTAGTTTCCAACCACTGCCCCTTGTTCAAAAAGAAAATCAAACTGTTCTGAAATCTCAGGCCTGGGAGATGGTTTGTTCTCTTCCCAAAGTCCAAGTGGCTCACTGTAGAAAGAGTCATGATGTGTTATGCTGCTGGTTGGAAAAAGAGGCTCCTCTAAGGATTCAGGGTGCACTCAAGAGAAGTTCTGTTTGTTCTAAAACTCTGCTTTTTGTTGTAAAAATTGTCAGTGCATCAGCAGGAGCAGCAGGACCAGAGCTTACTGAGCTCCACTTAACAGTGTGAGAAATGAGCTATATCAGGCTAGATTAAACGTGGTAAATAAATGGGTAAAAAGAGTAGAAAATACAAGGAATAACTTTTAGGTGTTGCTAAGATGTTCTTAGAAAAATTCTTTTGCTGTACTGTGAAATGAAATATGAAAGAAGCCTGGTTTGCATCTGGTTTTCCAGGAATCTCCCTAAACTTGAGTTCTGCTGACACTCCATCTACTAATTAAAATAAAACCAGATTAGTCTCTTAGTTTAGTTTGATACAGGGTCTAATGAAGATTTCTGAAATAATTACTGCAGGTTTTGTTTTGTTCTCTATTTTAAATTTCAAATTTTGTCATCATGGTGATGCAAGATGTAGCTGATGCTTGGGTGAGACTTCAGATTTTGGGGGGAAAAAGCCAGGGTTTCAGCCTGTGACCCCACTCTTTGAGTCAGCACCACGCTCTGCTGCTGAAAGGATCATCTTTTTCCCTCCATACACAGACATGAGCAGACCTGGCCCCATGGCCATGGGCTGTTTGTTGCAGAAGAAAACTTTTAACTCATGGTCAGCTCTTCTGACATTTAACTCCCTCCTGCTCCCATCAACACCAGGTCCCAAAACTGATGTGACATTGTTCCTGCCCCCTGTAGAAATGACATTTTTAGTGTATTTCTTCCTAAAGTCTTTTCCTTTTTGAGCCTGAGACTGGCTTTATGGTGTAAACTGGTAAAGAGACCATGAGAAGTAGAAGGAAGACTAGTGAGGTGAAGTCAGAGCTAACCAAGTGGTGTTAGAAATGTCATTGCTTTGAGCAGTGGGGCATGGGGTGTATCTGAGTGGCAGATGAAAACCTCAAACTGTGAGTTAATAAAAACAAACTATAAACTCCATTGCCTGTTTTATAGAAAAATCTCAAAGCGTTTAGCAGATGCTTATGTTTTTAAGCCCTGCCTGAGGCAAGTGGGAGTTACGAATGGAGTTATAATTGGGTGAACTGAAGTAACAGGAACCGTGTGCTCTGGGGGCAGACTGGAGCCCACCCTCACCTTCCCAGTCCCACTGGTTGTGAGCTGTTCCTTCAGGTCATGTTTGTTGCTCTTTTCCTGTAAATGATGTCAAGAGGCTGCTCATAAAGTATTCACTGTAATAAATCATAGAATGATAGAATGGTTTGGGTTGGAAGGGACCTCAAAGATCATCTGGTTCCACCCCCCCTGCCATGGGCAGGGACACGTCCCACTACACCAGGTTGCTTAATGCCTCATCCAGCCTGGCCTTAAACACCTCCAGGGATTGAGGAGGCATCCACAACCTCTCAGGGCAACCTCTTCTAGTGTCTCACCATCTTCACAGCAAAGAAATTCTTTCTTCTTCTCTCCAGCCTAAATCCCCCCTCTTCCAATGTGCATCCATCACTCCTAGTCCTGCCATCCTGGACCCTATTCAAAAGTCCTACCCCATCCTTTCTGTAACCCCCTTCAAGTACTGAGAAGCTCCTGTGAGGTCCCCCCTGAGCCTTCTGTTCTCCAGGCTGAACAACCCCAACTTCTTCAGCCTGTCCTCAGAAGGGAGGTGCTCCAGCCCTCTCAGCATCTTTGTGGCCTCCTCTGGACCCGCTTGAACAGCTCAGTGTCCTTATGTTGAGGGTTCCAGAGCTGGACACTGCTGTGTGGAGATATGTGGAGTGCTCCAGCTGTGGAGTGACTTTTGGATGTGTGATTTGATTTCACTATTTGATTTTCTTTTTTCTACATACAGAGCTGGGAGGACTCCTGAAATATGTCCGTCCCTTCCTGAACTCCATCAGCAAAGCCAAGGCAGCCCGTTTGGTCCGGTCCTTGCTCGATCTCTTCCTTGATATGGAGGCAGCAACAGGACAGGAGGTGAGACTGAGATTTCAGTGCTACCAGGTTCTTCTAAAGCCACTATTATCTGACCTACTTTGCTTCACAGTGAAAAATTATTCATGTCAGGAAACATCAATTTAATGCATTTGGATATATTCCATTAATAAAACATGAAGTAATTTAATTCACTCATAACCATGGTATTTTTTTCTGCAAGCCTCATCCTGCTCCAGGTTAGAAGTAGCTCTTACCTGGCCATTTTTAGAAATTTGTGTTGTTAGCTGTGATGTTAATTGCTTGGTAGTGTCAGCACGAGGAATATTTAGTGGTGTGGTTAGTGTTGAGGATGTGAGAGGAGCTACATGTGTTCCAGGGAGTTCTGTCCAGTGGAGAAGTGGGGACCACGTGTGATGGCAAAGAGCTGCCAGAGGGAGTCTTCAAGGTCTTTTCAGGAGTTGATGTGACTAGATAGAACCACAGGATGGTTTGGGTTGGAGGGAACTTTAAAGTCCTCCCAGTGCCACCTCCTGTCTTGGGCAGGCTCACGTTCCACCAGCCCAGGTTGCTCCAAGCCTGGCCTTGAACCTGTCCAGGGATGAGGCAGCCACAGCTTCTCTGGGCAGCCTGGGCCAGGGGCTCATCCCCCTCACAGCAAAGAATTTCTTCCTCAGATCTTATCTAAATCTTCTATTTTTGATTAATAAATTATTCCTCTCATCCATGCTCTTACAAGCAGCCCCTCCCCAGCTTTCCTGGAACCCCTTAGGGATTGGAAGGGATTCTAAGTTCTTCCCACATCCTTCTCCAGGCTGAACTCCCCAACTCTCTCTGCTCCCCTTCCCAGCAGAGGGGCTTCAGCCTTCCCAGCATCTCCAGGACCTTCTCCAGCTCCAGCAGCTCTGTGTCCTTCTGCTGTTGGTGCCCCAGAGCTGGAGGCAGCTGCAAGGGGGTATCTCAGAGGGGCAGGATCCCCGCCTCACCCCCTGCCCACACTATGGGGATCCTGCATAGGTGCTGGGGGGTTTCTGGGCTGTCAGTGCACACTGATGGGGTGTGTGGAGCTTCTCATCCACCAACACCCCCAAGTCCTCTTCATGGCTGCTCTCCAGCCATTCTCCTTGCCTGGATTTGTGTTTGGGATTGCCCTGACCCATGTACATGACCTTGGACTTGGCCTGGTTTAACTTTGAGATTTGCTTGGGCCAACCTCTCGAGCCTGTGAAGATGCTGAGGATTACTGAGGAGCCCAACTTTGTTGGGAAGTTAAATTTTACCTCATTCAGTGTGAGGTGCCCCTGCCTGGGGTAGGGAGTTTGGAATCAGGTCATCTTCAAGGTGCCTTCCAACCTACACCATCCTGTGGTCTCTCACCTGGAGAAATGCATGGGAAGACAGTGCAGTGGGCATCTTTACAGGAGCCTTCTGGGACTTGAAAGCTACTCCTGAAGTGAAAGAGGGGAAAAGTTTTGTAGTTACCAAGTACAAACTACTTCCAGTGGATACATTTGGCCTCTAGAGAACTCAGGCTGAGGTAGAGCTAAGTTCCAAAGTTAGAGTTAAACAGTGATGGACAGAGTCTTTTGCCTCTCTCCTTTAAAAGAAGAGGTGAAGGGAAGCAGGGTGGGATGTGCAGATAATAATAAAAATAAAGGGACACCTGGAGGGCTCAAGGGAAAAGAAATGGCTTCAGACTTTTTCTAATGGTAACTTGATGGAAATGGCAATATTTGGATGCATTCTCAAGAGGTGGCATTTCATGGCAAGAGAGGAAGTTGGATTAACAGCAATGGAAATATGACCCAGTGGACAAAACATTCATGTTTAAGCATATTCAGAAGCCAGAGCCTTGAGGAATTATGACACCTACCCTGTGAGGTTCTGAGTGCAGCAATCCTGAATGCTTTCAGAGTAGTTCCAAGGGGGACTTTTGCTTTCTTGCTGTAACTTAGATGAAGATGACTCCCAGGAGCCCAGTAAAGCAATGAAATTGGAGATTTCTCCAGCTCCTAATGCTCCAGCTATCACTCTGCAATAAATTGCAGCTTCATAATGGCTTTTCATAAAACATCCCCATTTAACATCAGAGATGAGAAGCTGACAAGTCCCAGGGTGCAGTGCAGTGACAGAGCTGCTCTGCAGAGATCTTCCATCCCCAGCTTTTTGGAAAAGCCATTCCTGAGCTGAGCACCTTGGGGTGACTTATTGCTAGCTGGTACCAAATCAACACCCACTTCTAGCTGGGATGGAACAGAAGGGGATCTCAGCAATCTTAAATATTTGTGAAGCCATTGGGTTCCTTTGCTCTGAAGTGATGGGTAAAGTGTTTGGTGTCACTAAGTGACCCCTGGAACTCAACTAGGTTGTAAGTAGTGAAGCTGGCACCTCTTCTGCTTTACACTGATAAAGGATAGGCAGGATCTGACATATTTAGGCCCCAAAAGACTTAATTTTCCTTCCTTTCTGGAGCAATTGAAAATGCAGTTCTCTCAGAGGATGAATGAAATGGTGCAAGGAAGGGACCTTTAAAGCCTTTTAGTTCATCCTGTGCCCTCAGGCAGAATCAGCTCTCACATCCCCAGATGTTTTTATTTCAAACAAGAGCACAGCTGGCTAAGAAATGCTATTAGGATTTCAGTGGCAAGTTTTACTGATGAAACTTTGGAATCCAGATCTTCATATTCCTGCATGGGGAGGATCAGCCCTGGTGGTCAGAAAAAGCTGTCGGAAGCCAGATGCTTTAGAAAAGGAATGAAGAAGGTGATTTGAATTGGCTAAAGCTTTAACTGAGCCTTGGTTTGCATTCTGAACTTTCTCCTGCAATGATTCTAATACTGAGAACATTGTTACAAAGTGCAGGAAGTTTCTATAGCAGATGGAGCAGGAAAATAGGTAGCACAATTTAACTGTTGTATATCATTTTGTGCAACGTTTCTGACAATGTAAACTCTGGTGTCTACACAAAGCTGCCCCAGGCTGCAGCATGTGGTAATGGGGTTCCTGGTGAGTCCTTGCTGAAGAGAAATCCCTGAAACAGCAAAAGAAGTCTGGTGACCTGTGGCTATTGTCAGCAAGGAACTCAGCAAGGCTCACCTTGGCAGTGCTTGTTCAGAGCCCTTTGGGGTAGACACAAATAATGGAGGCTGATCTCCAGACCCATCTCATTCACCAGGAAGGTGGTGAGACACTGCCCCGGGTTGTCCAGAGATGTGGTAGAGGCTCCATCAAGCCTGGAGACATCCAAGGCCAGGCTTGGTGAGGACATCTAGTGCAGGATGTCCCTGTCACTGCAGAGGGTGGCACTAGATGGTCTTTGAAGGGCCCTTTCATAGAATGATAGAATGGTTTGGGTTGGAAGGGACCTTAAAGGTCACCTAGTTCCAACCCCCCTACCATGGGCAGGGACACCTCCCACTACACCAGGTTGCTCAGTGCCTCATCCAGCCTGGCCTTAAACACCTCCAGGGATTGAGGGGGTATCCACAGCCTCTCAGGGCAACCTCTTCCAGTGTCTCACCACCCTCACAGCAAAGAACTTCTTTGCATCCATTACTCCTAGTCCTGCCATCCTGGACCCTACTAAAAGGTCCTACCCCAGCCTTTCAGGTATTGAGAAGTCTCTGGTGTCCCCCCTGAGCCTTCTCTTCTCCAGATTGAACAACCCCAAGGTGTTCTGTGACTCTTTGAAAGTCAAGCTAATCCATGTTTGGTGATGCTGTGGTTAAACTGAAATGACTTCTCTCCTTAAACTACATTGTGGAGATTCAGGCTTTGTTGTGTTTTTGTTGCCTTGTAGGAAATGCTTGAAGCATGCTGCTGTTTTACAGAAGGGCAACAGAAGGCTTGACAAATTTCTTTCTGCTCCCTTTAAGGTTGACCTGTGTTTAGAGTGTATTGAATGGGCCAAATCAGAGAAGAGGACTTTCCTACGCCAGGCCCTGGAGGTAGGTTATGGTGGCATCCCAGACCTGGGTAGTGACACCTGCTCTTGGTCAAATTTAAGAGCTATAAAAGTAGGGGATTTGTAGTGTGTTGTTCAGATCTTTATCCATGTAGTGGCTAAAAATTAATTATACCAGATTTACTCACTAATGTCTGTAAATATGGAAAGGGTGAGTGTCAGGAGGATGCAGCCAGGCTCTTCTCAGTGACCTCCAATGATAGGACAAGGGGAAATGGGTGTGAACTGGAACACAGGAGGTTCCACAGAAATAGGAGAAGAAACTTTGTCTCCTTGGTGAGGGTGAGAGAAAAGTGTCCCAGGCTGCCCAGAGACGGTGTGGGGTCTCCTCTGGAGACATTCAAACCCTGCCTGGATGCCTTCCTGTGGCACCTGGCCTGAGTGTTCCAGCTCTGGCAGGGGGTTGGACTGGATGATCTTTTGAAGTCTTTTCCAATCCCTGACATTCAGTCATTCTGTGACCTTCTTTGAACAGGCAGGGTGTTCTGATGATGGTGTTCACTGTGTTCAGATGATGGTGTAGAAACAAACCATGTGGTGTAACGGAAACAAACTAATTTAACGAAGCCTTTATGGATGAAAATAGGAAGTTTTCATTTTACAAAATAATTGTTACCCTTTCTCTGATTCCACTCACAGCAGTTCCTTTTCTGTTCTCCAGGCGAGGCTGGTCTCTTTGTACTTCGACACCAAGAGGTACCAGGAAGCGCTGCAGCTCGGTGAGTCTCCCACTGGGTGGCGGTAGGAGCTCTTGGCTCTCAAATGGCTCCTCAGGCTGGCTCCTCGTGTTCCTTCCTTCCTTCCGAAGTTTTGGAGACTTGGGCATCGATTTCTCAATAGTAACTTATCAGTACCTGAGAGGGTCCTACAGAAAGGCAGGGGAAGGACTTTTTAATGTGATATCGGATGAGAGGACCAGAAACAATGGATGTAAATTGGAAGGGGGTAGATTTAGACTTGACATAAGAAAGAAATTCTTTCCAGTGAGGGTGGTGAAACATTGGAACAGGTTGCCCAGAGAGGTTGTGGATGCCCCCTCTCTGGAGGTGTTCAAGACCAGGCTGGACAAGGCACTGAGCAGCCTGATGTAGTGGGAGGTGTCCCTGCCTATGGCAGGGGGGTTGGAACTAGATGATCTTTAACGTCACTTCCAACTCAAACTGTTCTATGATTCTATGATTCTTCCATCTTTTCCTAGAGCTTAGTGATAAAAGCTTTTAGGCACCTCCTTGTTCTCACTGATCGTACATTGAGCTGTTGGAGCAGGTCCGGAGGAGGACCACAAATGTGATGAGAGGGCTGGAGCACCTCTGTTCTGAGGACAGGCTGAAGGAGTTGGGGTTGTTGAACCTGGAGAACAGAAGGCTTGGAGGGACCTCAAAGGAGCTTCTCAATACTCCCTTCAGGAGGTTACAGAAAGGCTGAGGTAGGACTTTTTAGTAGGGTCCAGGATGGCAGGACTAGGAGTAATGGATGCAAATTGGAAGATGGGAGATTTTGTCTGAGAGAAGAAAGAGGTTCTTTGCTGTGAGAGTGGTGAGACACTGGAAGAGGTTGCCCAGAGAGGCTGTGGATGCCCCCTCAATCCCTGGAGATGTTTAAGGCCAGGCTGGATGAGGCACTGAGCAACCTGGTGTAGTGAGAGGTGTCCCTCCCCATGTCAGGGTTTGGAACTAGGTGACCTTTAAGGTCCCTTCCAACTCAAACCCTTCTATGATTCTGTGGTTTGGGAAGCAAAGAAGAGCTGAAGGCCATCAGTGTGATCAGAAAGGTCAAAACAAGAAACTGCCTTTCTCAGTAAGAGCTCAGTAAGGGCAGTTGTAATGCCAGGAGATGACAGACCTCTGAGGTTGTGATTAGACAAGCTCTTATGAAGGAGTGTAAGTGCTTGAAGAATTTGCTTGAGATATAGAATCATAGAATAGTTTGGGTTGGAAGGGACCTTAAAGATCGTCGAGTTCCACCCCCCCTGCCATAGGCAGGGACACCTCCCATTACATCAGGCTGCTCAGTGCCCTGTCCAGCCTGGTCTTGAACACCTCCAGAGAGGGGCATCCACAACCTCTCTGGGCAACCTGTTCCAGTGCTTCACCACCCTCACTGGAAAGAATTTCTTTCTTATGTCAAGTCTAAATCTACCCCCTTCCAATTTACATCCGTTGTTTCTAGTCCTCCCATCTGATATCATATTAAAAAGTCCTTCCCCTGCCTTTCTGTAGGACCCCCTCAGGTGCTGATTAGTTACTATGAAGTCCCCCCTGAGCCTTCTCCAGGCTGAACTCTCCTGCTCTGCTGCTAAGCAGGGTAAAGCATGTCATCTTACAGCTCCCCTCAGTGCTCTGTAAAGGCTGGTTATGCAAAGGAAGGCAGTGGTGTGTGCTGAGGTTCCAGTGACTACAGGGGATTTGTACAGGCTGTTCCACTTGCTTGGCATGTAGCTGTGAGCGGGTCTGGGGGATGGTGATGATGACATGGGCAGAAGTGCTCACCAGGGACCCAAAACTTTTTAATGGGTTCATGTCCAGTGTCACCTGACTTGTATCTCATCAGAATATCAAGTTATGTTAAATGCTCTGACAGATGGAAATCAGGTTAGAATTTGTTTGCATAAAGATAGATGATGAACTCAGATTTAAACTGATTATAGTTCATACTGCAAAGCTGTGCTTAATTAAAGTTGGTTAATGATGGTAGTCATAGATTGGTTTGGGTTAGAAGGATCATTAAAACCCATCCAGGGTAGGGACCTTCCACCAGCCCAGGTTGCTCCAAGCCCCATCCAACCCAGCCTTGAACCCCTCCAGGGCTGGGGAAGCCACAGCTTCTCTGGGCACCTTGGGCCAGCATCAATCTTAGGGAGCTGTGATGGCTCTAAGGCAGCCTCTCCCCAGGCTCTGTTGAAATGCAGAGTGTCTGCTGCCTGTGAGGAGATGGCAGAGACACTCTGTCCCACAAACCCAAGTATCCTCACTGCCCTCTTCCACCTCTAACAAAGAACTGGTTCATTCTCCAGCCATGGGCTGATGTTGACCCACTATTGTGTCTTTTCCTTTGTTTTTTTCTTGGATGAATGGGTTGTGTGAGCCTCATCTCTCTCATCACCCCCACCCTGTGCTGGTGTGGGGGGAAGAAGGGCTGTCTGGAGGGGTCCAGAGGAAAGCCATGAGGATGAAGCACTTCTCCTGTGAGGACAGGCTGAGAGAGCTGGGGCTGTTGAGGCTGGAAAACAGACTCCACCAAGGGGATGTTGGCAGCACTGAGTCACTCTGGACTCTTCCTACTGAGACCTCCAATCTCTTCTCCACCTTTTTTTCAGTATTACTAGGCTGAGAGAGCTGGGACTGCTGAGGCTGGAGAAGGCTGTGGGGAGACCTCCCAGTGGCCTCCAAGTGTCTGAAGGGGCTCCAGGAAAGCTGGGAAGGGGCTCTTTGCCAGGACATGGAGACACAGGATGAGGGGCAGTGGTTTGAAACTAGAGCAGGGCAGGGTTAGATGGGACATGAAGAAGAAGTTCTTGCCCCATGAAGGTGGGGAGACACTGGCCCAGGTTGCCCAGTGAGGAGGTGGAGGCCCTATCAAGCATGGAGACATCCAAGGCCAGGCTTGCTGAGGCTCTGAGCAACCTGATCTGGTGCAGGATGTCCCTGTCACTGCAGGAGGTGGCACTAGATGGCCTTGGAAGGCTCTTTCCAACCCTGTATTTGTCTGAAGGTCTTGGTTTGTGTGGCTGTTGGTAGCAGATGCAGAGCAGCTCACAAAGCTTCTTGTTCTTCCCCCCTGCCAGGCTCCCAGCTCCTGCGGGAACTGAAGAAGATGGACGACAAGGCGCTGCTGGTGGAGGTGCAGCTGTTAGAGAGTAAGACTTACCATGCCCTGAGCAACCTGCCAAAAGCAAGAGCAGCCTTAACCTCTGCACGGACTACGGCCAACGCCATCTACTGCCCGCCCAAGCTGCAGGCGGCCTTAGACATGCAGTCAGGTGAGGGGACAGTCTGGGGCTGACACTCAGCTGCTGTTTGCTCTTTCCCCGCTGAATCACAGGAAATGGCAATCGGTGGTACAGCAGGGAACCCACAGCTCTGCCCAGCTGCCTCAAGACACGATGAGCTCTAATTACATCCTCCCTGATACTTGTTTTTTTCAGATAGTTTTTTAAAACTGCAGAGGGGCTGTTTGCCAGGGAGTAGAAAAGAGTCCGAAGCAAGGGATTATCCCTGCTGGTTCACTGAGAGTAGCCCTGGTCCTGCTTCATCCCCTTGGGAGGTTCCTTTTCTGAGCATGAAGCCACAGAATTGAGGGGAAATGGTTTGAAACTAGATGAGATCTGAGGATGAAGTTCTGTGGCCGCCCCAGGCACCACAGCATTTCTCTGTCAGTGTTACTGGAATGGTCCTGACCTAATTTACCTGAAGTGCCCCAGACTTGTCTTTCTTAACGTGTCCCCTTAAGAGAGGGCATGGATGATGTTCTGCTAGAAATAAGGTAAAGGGGAGCAGAGAAGAATTCTCTTCCGGGGTCCAGGGGAGGGCCACGAAGATGGTCAAAGGGCTGGAGCAATTGCCCTATGAAGACAGGCTGAAGGAGTTGGGGTTGTTCAGCCTGGAGAAGAGAAGGTTCAGAGGGGACCTCATAGTAACTGATCAGTACCTGAGGGGGTCCTACAGAAAGGCAGGGGAAGGACTTTTTAATATGATATCAGATGGGAGGACCAGAAACAATGGATGTAAATTGGAAGGGGGTAGATTTAGACTTGACATAAGAAAGAAATTCTTTCCAATTAGGGTGGTGAAGCACTGGAAGAGGTTGCCCAGAGAGGTTATGGATGCCCCCTCTCTGGAGGTGTTCAAGACCAGGCTGGACAAGGCACTGAACAGCCTGATGTAGTGGGAGGTGTCCCTGCCTATGGCAGGGGGGCTGGAACTCGATCTTTGAGGTCCCTTCCAACCCAAACTATTCTATGATTCTATGATTCATACGATTCTATGATTTATGCATAAAGCACTGGGCAAGCAAGTTGTTCTGTGTCCCAGGATCACAGAATCTCAGGGTTTGGAAGGGATCTTAAAGAGATCATCAAATTTAATCCCCCTGTCCTCTCCCAGCCGTGTTCAGCCCTGACTGTGGTGCTTCTCTCTCCTCCTCCCCAGGTATTATTCACGCAGCAGAAGAGAAGGACTGGAAAACAGCTTATTCCTATTTTTACGAGGCGTTTGAGGGATACGATTCAATTGACAACCCAAAAGCCATCACTGCATTGAAATACATGTTGCTGTGCAAAATCATGCTCAACAGGTAGGTGGCAGATGGTTGTGTGATGTGAAGAACATTGAAATGGGAAAGGCCTTTTGTTTCAAAGACCTTGAGCAGGCAGGCTTGCTCTTGGGTTTTATTTATGACTTAATCAATGCTTGTGATAAGACATCACTTGAATTGTAGTGATCTGCTGTCAGTGGGGATTTTTTGAGGCATGCTGAGATGGAAGGTGACCATTTTGGTGAATAAATGCTCTTTTTCCCTCCCTCCCCCTCCAGCCCAGAAGACGTGCAGGCGTTAGTGAGCGGGAAGCTCGCTCTGCGGTATGCGGGAAGGCAGGTATGGAAACTCCATCCTTTCTATCTTCCTGTTATCTCTGAGAATATTGTCTTCTTCTTTTTGTCAAACACTTGGATCTTTTTGTACTGAAACACCCTTCACAGCTGAGTGTCATAAATGTGATCCAGAATGGACTAAACAGAATCATAGAATAGTTTGGGTTGGAAGGGACCTTAAAGATCATCAAGTTCCAAACCCCCTGCCATAGGCAGGGACACCTCCCACTAGATCAGGCTGCTCAGTGCCTTGTCCAGCCTGGTCTTGAACACAACCTCTCTGGGCAACCTGTTCCAGTGTAATTACCTGTTCCATAAGTAATTACTATAAGTCAGTTACCTTCAAAGGGAACACAGTGATTTCTCACAACCTGAGAGTTAGGCTCCTCACTTCATTTTCTCTGCTTTTCTCCTCCCTGTTTCTTCATGAACTACTAAATGCCTGACACCACAAGGTGCTCCTGCCTCAGCCCCCACCAATGACTCTGCAGCCACCGATCTGATGGATTTAAATCCCTGCTAGTCATTGATTTTGCTTGGGTTGTAGTGAGTCCTGAAAAAGCTATTCATGGCAGAGCAGCCTGAGACCTAGATGTCTGAGAGGTGGAAGCTGAGCAGCTGGGGAGCTGGTGAATCCACTGTTACTCTAACATGTGAACTTGCCAGGCTGCAAATGCCATCCCCATATTAAATCCAGAATCCTTATATAAAGGCCAAAGCCAGAAGTCTGAGGCAGGTTTACTGCCTGCTGCTGCCCTGGCTGGCTTTGGTCAGCCTGCTCTTAGAATCATAGAATGGTTTGTGTTGGAAAGGACCTTAAAGATCATCTAGTTCCAACCCCCCTGCCCTCAATCCCTGGAGGAGGTGTTTAAGGCCAGGCTGGATGAGACATTGAGCAACCTGGTCTGCTGGGAGGTGTCCCATGGCAGGGGGGTTGGAACTAGATGATCTTTGAGGTCACTTCCAACCCAAACCATTCTATGATTCTATGCCATATCCACCTTCATCCTGCAAGTGCCCAAATGTGCACTTTTCTTCAAAACCCTGCCACCCTCCCACCCTGCAACCTGATAGGAGCTGCAGCTGGTATTTTCAAACCTTGCACAACTTGAGCCCTTTGTTTCTGTGGAGCCAATTTCATGCTGTGTGTCCTGCAGCTGCTCTCTGTGTCCTCAGCAGCTGCTCTTCCTTGGCCCATGCAAATGTAACAGGGAGGTGGTTTTGGAGCCAGGGGAACATTCCCCTCTTGCTGTTCGAACACGTTTGCAGTGTGCTGCACAGTTGGTGTCACAGCAGCCAGAGGAGATTCCAGGAAAAATAACCTGCTCTCCTTTTTTTTTCTCTGCAGACAGAAGCACTGAAATGTGTGGCACAGGCCAGTAAGAACCGATCGCTGGCAGATTTTGAAAAGGTGAGTCAGGCAGAAGATGGGGCCTGGCTGGAGAAAACATTCAGAATCAGTGGGTTTGGAAAGTTGTGGGAACTGTGAATCCTAGAAAACCACCCAAATATTCATAGGAAGCAGCAGTGCATCAAGTCAATGCCCCACAGTAATCATTTGGTTTGGGTTTTGCCACATTTTTTGCTTGATACTAGGGAGGAGATAGTTGCTTGGTTTGGAGTCTTTAGGATGTTTTTTAATTACTGTTTTGGGGAACCAACTCAGAAGCATTTTTCTGAACTTTTGGTGCTGTTTACTGGGATTTTTGTCTTTCTAAAAAGTTGTCCTGTGTTCAGCAAGAGTAGCCCAGAGAGGGGCTGGAGCAGGTGCAGAGAAGGGCAACAGAGCTGGTGAGGGCTGTGGAGCACAAGAGGTGTGAGGAGCAGTTGAGGGAGCTGGTGGTGTTGAGGCTGAAGAAAAGGAGGTTGAGGGGAGACCTCCTCATTCTCTGCAACCCACTGAAGGAGGGTGTATCTAGGGGGGTCAGGCTCTCCTCCCAATGAAGTAGCCATGGAACAAGAGGAAATGGCCTCAGGTTGTGCCAGAGGAGATTTAGGATGGAGATTAGAAAAGATTTTTACCCTGAAAGGGTTCTTGAGCATTGGAAGAGGCCCAGGGAAAGGGTTGAGGCTTCATCCCTGGAGGGTTTTAAGAGCTGGAAAGATACAGGGCTCAGAGATACGGGTTAGGGCTGGTTCATGTCTGAATTGGGTTGATGGTTGGGTTGGATGAGCTGAAAGGTTCCTTCTGACCTGGGCCATTCTGTGATAAGAAGAGGATTTCCCCACTCTCCTGCGTGGACACTGGAGACTGTGGCTGGCTGAGCTCTGGCAGTGTGCAGAGGAAAGGCTCTTGCTGCTTGAGAGGCTGCCAGGCTGTCTGACCTCCTGGCATTTTAGCTGAGTTATGGGTTTGCAGTAACCACCTGAGCTTTGCTGGGCAAGGAGGGAAGGCTGGTTCATACTTGAAGGGCTTTGGAGACAGGAGACTTGTTGCCACCTGAATTATTTCTTCCTGCTTCTCCACAGGCTCTCACAGACTACAAGGTGGAGCTCAGGGACGACCCCATCATCAACACTCACTTGGCAAAGCTCTACGATAACTTATTGGAACAGAATCTGATCAGAGTCATCGAACCCTTCTCCAGAGTACAGGTAGATGTTCCCAGCCAGCACAGCCATGTGCTGGAACTTCTGTCCCCAGCACTGGGGAGTGAGGGACTTGTTCCCACATGGAATATTTCCTATTCTGAGCTTCTCAGCACTTCCAGAGCCCAGGGTTCATCATGTTCAGATAAAAAACAAAAAGGGGATGAGGAGAACTGTAGAAAAACACATTCCAGAGTGGTTGCCCTCTCGACCTGCTTTGCTTTGTGCACTGAGAGGTGGACATGCCTTAAACACTGACCATGACAGTGTTTGGCTTTTCAGGGCTCTAACAGGACATGAGCAAAGCTTCAATAATCTCAATGCAGAGATGCTATTGCACCTGTCAGAGTGAAAAGGCTTTAGGTATCGTGCTCATCTTCAGTTAAAACTGAGTATGAAATCTGAAGGATGTGAAACTGCAAAGCTGAGAAGCCACTGGAGGTTTTTAGGCCAGATCATTTCCAAGCCCTTGAGCTGCTCTTTGGCAGAGTCCCACACCTCCATGGCACCTGGTGACACTACAGCTAAAGATTTACTTAACTCTTTTGGTCTCTCTTACAGATTGAACACATATCCAGCCTCATCAAGCTCTCAAAGGTAAATACATCACCAGAAATCAGTGGCACATTTTAAGGGGGCAGAGGAATTGAGGTCAAATGACATTTGCCTCTGGGAAATAAATGTAGGCTATTAAAGCTGACAGGTCAGCTCCACTGTGTTCCAGGCAAATCTCTCTCCTGGAAACTTCACTTTAACATGAGAAGTTTCCTGGAGTTGTTGGACAAGCTCCCTCTGCCCTGAGACTTTGCTGTGGCTTCACCTTCCTTCCTGGGCTTTGCTCTCTGGGAAAGAGAGAGAAAAAAATCACTTGCTTTTTCTTGGAGAGGGGTTTTCCTCTGCTGCAGTAACAGCTCATGTCATGACCAGCTTGGCCTTGTTTAATCCTCATGACTGTGAGACCCTTAAGATGGGGGATCCAGATAATTGCTGTTGTAGTTCCATTAGGGGTGCATATGGCACACTGACTATCCCAATAAGTGCTTTACAGATAATCCCAACCAGATTAAGTTTGAGAAAAATCCATTGTAGATGAGACCAGTCACATCCCAAAGTCTTTCTGTGCCAAAGTTAGGAAATACCTTGAGCTCAGCTTTTATGGCTGGGACATTGTCTATCCTCCTCTCTTGTCTCTGCAGCCTTTTCCTAGCTCAGCCCTCAGTCATTAACTGAGTTTGGATAAAAGCTGGGCTGTGGTTGTTTAAGTTCAGGTCTGTCCAAAGAGCAGGGCAGGAGCTGAAGGGGGCACAGGGCAGCCATCACTTGACTAAATATTTGCTGAACCAAGGTGGAAACGCTCCAGGTTCCCCTGTGAGCCATCCTGTGTGCAGGGACTGAGACAAAGCATGAGGGTGAGACATGCCCATGCTGCTGCTGTTGCTGAATTCCCTCTGTCACCTAAAGCATGTGGCAGTTTGCAAGGGGACACCTCTGCTGGGTAATAAACCAGCTCTTCCATCCCAGCTGTTAGAGTAGGAACATTCACATTTCTTTGTGGAGTTCTGAGAGAGGCTGATTTTTTTTTTTTTCTGCTTCCATTTCAGGCTGAGGTAGAAAGGAAACTGTCACAGATGATCTTGGACAAGAAATTCCACGGTGAGTCTCACCGAAGTGGTGGCACCTTTGAGCCCTCAGTGTCCTCCCCAAACCTCCCCAGACAGCTCTGCCCCCAGCGGTGGCTTCACAGAGAAGAGCAGGGAGCAGTGGGTTTGTTCTGAAGGCTCTTCCTACTGCTCCATCTGCTTTTGTTCAGCTGGAGGCTTACTTTCTCACAAATTAAAAGCTGCTCTTAAGTCCTTCCCTGAGCAGACCTCCTGGTGGGTGGCCTGATGAAGTTGTGCTCTTCTGGCTCAGAGCTTACTGGGGATCATGGTCACCTTTCCCATGTCATTCCCCATGAGGGTGGTAAGACAGTGGCCCAGGTTGCCCAGAGAGGTGGTGGAGGCCCCATCCATCCCTGGAGACACCCAAGGCTTGCTGAGGCTCTGAGCAACCTCATCTAGTGCAGGATGTCTCTGACACTGCAGGGGGTGGCAGTAGATGGCCTCTGAAGGTCCCTTAAGTTTCTGTGATTCATATCAAGGGCATTCTGTGCTTTGGTTTGGGTTTGTCAGAGTTGGAAGGAACGTTCAGAGGCTGAAGGAGCTGCAGCAGTGATTTGCTACCCCCTGTATGTGGGGAAATAATTTCAGGTCCTCTTTGCCTGATGGTGTCAATGATGCCAGTGGCCCCAGAGCTATGGCTGCCAGCTCTTGGAGTCATAGAGTGTGTTGGACCTATAGAGACCATCTAGTGCCACCCCCTGCAGTGACAAGGACATCCTGCACTAGATGAGGTTGCTCAGAGCCTCAGCAAGCCTGGCCTTGGATGTCTCCAGGCTTGATGGGGCCTCCACCACCTCTCTGGGCAACTTGGGCCAGTGTCACTCCATCCTCATGGGGAAGAACTTCTTCCTCATCTCTCATCTAACCCTGCCCTGCTCTAGTTTCAAACTGCCCCTCGTCCTGTGTCTCCATGCTGGGACAGACAGCCCCTCCCCAGCTTTCCAGCAGGCTGTGGAGAAGGTGGGAGATGGGATCCCTCCAGCCTCACCCCAACCCTCCCTCTGTGTCCACAGGAATCCTTGACCAAGGCGAGGGCGTCCTCATCATCTTCGACGAACCCCCCGTAGATAAAACCTATGAAGCTGCCCTGGAGACTATTCAGAACATGAGCAAAGTAGTGGATTCTCTCTACAACAAAGCCAAGAAGCTGACATAGGTGAGTGGGGACAGAGCCACGTGTCCTCCTGCCTGTCCTCCAGCTTTATCTCTCCTCCGGCTTGACGTGGCTCTGTTTTCTTTTGCAGAGTTGAATTTGCTAGCTGACATTTGGAGAGTGTGTGTGACAGGAGAGTGAAACCTTTGGGAAAAAAAAAACCACAAAAATGTTTAGGAGACTTTTTTTTTTCTTTTTTTTTTTTTTTTTTTTTTTTTTTTTTGTTTTCTTCTCTACTTTTCGCTCGGAAAGTTTTTAAACTTCCTCATCTGGTGCATCTTGTATTCTATACGATGCGTGTTCCAGTTTCCATGTAATCCTTACTGGCTGAACTTTGTATCTGGGGAGGGTGGGGAATATTGTTTAAACAAAGAGGGTATTCTAAATAAAAGGAAAAAAAGGCTTACACTACCTAAAGATGTGCTTTCCACTTCCTGAGGGACAGCAGGGACAAAGCTTTGGTACCCAAAGAGGTGCCCAAAGCAAGTTGGGTTTGTCTCTCCCTCTGCTGGAGTCTGAGACTTATTGATGATGTCCAAGCAGTTGATTCCATTTGTACTGAAAGAAAAGACAAACCCAAAAAAACCCCCCTAAAAAAATCCCAAACTAAACCAAACAAAAAAGCCCCCAATTTACAGACTGATGGTTAATTTTTAATTATTAAAAAGACCTCAGATCTCCTGGAGGGCGGCTCCATCATGGTCTTACTGAGGAGCAGCCAAAAAACAAAGAAAAATTAAAAAAAACCCCAACTGATAGTTGGTTTTTTAAAAATTTGTAAAGACTTGAGATCCTTTGGAAGGTGGCTCTATGGTGGTTTTGTGAGGAGTGGTCTCTGCTGCCCCAGCCCTGCCCCTGCAGTTGCTGCACCCCCCAGTCTGCACCAGTTGAGGCCAGTTTGTAGCAAAGGGAACAGCGCAGGTGTCCCCGGGGCCTGCATTGCATGCTCTTGTTTTAAAATAGACTAGATTTTAAATGTTTTATCCTTCCTTTTCCCCAAATTCCCCCTCCCAACCTGTCTGGGTGGGAAGAGCAGGGGAGCAGACGTTCCCTCCTGCAGTGGGGGAACAAGGTGCTGCCCCCCCCCCCCTCCTCATTTCCCTCTGCTCCGCTCCAGCTTCCATTTGATTTATTTTTTTATTATTACTGTATTTTATTTTCCCTGCATCCCATGGGAGACAGCTCAGCCCTTCTGGAATAAGCCAGTGCAGCACTGGCCGGGGAGTGTCCTCGCTGCTGTCCCCGAGCAGGGGGTGGAGCAGTGTCTATTCCAGACCGGTTTGTTTTTGGGGAGGCTCCTGGTCAGGTTTGACGCCGTCTGGGCAGTGTAAGCTCCTGCCTGTCTGTCCTGCTCAGCTTTACATTTGTTCCCCCCCTCCCCTCTGTCTCTCTCCCTCGCCTCCTTGTTCTTCTCAAATTTAAACTTTGTAAAAGGGTTCTGTTTTTATCAGGAATTATTTTGCCTTCACACCAGATCTGAGGACTGGCTGGTTGGTTTTGGGTTTTTTTCTGCTTTCCTTTCGCATTTTTATCTTCTCCCCACATTTCAATTTGATTTGATTTTTCTTTTTTTTTTTTTTTTTTTATTTCCATCTCACCCAGTCGGTCGCTGTTTGGGTTTCTGGCACCATCAATATCAAATGTACAAACGGTTCTTGCTGACCAACACCAGGTATATCTGATGTTCAGATGAGTTCCAATAAAAGAATTTTTTTTTTCAAAAAACAAAAACCAAACCCGTCTCCTGTCTTCAGCCACTCCTCTTGCTCTGGCCAGAGATCACAAAAGCACCTTCAGAGAAGACCTTGCTGAGATGCAGAGTGGGAGCAGGGGTTGTGCTTCATACAATCACAGGGTTGGAAGGGACCTTTGAGGGTCAACTAGTGCCACCCCTTGCAGTGACAGGGACATCCTGCACTAGATGAGGTTGTTCAGAGCTCACGTCACTCACTCTTTCCTGGTCCAAGGGGCCTCAGCCCCAGGAAGCAGCCAGCAATTTTTCATAAAGGACCTTACAAAGCCATCTA
>VZTY01016162.1:11523-21901 GCA_013400935.1 Turnix velox | reverse complement strand
TCTCTGGAGGTGTTCAAGACTAGGCTGGACAGGGCACTGGGCAGCCTGGTCTAGTGGGAGGTGTCCCTGCCTATGGCAGGGGGGTTGGAACTCGATGATCTTTAAGGTCCCTTCCAACCCAAACTATTCTATGATTCTATTATTCTACAAGATGGAATTTCTGGTTAAGCTCAACAACATCAGTGTGCAGCTGGTGGAAGGATGAAAGATGAGTGTAGCCTTTTGAATCTCCGTTGCTCTTGACATGCTGGAGTCCGTTCTGTGCTAACAGACATCATCATGTTTGCTGGGCTATGGGTGGGAAGATCTGTTGGTGAATGTCTTGTGTGAGATGGGGAGGCTTTAAGTCAGTAGGAAGTGGCAGCTGCAGAGCATGAATTATACCTAACCCCTGGTTCAAACTAAGCTTTGGACAGCAGGAGATGATTTATTGACTTTTATTCATAGAGTAAATAATTGTACCATAGACTGAGTTATAAATAGTCGTCTTGTCTTCCTTGTTTGGAGACACCACTTCACTGTAGAGATTGGTTCTTCAGTTAAGAAACTGAAGGAGTTTCTGGTCAATGGACCTCATTTGGAATTTTATTCCTTCCAAATTTAACTGGGATGTGTTCAAGGTGGCAAAAGAGCAGGCTTTGCTGGGCTAAAGGGAGGAGAGCAGTTAAACATGCACATTGTCATGTTAATATCATCCTCCCATTCTTTGCCCGGGAGTGCTTTTAGGATGGTGATGTCGAGTAACTCAAAGCTGCAATCCCTCTCTGTGAAGGCAGGCACTGGTTGTTCCCCTTTCTTGTAGGGCTCCGATTTGGTACAAGTTTGGCTAATTCTTCCTTCCCACAGCCTTTGACCCGGTGAAATAGCTTAGTTTTAGTGTCTGGTAAAAGAAAATCTGTCCCTGATTAATATTGGGAGTGTATTCAACTGCCATCTCATTTGAGAGGAATGGGGGTCACTCACTGCTTCTGCACCTCATCCACGGAGTGTTGGCCTGTGTTTTTCACCCTGATGCTTAGCTTTATCCATGAGTAATTGTGGATTAGGATTAATTAATGACACCTAATAGGAGCTCATGGTGATTTTTGAAGTTTCATACAATGATGTTGAGCAATTCTTGTAGCTTCTTGAGGGCAGAAATCATGAAGGACATTGTAAGATCATGGATGTGACACAGGCTGGCCTGCCAGCAGGGCAGAGGCAGTCCAAATTTGTGTTGTCTCTTGTCCTATCTTCTCAGAACTCGATGCTGCTTTGAAAATTGGGGTTTTTTTTGTTAGAACAATCCATGTGTGTTCTTCCGGAGGAAGTTAAATGCCCAGGCTTTGAATGCTGAACAGAACAGAGTTTTCCCAAAAGAGTTTAATTTTGGTTCAACCTTTACATCCCTGTGATAGCGTGCTCCCTCTCAGAAGCCAGTGTTTGGGCTGTGTTCTGCCCTGTGGGGTTCNTTTGTTAGAACAATCCATGTGTGTTCTTCCGGAGGAAGTTAAATGCCCAGGCTTTGAATGCTGAACAGAACAGAGTTTTCCCAAAAGAGTTTAATTTTGGTTCAACCTTTACATCCCTGTGATAGCATGCTCCCTCTCAGAAACCAGTGTTTGGGCTGTGTTCTGCCTTGTGGGGTTCAGGGACACATATTTAAGGGGAAAAAGGTAGAAAAAAAGAAATGCCTTTATGCTGCTTGCTGCCCAAAGTGCCTGGAGCATCCCAGAAGATGGATACATCCCAGGAATGTCGCCTCATGGGAGTTCAGGTTTGAGAACCCGTTTTCCCAGGTGGGGAAAAATTTTGCTGAAAACAAACTCGAAAATTGCTGTTTGTAAACATGTTATAAGAAAATGCTGTCATGTTCTGAACTAAAATTGACACCAGTGCACAGAAAGCTTGCCTTCATGTGGGGGAAGGAGGAGACATAAAATATTTTCCTAAACAAGTAGTATTTGGCTCAGTTTCATCCACAGGATTCTTGGAAAGTGATATTTTAAAGTGAAAACTGCAAGCAGTCCTTTTTCTTAAAGCAGAATGAAGCAAGATCAGAAGTTGGCTGTATGAATTGTTCCATGGAGACTTTCTAAAAAGTCCTTTTCCTTTCTAGATCACTCCAGATATGTCTGCCTGGCTGCTCTGCTCCTGTGCCTTGGTGCTTTCTACCCTCTGATTTCAGATAACAAGCATATGAAGTGAGTTACAAAACGTGTGGTGAGTAGCTGGAGCATCTTAGCGTACAACTAGGATATTCCTTCCTAAAAAAAACCAAACCTTCTCTAAGGAAGATGTTGTAAAATCCATTAACTTGTAAGGATGGTCCACAAAATATCTGTGAAGCCTGTGGAAGGATGCTTAGAGACACAAATGCAAGTTTTTTGGTTCTCACTCCTTATTTTTATTTTCTTTTTTTCCCCTCTTGGTTTTATCAGCATTTTTTGTCATGTGTTCACTATGAATTTGCCTCTACTCTCTCTGGCTTTATTTTTAGAAACATAGGTGTTAAGCTGAGCAGTAAGTTGGCTCAGTGCTGGTTGTTGGTAATAAATCTCCAACAAGGAAATGGGATAGGATGAGTGTCCAAAGTCTTGTGGTGAACTGAAGCTTCTCTAAAAGCACTTTAACTTGGTTACTGGGAGAAGAGTTGGTAATAAAAATCAATAAAAGTGATTACTGTGGGAGCAGTGCATTTTTGAGCTGGGCAGGAGGGAGTTTGGTGTATGTAGTAATTTCAGCTGGAGAGGAGTAGATGGATGGACAGGGGGTTAATGCTTTCAGTAACTTCCAGCCTGGAGGAGAAATCTGTTTTGAATTTTGCTTGAAATCATATCTTACATTAGTTTGCAGCTTCATCCCCTCAAACCAGTTTTATCTTATTTTGATGCCAGTAGTGGGAGTGCCATTAATAGTTTGAACAGTCTTTAATTTGAGCGGTTCAGACTGGTGCAGTACAGTGCTTAAAAGTACCTTTGGGTGAGTCCAACAGACTGTAGTCATCTGACTCTGCTTCATTTAACATTGTTTTGTCTTAAAGATAAGCCCCTGAAGTCTAAAGCTTTGTGTGGAGGATTATGCCTATGGCAGGGGGGTTGGAACTCGATGATCTTTAAGGTCCCTTCCAACCCAAACTATTCTATGATTACTTTTTGTGGCTGAGGCCTTTGCTTGTTTGTTTTGCTCTTCATCCTGCCCCTACGATGTCTGGGATCTTGGGAACAGATCAGCTTGCTTCCATGAAGTTTGAGTGTGTGGTGTGTGTGTTTTCACTTGGACAAAGTTTATGCCTGGTTCACAATGTCTGATTTGTTCCTTCCCCTCCCTTTTCTCTTCTGGCATTTAAGAGAGGAGGNGGGACACCTCCCACTAGACCAGGCTGCCCAGTGCCCTGTCCAGCCTAGTCTTGAACACCTCCAGAGATGGGGCATCCACAACCTCCCTGGGCAACCTGTTCCAGTATTTCACCACCCTCACTGTAAAGAATTTCTTTCTTATGTCTAGTCTAAATCTATCCCCCTCTAATTTATATCCATTGTTTCTAGTCCTCCCATCCGATATTATGTTAAAAATTCCTTCCCCTGCCTTTCTGTAGGACCCCCTCAGGTACTGAGAAGTTACTCTGAGGTCCCCTCTGAGCCTTCTCTTCTCCAGGCTGAACAACCCCAACTCCTTCAGCCTGTCCTCATAGGGCAGTTGCTCCAACCCTTTGATCATCTTCCTGCCTCTCTATCTGACCAGAGCTACCTTGGCCTGACTCCTTCGCAGCTTTGGTAAAGTTGTGCCCAGGTGCTTCCAGTCTTGTGTTAGTGCTTCAAAAACTTGTCTGTGTGAATGAGGAGTTACCTCTATACTCTTCCAGTGTGCTTTAGGGGAATCTGGCTTTAGGAGCAAATTTTACAGAATCGGAGAATGTTTTGGGACCTTTTAAAGACCATCTAGTCCAAGTCCCTCTAGTGAGCGGGGACAACAGGTTGCTCAGAGCCTCAAGCCTGGCCTTGAATGTCCCCAAGAATAAGGGCTCCACCACCTCTCTGGGTAACCTGGGACTCTCTCACCACCCTCATGGGGAAGAACTACTTAATGTCCAATCTGGATCTGCTCTGCTCTAGTTTAACACTATTGCCCCTTGTCCTGTCACTCCATGTCCTTGCTAACGGTCCCTCCCCAGCTTTCTTGTTGGACCCTTCAGGTACTGATAGGCTGCTAGAAGGTCTTTCTCCAGGCTGAATAGTCCCCACTCTCTCAGCCTGTCCTTGTAAGAGAGGTACTCCAGCCCGCAGATCGTCCCTATGGCCTCTTCTGATCCCTCTCCAACAGGTCCATGCTCTTGTGCTGAAGACTTCAGTACACAGTACTCCTGGTGGAGTCTTGAGGATAGAGCAGAGAGCTCTGCTTTTTCCTGTATGGTATAAACCAAGGAGAGCAGCAGTGCTGGTTAAATTCCCAGCTTAAAAAGTTAGACTTGGGTGTTGTGTTCACTGAGTGGGATGTGGAAGTAGCTTTCTCAGTAGTACTAGATCAAGTACATGGGAGTATGGAATAGACCTAAACCAGCAGGATAATGCTGTGCCATCAAAGCCAAGCCTGCAAAGAGGACTTAGAATCATAGAATAGTTTGGGTTGGAAGGGACCTTAAAGATCATAGAGTTCCAACCCCCCTGCCATAGGCAGGGACACCTCCCACTAGACCAGGCTGCCCAGGACTTCTCTCAGTGGTGCTGGTGGAAAGTAGCTGCAGCCAAAGTCCTGTAATCTATGGGGTGGGAAAACAAGACAGCACTGAAAGGTGGCTATGCCTCCACTTTGTCTGCTCATAGAGTGGTCCTGATGATGTGGGGTATAGAAAATATCCCTCTGTACGTGAAGCTTTCTAGTTGTATTAGTCATCAGGCTCCGGGATTATTTAAGTGCTGAAGCTCTCCTCAAAGAACAGCAATATCTATTTGTAGAAAGGTACATAATGTGAAGTGGAGTTCCAGTAGATCAGAGCTGCTGTGCTGCTTGCCATGTTCTCAGGAATGCTGTGTCTTTTCCCTGGGGGCTTCATGCTCTGTAAAGCCCCTCGGAGATCTCTAATCTTATAATTGCTCTTAGGGACTCAAATGGTGATGCCATTAGATCCCTTCTCAACTCTTCCCACAAAATCATGCCTTCAGCTTTTGGATGGCAATCTACAAGTTCTGATAAACCCAAAGGTAAAAGGGGCAGTGACCTAAAAGGTGTTTTGAGCCCCTAACTCAAACAGTCAGGGACCAAATCCAACTTCAGTAACTCTTCAATTTGTGCCGTCTGGATCGAAGCCTGAAAATGTCTGGTCCACTTTTAACCTGTAATTAGAATCATAGAATAGTTTGGGCTGGAAGGGACCCCAAAGATCATCGATTTCCAACCCCCCTGCCATAGGCAGGGACACCTCCCACTAGACCAGGCTGCCCAGTGCCCTGTCCAGCCTAGTCTTGAACACCTCCAGAGAGGGGGCATCCACAACCTCCCTGGGCAACCTGTTCCAGTATTTCACCACCCTCACTGTAAAGAATTTCTTTCTTATGTCTAGTCTAAATCTATCCCCCTCTAATTTATATCCATTGTTTCTAGTCCTCCCATCCGATATTATGTTAAAAATTCCTTCCCCTGCCTTTCTGTAGGACCCCCTCAGGTACTGAGAAGTTACTCTGAGGTCCCCTCTGAGCCTTCTCTTCTCCAGGCTGAACAACCCCAACTCCTTCAGCCTGTCCTCATAGGGCAGTTGCTCCAACCCTTTGATCATCTTCATGGCCCTTCTTTGGACCTTCATAGATCTCTGCTCACTGAAAATCTTTAGAAGGTTAATTGCAATACAGCACAATGAGTGTATTCTCAGAAACTTCCAGAGACCTTGAATCTTCATGGTATTTGTAATGTGGATGGATTCACTTTGCTGTGAACTAAAAACTAAGCCCCAAAAACTACATGTGGGGTTTCACATGTTTGAGATTCATAGACTAGCAGAACACTTGCTCTTGCTTGTGCAGTCTGGCTTTTATGTAACTCATTATTTTTTCTCAAATATTGCCACTGGTCTGTTTCCTCTAGCAACAGCCACCAGATGTTTAGCTGAACAAGACTTAATTCTTTAAAATTGACCTGTAAGAAATGTGTGAAGGCGAATGTGGGGGCGGAACAATTGGATATCAGCATGATTTCTGTTGCCTTGCTGAAAACCCAGCAAAAGCCTCACTGTTTTGTGCAGAGATGGAGCCTTATTTTTTTGGTGGTATGCTCTGAGGCCTCTGCCATGGTTTCTATTATTTCCATAAATGTTGGAGGAGAGGTATGGGATCAAGCTGTCCTGAAAAATTAGCTTTACTGGGGCAATTGGCACTGTATAGATTGATTCTGTCTGGTGGATCTGCCACCATGTAGATCCTGGTTGTCAGGATGAGTTCATACCTACCTGTAAATCTGTGATCCACCCCCAGGCTTTGCTAGACTGACTCCATTTCATATTTCTGTGGGAAACCAAGTCCTGTCTTGTTTTTTTTTAGCTGGGGAGTGCCCCAGTGTTTTACTGGCAGATGTGAGGTGAGTAGTCCTGAGGGTCTCTTCTAAAAGGTACTAGCAGCTCTTTTCTCTGAAACATTCCCATTTTAGGGCTTCAGACTTGCATAGAAGACAGGGACTCTTGGGGCTGCATATTTTTGGGTCTGTTGATCTCTCCTTCAGGTCTGCAGGGAGTGGATAAGCCAAAGCAGAGCTGTGCCATTTCCCTTCTCCACAAGGATATCTTAATCTGGATCATGGGCATGAAGGTCTGGACAAGGGTCTCCTGACTGGACTGTCATTCATTCTTTGAGCAGAGTGGTTAGTGTAGGTACAGTACAGTTCTGAAGGGTTTGAAATGCTGCACAAATCTTCAAGAATTAATTTCTTGCTCTTTAACTGGGGAAACTGGTGATAGGCCTGTACCAAGGACTGGATAGAGATGTGCATTTCTAATGGCAAATACATGATTTATGTCTTCTTCCTCTAGCAGCAGCAGCAAGGGTTGTCAGTGTGGTGGTAAATAACTTCAGATAGCACAGGTAATGAAGTGAGGTCCCCTGGAGAGGTGGTGACAGCTGTTGGACACCTGACTGGTGCTTGTCAATGTGGTCAAGCAGTGATCCATCACAAACAGGGCTGTCTCCTTTTCAATCACTTCACCTTGCTATTAGACACATCCTGCAGAGGGATGATGGTCAAACCGCCATGGTGGAGAGTTTATTTTCTATTTTAATGTTAATCTTCAGATGGAGGGAAATTTTTAGCACTTCCTTTAAAAGGCAGCAGATGTCAGGTTGTCCTCAGTGTCCTCCTCTCCTAAACTTTCTTCTCCAGCTGAATGAGAATCAAGTTTGTACAGCATCTGTGACAAAAAGATTAATATTCTTCTGATTCTTGTTCTCCTGTGTATCAATGGTAATGTCACTTTAAGAAGTACTGAAAATGTCTGGGTCCTGGAGGCCATATCTGAGTTGGCCACTGGGATGCTGTCTTTGGGGATATAGTGCTGGTCCTATGAATTGAGGAGACTGACAACCCTAAATGAGCTCTGAAGGTTGCACCTTAAAGGTTGGATGAGAAACCTCCCTTGATTCCCATATTTAAAAAGGGAAAGGAGGATGACCCAGGAAACTACAGGCCAGTCAGTCTCACCTCTGTGCCTGGCAAAGTCATGGAGCAGATCCTCCTAACAGGGCTGCAAAAACACATGGAGGGTGACACAGAGGTGATTGGAGGTAACCAACATGGCTTCACCAGGGGCAAATCGTGCCTGACCAATTTGGTGGCCTTCTATGATGGAGTCACATCATCGGTGGACAAAGGAAGGGCAACTGACATCATCTACCTGGACTTGTGCAAGGCATTTGACACTGTCCCACATGACATCCTGGTCTCCAAACTGGAAAAGAATGGATTTGATGGATGGACCACTGGCTGGATAAGGAGCTGGTTGAATGGTCGAACTCAAAGAGTTGCAGTCAATGGCTCATTGTCCAAGTGGAAACCAGTGACGAGTGGTGTTCCCCAAGGATCAGTACTGGGACCAGTACTATTTAACATCTTCGTAGGAGATATGGACAGTGGGATCGAGTGCACCCTCAGCAAATTTGCAGATGACACCAAGCTGTGTGGTGCAGTTGATACACCTGAAGGAAGGGATGCCATCCAGAGGGACCTTGACAGGCTTGAGAGGTGGGCCCAAGCCAACCTCATGAAGTTCAACAAGGCCAAGTGCAAGGTCCTGCACCTGGGTCGAAGCAATCCCAAGCACAGATACAGGCTGGGTGGAGAGTGGCTTGAGTGCAGCTCTGTAGAGAAAGACTTGGGTGTGTCAGTTGATGACAAACTCAACATGAGCCAGCAGTGTGCACTCGCAGCCAAGAAGGCCAACCAAATCCTGGGTTGCATCAAGAGGAGTGTGACCAGCAGGTCAAGAGAGGTGATTTTACCCCTCTACTCAGCACTGGTGAGACCCCACCTGGAGTATTGCGTCCAGTTCTGGAGCCCTCAACACAGGAAGGATATTGAGCTATTGGAGAGGGTCCAGAGAAGGGCCACGAAGATGATCAAAGGGTTGGAGCAACTGCCCTATGAGGACAGGCTGAAGGAGTTGGGGTTGTTCAGCCTGGAGAAGAGAAGGCTCAGAGGGGACCTCATAGTAACTTATCAGTACCTGAGGGGGTCCTACAGAAAGGCAGGGGAAGGAATTTTTAACATAATATCGGATGGGAGGACTAGAAACAATGGATATAAATTAGAGGGGGATAGATTTAGACTAGACATAAGAAAGAAATTCTTTACAGTGAGGGTGGTGAAATACTGGAACAGGTTGCCCAGGGAGGTTGTGGATGCCCCCTCTCTGGAGGTGTTCAAGACTAGGCTGGACAGGGCACTGGGCAGCCTGGTCTAGTGGGAGGTGTCCCTGCCTATGGCAGGGGGGTTGGAGCTCGATGATCTTTAAGGTCCCTTCCAACCCAAACTATTCTATGATTCTATATTTCCTGTGCTACTCTGGTCTTGGCTAGATGTTGCTACCAGCCACTGAAGGTGGTGTACCAAATGTAGTCCTTGTACATCTCAGTGTGATTGCTCATTCTCTGATTGCACTTGTACTTCCATGGTGTGAATTTCTTCTGAAAAATCTGAAACATCCATGTCCCACCTGCCAGTTTTCAGGACTTGGGAAGACTAAGGTGGAAATGGCATGGGTTTTCTTGCCCATGCAGTGATTCAATGGGATATTTTGTGGCTGAATATAGAGCCATTCTCAAGTTTCAAACCATAAAAGATGACTTTTGATGTACAGGCTAGTACTGGGCTAGGTCTATAGATGCTGTCAAGGGGTGTGGTCTTTCCTGGAGGGAGAATTGCCTTGTAGGCTGAAAAATTAAGCTTGTATTTTTGGCTTTCTGGAGGTTATATTATTTGTGTGAAAAGGGAGCAGGCACTAGAATGAAGTCACTTATCATGAAAACACAATTTTAAGGTAGGATCTGAAGGTGTTATCTAGTTGAGTGAGACAGGGTTTCTGCAGTGTTCTTGGAGGCTGCACGTCTCCCTGAGGATTTGGAGATGGGAAAGCATTTGGATGGGAGGTTGAGACGTTTCAGAGCACAGAAAGATGCTTGGCAGCATGAGTAATCTGACTTTTCCCATAGGTAAGGGGTAATTCTGTGGGACAAAACCCCACTTCTTTAGTTTAGATCACAGTACTGAAACTGACTGGGCAAAACTGTCATCTCTCTTTTGCTCCTCAATCAAATCACTGTTTGTGAAATAAAGGCTCAGGGTGAAGAAATCTGCCAGCCAGAACTAGTCCAAGGCCATGCAACAGCAGGGCAAAGGATTGTTATCAGGGTGTACTTTCCTCTGTGCTGCATCTTTGTTTCATTTTGAATTATAAACTTCATTGATGCCAGATGAGTGTTAAAAGGTAGAACAAAAAGCTTTCCTCCTCCAACTTCAGGAACTGAAGAGATGCTCTGATCATTCATTGCTGTTTGTTCCCCTGGGCCTTAACTTCAACTTCTCCCCATTGTTAATCCAGCAGAAGGCATAAAGTGTCTTCTGATCTTCTGACACCAAACTCACCTGAGTTGCTGTAATCTTATTGCAGTGACTTGGTTTGGTTATTGAGAAGCCTTTGGGTTTCTCTTTAGTGTCGTGATCTAATCTTATATTATAGGGTGGGAAATCACAGAATCATAGAATAGTTTGGGTTGGAAGGGACCTTAAAGATCCACAACCTCCCTGGGCAACCTGTTCCAGTATTTCACCACCCTCACTGTAAAGAATTTCTTTCTTATGTCTAGTCTAAATCTATCCCCCTCTAATTTATATCCATTGTTTCTAGTGCTCCCAAGTTGTGAAG
>VZTY01016161.1:0-21662 GCA_013400935.1 Turnix velox | reverse complement strand
ATTGGGACAAAAATTTGGCAAAATTAGGTGTCAGTATTGTTAAGCCTTTTTATTGGTTAGACTGTAGATGCTCTGTTGTGACTGAGACAATCAGACAGATTGTCTGCAGTTACATGGGGAACAGATTTGATGAGGTAAAGAGAGCCAGAGCAAAGTGAAAAGAATGAAAGTAAGAAGTTCTATCTGGAGACTAAAACTCCGATCTATTGAGATACACAGACAGTCCTTGTAAATTTACCCAGCCTGGAAATCTGATTGAATAGCTGAATTTTCCCCTATTCCTCTTCAGACATGCTGAGCATTCAGTGGTTGCAGAGGTCTACGAAAGATTGTGAATTGTGTTAATGTCACTTTTATTCTTGGTTAGTTCCTCATGTTGAAACTCCAACAATACCCTGGTTAGAAAAACCTGATAAACCTCAAATGTTAAAGTAAAATACTCTGTTGAAGAAAAAAATACAGCAGAGAGAAGGTGAACAGTAGATTCCAAGGTAGTACCTGAGAAAATGGTGGTCAGAAAAATTATCAAGAGTCAAAGATGTGTTTAGGACATAATAGGGAACAGATGTTTTCTAGTAGGACTCAGGGTAAAACAAGGACTCCATTTTACAAAAAGGTATTGATAAGTAACTATGTGGTTCCCATGGAGCCTACTCTTCACCAGGCTGAACAACCCCAACTAGATAAGCCTGTCTTCATAAGGCAGTTGCTTCAGCCCTTTGATCATATTCATGGCCCTCCTCTGGACCCTCTCCAACAGCTCAATGTCCTTCTTATGTTGAGGACACCAGAACTGGACACAATACTCCAGGTGGGGTCTCACCAGTGATGAGCAGATGGGCAAAATCACCTCTCTTGACCTGCTGGTCACACTTCTCTTGATGCAACCCAGGATTTAATTGCCCTTCTTGGCTGCAAGTGCACATTAGCAACTCATGTTGAGTCATCCACTGACACCCCCAAGTCTTCTCTTCAGGGCTGCACTTAAGCCACTCTCCACCCAGCCTGTATCTGTGCCTGGGATTGCTTCAACCCAGGTGCAGGACCTTGCACTTGACCTTGTTGAACTTCATGAGGGTGGCATGGGCCCAACTCTCAAGCCTGTCAAGGTCCCTCTGGATGGCATCCCTTCCTTCAGGTGTATCAGCTACATCACACAGCTTAGTGTCAGCTGCAAACTTGCTGAGGGTGCGCTCCATCCTACTGTCCATGTCTCCAACAATGATGTTAAATAGCACTGGTCCCAGTTCCTTGAGAAACACCACTCATCACTGGTTTCCAGTGAGCCATTGACTGGAACTCTGAGGGCAATCAGTCAACCAGCTCTGTAACCTGGTTTTGGTAACTGCCATTTCCTGAGAAAGCTTCACCAACCATTTTCCTCTGGGCCAAGCTGTGACCTCCACCAAGGAGGAGTCATGTGAAGAGGCTGTGCTGTTCCCCAAGCAAGTTCTCAGAGCAGGAGAGACCCTCACAGCTACCACAAGAACTAATGTAGGTTTGATTTTGTGTATGTGTATGCAGATTCCAAACAGTTACCCATTCTATGAGATCAAAAATAAGGTCCTTCTCTTTGACATCAGTTTGCAGTTCCTACATAAATAATGTGAAGCCTGTTTACTTAAAGATGAGTTATAGTAATATGCCATAAATGGCATGTCTGTGACACTAAAGGGAGTATGTAGTTCCTACTGCACAGTAAAAAAACCCTTTTTAAAAAAAAATTAATTAAATCAAAAATAGTTAACACTCCAGATTCACTTCATCATTTTTTTCCTTTGATTTATTTGGGGAATGAATTAATGAATTATGAACCTTCTAGCTAGTTCTAATTTTGCCTCAAGAACATCTCAGCCCATTGTAAATTAGTGTTGCTGTACATTAGCTTCAACTATAGCTCTATCTTTTTCAGCCCATTTTATTGCCACCTTTCACTATAAAAGAAAATAATATTGGGAATTACTAGTTTTAATCCTACTCTTTCAATCAATTCTGCCTTTCTCATTGACTGCAGAGCTTGCTCTGAAATCAGTGATTGTGTTGACTTTTTGACAAACCTCAACATACAGTAAATGTCATCATAGGGTAACATTATCCGAAGCACACTTACTGAGTGACTGAATAGGAGTGTCACAATGGAATATTCAAGACCATACTTTCCAAAACCAGCACACATCACAAAAGACCAAACAGACCAACAAAATTTTTAATTTTTAATTTTTTTTCAGGATTCTTATCAGTTATCAGCTAGGCTCAAAAGAATGATATGGTAAATTTATGTCATGCTGAAACCACCCACATCTGCCATGAGTTAATTTTTTACTGTACAGAAAGGATCCAGGTTTAGACAAACACACAGGTGATCTTTACAATTTCTCTTTCTAACCTGCTTTCTATCTAAAGCTCTATTTGCATATGCTTGCAAAATTTTATTAAGCTGCCTTTGTTTAGTTGAGGTCTCTTATGTGGGTTAGATTCTGCATCTGCTTGAGTTTGGATAGTCACAGAAGTCCAGAATTTGTCTATGGTATTATCATGTACTATTTTCAAATATTGATATTTTTCTATTCCCTTTCAAATAAGGGTGTAAAAATGCTCCTTAATACTTAGCAGAAGTGATTGCTGTTCTTTATTTAAGAAAAAAGTTCTTATGCCTAATAGCTGGATTTTGTTCCTTGGTTGTTTTCTGCCTGTTCTATAACAACAGATGCATAGTGAGATAGTACAACATTGTGGGCATGTTCTGTAAACAGAGCAACCTTTCTTCTAACTGTGGCTGAGTTATACAATAGGAATTTTAGACAAAAGCATTTCCAGAATCTAGATAAACAAGTGTCTTCCTGAGAAAGATGGAAGACTTATGGTAATTCCTCTGCCAGAAAGTAATAGAAAATAAGCTGTCATCTAGAAAATGACAAAACCATTTCTAGTCCCTGTAGATTAATGCTCTTACTTTTGCTGAACAAATAGGCTGTTAAAGGATTTGGCCTGTAAACCAAACACAGGAAAATGTTACATTGGTACCGCAGCAAAACTATTAATCTGTATTTGAAACGTATTGCTATTATTAAATAGATTCTATTAGGAGTGAGTTTTCTGAGAAAATCTCTTTTTAAAGAGATAAGCAAAATACCAAACCACTGTAGGCAAAATGAGTTCCAGAGAGCTTGAGACCACATATGAGGTGGTTCCGGGGGTTGAAGAATATTGTTCCCATGTTGATTAGGTCAGTGCCAGAACTGGAGATAAATCACAAATTTTCCATCTCCTAGTCAAGTGACTTATTTCCTTGTCCTCAAGGGCTGACAAGTGATGACACTGAGTCATGTGCAAAATCATTAATATCCTCTCTAATTCCCCTGCATCTTTGTCTTGTACATCTTTTTTTCCCCCTGAAAAGTCCATTTGTTTCTGGCTGGTTAAGATTTTACCACTGCCCTTCTAAGATCACTTCTTTCTCTCATTTTCCTGTTAAGCTTCTTATTAAACAAAAAGGTATATGCAGTTGGTCTGAGAGACTAGCTGTCTATATAGCTTTTTTTTTAAAGCAACTGCCCTGCCCCTCCTTCCTATCTTTTTGTCAAAAATACATTGTTTCTATCTGATTATGTCTGGCCTCCGCTCAAACTTTTGTGCAGGGGAGATTTTGATTCTCCAGCTCAGTCACAGTAGGAATGATAAACCCTGAACCACATGAGAATGTTGTCAGTGTCAGACAGTGGAAATGAAGCCTCCAGGGGATACCAATTGACATTTCAACACTTTGGCTGCCAAAGAACAGGATTACGCCCACACAAAAGAAACTCACAGGGGAAAAAAATTTAAAAATCTTGAAAGTTGAAAGCACAGTGAAAAAACATGCATTTATAAATGGAAAGTGAGCATCTATTTTACTTTGTATGTGTCTTTAAATAGCAGATGGAGACTGACATTAAGTCGTTCCTGCCCTCCACAAATACCACTTTCACTTCCTAGAAGTTGTAAGTAACTCAGAAATATTTTAAGGAATGAAGAGTTATATTTAAAGTGGGACTGGGACGATTTTGTTCCAGCAGCAACTGCTGGATGCAGAGCTCCCTTACAAATGCAATTCTGTGAGTTTTATAATGCAGTAGGCCTAATTATTTCTTTGGCTTTACACTTGACTTACACCAATACAGCACATGGTCTCAGCTAATTCTAATTAACAAGCAGCTAGCAAGAATAATATTGTTTGTTTTTGACAGAGAGAAGCTTTTACTAATTCAAGTCCTGCATTTTAATTTTTCTTCAAGATTTTCTCTAAGTTGCATTTCTTTCTTCTTAGTAAAAAAGAAGTGTAAGAAAACAGAAAAGTGTACTAAAGTCATACTAATGCTTCTGTTTGATTTCTCCATCCCCTTCTTTTCTTTTTTCTTCCTTTTCAATGACATTTCCTATGATGAGCACTCAGCAAGAATAGCTATTGCCTCTCTTGTCAGTTTTATTTTGTTAGCTCTGAATGCTGGGTCTTTCTTTGCCAGTTTCAAGGTCTTTTTCAGTCCCTTGAACACAGCTGGCACTTCAATCAAGAGCTCATACCGTGAAGAAGCTGGCAGTTGATCCTCAATAAACTATATGGAAGATATATAATATATTTCACAGTACACAGTGAAATACCCTTTTCATTTCATCTTTGAGAGAGTCTGCTTCACCCGGGAGTTCTTCTATACAAAAATATTAATAATGTCCCATTCTCCTTGGGGATGCAAACATTTGGGATTTGAACTTCGGTGACCTCTTCTTGTCAGGTTGATGTGACTTTAACAAATTCACAAAGGAAGCCTTTTTGTGCCTACTTTTACAGTTTCATTAGGTTCACTTCTGAGAATATTTTTTAATCACTTTATGGAAGAGGTTGTGGGAATTGCGAACTGTGAAGAGAGTCTGTGGATAGCCAGACATCACAGACTGCCTAATTGAACTGTGCAATGAAAGGATTGCTAAAAGATCTGAATGCTCTAGTGCTCTCACCTTTGTTTTATTTAATTATATTTCAGTTCTGAAAGGTACAACTGAGAATTCTTGGTTTTTTTCCTTTTGTTATGTGTTTAGTCTTCAGTGCTTTATTTGGTGCAGCTAGAAATCACCACATGAAATTCCCCCTAGCTTAAGTAAGGACACAGTATGAGTACAAACCTATGAATGCTGCAAGAATTTTAGCACCAAATCCTCCCATTAGAGGGGAAAAATTGCTGTCAGTGAACCATGAGAATTAGGACACACACCAAGCAGGGCAGATGTCTAAAGAGGGGTTGTGAAACACTGCTTTTTTCAAGCCATTGTTTTCATTATGGAAAAAAGGATTAAAAAAGCCAATATGTGCATAGGAAACCTGACAAGTCTAGCTCTTCCATGCTAGAGTGAATCTCTCTGGTACCTGCTACTTGCTCTACTTAAGTCTTGTCCTCCAAAGTATGAGAATCACCAAGTTGTTTAAGAATCTTTCATTTCAGTTAGCCAGGGTTGACTAGGACCTTAAAGATCATCGAGTTCCAACCCCCCTGCCATAGGCAGGGACACCTCCCACTAGACCAGGCTGCCCAGTGCCCTGTCCAGCCTAGTCTTGAACACCTCCAGAGATGGGGCATCCACAACCTCCCTGGGCAACCTGTTCCAGAGCCTCACCACCCTCACTGTAAAGTATTTCTTCCTTATGTCTAGTCTAAATCTATCCCCCTCTAATTTATATCCATTGTTTCTAGTCCTCCCATCCGATATTATGTTAAAAATTCCTTCCCCTGCCTTTCTGTAGGACCCCGTCGGGTAGCGCTAAGTTGTTTAAGAATCTTTCATTTCAGTTAGCCATGTTGAACTAGGATCTTAACACTCAAACAAGAGTTGATTCAGTTCTGCTTTCCTCTCATGCAGTGAGTTAAAACAGTATCATGAAGCTCTTTCTCTTGATTTACATGTACAGTCCGAAGTAAAGTTGTTATTAGCATATTTTCTTTTTAAATGTGCATATTTTAAAGTCAATTGGAACATGTTAGAAATGCTCATAAAAGAGCACCCTCTTTTTATATAGGGTATGAGTATTTGTTCTTACAATTCCTTGTTTTAGCATCGAGGAGAACAAGGACACCAGGGGCTCTTAGAATTGTAAAGAATATATTGGAAAGAAAACATTCATTTGAGTGTGAAAAATCTGAAACCCATTTAGTAATGAGTTTGGGGAACCCTGCGTTTTTGCTTCAAACACAGAAAATTTGACAGATGGAGCCCATTTCCAGCAACACTCAAAGTGTGTAGAATGCACAATATTTACAGAAAACTGTATGCTTAAATGGTTTGGTGTGCTCATAGGATATTTTTTGTTCTCTTTAATTTTTTATGTTCTCTCCATTTCTCCCTCATTCTCTTGCATGAAATGACAACCATGGCTATTTTAGCAAGTAAAGATATCAGTGTGGGTACAAAGGGGACAAGCCACTGTCAGTGACTGATCTAACAGCAGCCTGACTGTCCTGATAGCTGATAGCTGTTCAGACTTGTCCTTGGGCTTTTTCTTTCTTCTTCTGCTCATCAGAGTAATCCTGCCTTGTCTAGAGAATGGGTCTTCTCCTTATCAAAATGCCCAGATGTTCATTGTAAACAAATTGCTTTTCTCTTAGACAATTCAGTTTGCAAATTTTTACAAATACTAGTTCCAAATAATAGTTCAACATTAAGCAAAGCACACTGCACACATTTCACAAAGGCTTAAATGCAGCACTCTATCCAGAGATTGTGAAGGTAAAGTATACTTTCACCACAGTGAGATTTGGTCAGTTCAGAGATTCTTTCATTATACCTAATGAACTGACATGCATGATTTTGCAACTACTTGACCTGAGAGAAGATTGTTCCCATCTTTATCTTATTTTATTATAAACAAAAATTCAAACTGTATTCATTTTTGTATTTAAGTCATACAAAGCCACATTATCTATGTTTTTAAAACTCATTATGCTTGCATGGAACAAATATTCGTGGTAAACCATAATAAATTGAAATTATCCACAAGACTGTGGCAGCAATGACTGCACCACACATCCCTGCCCAGCATTCCCTATGAGGTAACTGTTTTGGTACACTTTTGACAGGAATACTTTGTGAGGGGTCATATCATTGTGTAATTGGAAGGAAGCTGATGAATTAATGCAAACTTCAGAATGATTTATGAACATGAACATATAATCAGATAATCTCAGGTTTAATAAAGAAAATTTGTCAAAAGCACCTAATCTCTGGCATCTAAAGGCAGAACATCTCCAGAAAGATGAGTATGCTTCATCTTTTTTTCTCAGCCCTGTTTATCTTCTATTATTTAATTCTTCCTGGCTTTTCAATAATCTTATGCCTAAAATTAAAAAAGTGTATTACCTAAAAAAAACCAAATATGTATCTTACTGTTCGTCTGTCACATCAGATATCAAACCACATTGGATCTACTTAGCAGACAGGACTGATGCCTCTAACATGGTAAAAATGACATAGCAAAATAAAATTAAACAAATTACAGCAAAATAAAAGACAAAGCAAGCTTCATTTGCTTTTGATTATTAATGTGGTTTCTTGGGTGCAGTGAGATTTAGGTTGCCAATCTATTCCCCATGATATTTGAGCAGTCATGGCAGTCAGGTGAAGTCTGTGGTGGCTGGAAGAAGGCAAATATTATATTGATTTTCAAAAGGGAGTATTCTGGGAACTACAACATGTCAGCCTCAATTCTGTGTCTGGGAAGACCATGAAGCAGATTCTCCCAGAAGTTATGCTATGGCACATGCAGAGCAGGTAGGTGATTCAAGGCAGCCAGTATGACTTCACCAAGGATAAGTCCTGCCTGACCAACTTAGTGGCTTTCTAAAAGGGAGTAACCACACCAGTGGACAAGGCAAGACCAGTGGATATTGTCTGTCTGGACTTCTCCAAGGCCTTTGACATAGTCGCCCACATCATCTTTGTCTCAAAGTTGGAGAGTCATGGATTTGATGGGTGGACTCTTAAGTGGCTGAGGAAGCAGCTGGATGTTTGCATCCAGTGTGTAGCTGTGAATAGTTCAATGCCCAGATGGAGAGGAGTTTTGAGTGATGTCCCTCTCAGGGATCTGTGATGGGACCAGTGCTGTTTAATATCTTCACAGACAATATATACAGTGGAGATGTATTCACCTTCAGCAAGTTTGCTGACAACACCAAGCTGAGTAGTACAGTCAACAAGCCAGAGGGACAAGATGTCATCCAGAAAGACCTGGAGAAGCTAGAGAGATGGGCCTGTGCAAGCTTCATGAAGTTCAAGTAGGGCAAGTGCAGGGTGCTGCACTTGGGCAGGACAAGTTCTCAATACCAATACAGACTGGGAGGTGATGTGATTGTGAGCAGCCCTGAAGAAATGGACCTGGAGGTACAGGGGGATGAAAAGCTGAACATGAGCCTACAGTGTGTGGTTGTAGCCCAGAGAGCCAACCATATCCTGTCCTGTATCAGAAGCACCATGGCAAACAGATCGAGTGAAGTGATACTGCCCCTTTCCTTTTATGAGACCCCACCTTGAGTACTGTGTCCATCTCTGGTGCCCTCTCAGCATAAGGGCATGGATCCATTGGAGAGGGTCCAGGAGAAGGCCACAAGGATGACCAGGGGGCTAGAGCACCTCTCCTGTGAAGACAGGCTAAGAGAGTTAGGGCTGTTAAGCCTGAAAAAGAGAAAGCTTTCAGCATTCTCTTTGGTTTTCTTAATCAAAATTAAACAACTTTCTTCAAGATTCTGAGATCTGAAGATTTAGTACACAAATTGTGGTATTTAGAGCAAGTTCTGAAAACTCAAGGGCAAAATAAGAAGGTAAGCTTGCTCCAAGTATCTGAGATTACAAAGTCAGCAGTTTCATCCAGGAAGGAGATTTTAAGAAAAAAACAAAAAGGTGGCATCTTTAGTTTGGCTTTGATTGAGTACCCTCATGAAAGAAAATTACTGACTCTCCCGGTACATGTAAAGTCTTCAAGAATACACACTCAGCCCAGTCAAAAGCCTTCTTGTAAGACTCAGCAGTCATATGACTGCCACAGCCTGCTTATTAAGTTGTATAAATCTGGTATTTAACACTGAGTAACCATGAAATATAAAGCTTCAACCTCAACCAGATATCTAGCAATGCTTAGCCATTTGAAAAGTCAATCTATTTGCAGCTAAATAAATATAAATGAGAGATCAATAGCATTTTGAGTAAAGAATTTTAAAAGGAAGTAACCTGAAATTTGTACTGTAGAATTTTTGCTTCATGGAATGGCATGTACAACTTAATTGTCTGTTAACATGGTGAATATTGAAGGAAGTACATGTACTAAGGGTTTTTCAGAGATATTGGATTGTATTTTGCCTGATGCTGTAAAATTCTTTTACTGTGAGAAAACTAAATGCCCTCCTTTGATTAATATCATGATTTATATTTGTGTGCATTTTGAGATTGCAATTCAATTTTTTACTTCTTAATCCCTTTCTGTGCTCATTTTTATATAGTTTGACTTGCTTCACTAACTTTACATAGGCAGTTCAATACACTTTTAAAAATACTTCAATTCTTTACAGCACCTAAGTGAGAATGAGTCAATTTTATGCACTAAAATGTGACAAAGCTTGGTTTTGTCAATCTATGTCTACACAGCCAAAGGCAGGAAAATGAGATCTCACTCTAAACCAACTGGACCTGAACTTGGTCCAGACTAGAAGCTGCTTAACCACATTAGCATGGCACTGAGCCCAAGATAATAAGCCCTACTAAGAGGCACTAAAGTAGCTACACAATTTTTGGATCAGAGCTGGCTTGCCTCCAGCTAACTTGGAGTATAACCAGGATGATTCCAGGTTTGTCAGGAAAAGGCAGTATAGATATAGTCTCAAATCCCTGAAATACGTGGGCTTAACCTGCACTCTGAACAAGTTTTGTAACTTATTGTGAAAAATTAGTATCAAGACAGCAAATGTAAGAACCCCAGATTTCAGGCAGGGATATTTAGGAAATAAATCTGTACTTGTATATACTATTATTTTAGCTTGTTCCATTAACAGAGACATCTGTGAGATTTTTTTTCAAGCATCACTTGAAGGGAGGGCACAAAGGATATGTTCGTAAGAATTTTAGACAAAGGAAAATCATCAGCAGAGTAGAGCATCGGGTTCCTCTGTCTGACAAATAGCCTGACTTCTAGTGTATTTTATTGTAAGTTCTGTATGGTCTTCTATAAAGTAAATTCTTTAACAACTACTTCTTCACTTAAATCACATTAACAATATACCCCTAAAAGAATTCTTCTGAGCATTCTCATTTTCATGTCATTACAGAGAGGAAAGAGCATTTGAAATAAAGTTGGGTATTTTGCCAAGTCTGTCATAAGAGTAGTGCTTCCACTTTCTCAGCTCTGTCTCATTAAAATTGTATTCTATTTCTGTCTCAACTTGGTCTCTTTGCTTTGTAAGTCATTGCCTGCTCATTACTTGTAGTGTTAGAGATGAAATTTATTCAAACCTGATAGCAGGGATAAAGAATTGAAAGGCAGGCAGCTGGGAGAAATGAAATTAGCTTATTCTAATGCTTTTTTGACAGGAATTTTTTCATTGCCATGGGTTACTATAAGTGTCAGTTTGGATTTGTGGTACTGTCTTTGTTTGGTTTATGGGGGATTTCTTAGAACAGTCTTAAATACTAAACTGTGCTTTGCTTTGTCACATCAATTGAAATAATGCTCAATATTTGTGCTGATGATAAGGTCAAATATTACTTGGTACAGTATTTTGTAATTATTTTATCATTACAGCTGTCTAACCAAGATTGAATATTTTTAATTGTTTTAAAGTAGGTTCTTTAGCACATTGAGATAAATAGGACACATTCAGTAAGGTTTCGGTGTGTGATAGAAAATGTAATATAACTTAGATGCAATTTTATGTGGAATACATAGGGGAGCTGAGCTTTCTAAGCCAAATATTTTCTCTCATGCTTTCAATGTCAAAAGAATTCACTAAGAAATTTCTAATTTTGAATATAGGAGAATATTAGAAGCAAACTGACTCAAAGCACCGCACTTTTCCATTATAAAATTGAGTTGTTAAGGAATTACATGGTCTAATTACTGAACTTGGTATTTTTGACTACTTGGATTATGAACAGATATTGTCATTAACTAGCTAATTAAATTGACTGCAATAACAAGCAGTACTTTAGAAATATGTTCTAAATTAGGTTTATATGAAAGCAAAGTCTTTGTTGATCTGTGTATGTGATTAATATCAAGTGTCATGAATTAGCTCAGGGATCTCTGGTGGAGAAAGGGCATTACAAAAATAAGTGTGTATTTGACAGAAACAGATGCAGTCAGAGGAGCAGCTCCTATTCAATTAAAAATCTGAATTAGAAAATGTTATTAAGTATGCATACACATACTTTCTGGAAGCATATAATGGCTCAGTATGAAAATGGTGAATAATATTTTTCTCTCTAAAGGCAGAACATCATTTCAGCTGCAATGCAACTGATTCCTTTACCCCTCCAATGCAACTGATACCTTTACCCCAGAATCTTCCTACTTGAATTACTTTGTATTTTGCTGTTCAGAAACCAAAGTATAAGGCTCTTAGTCTTTATATGCTTATATCCTGTGAACACCTTAAACTTAGTTGTTAAGGTCTGAAATGATGTGTTAATTAATGCTGTCTTAAAAGCTTGTAACAACATTAACATGATAATAACCTCTGTATTGGATTTTGTAGGTTTGGTTGTAGTTTTTACATTAGCTTATATATTAAAATATGCTTTCCTCTATCACCTGAAGGAATGTTCAGCATGTATTCTAAACAGTCACTGATACTACTGATTTCTCTACTGAGCAGAGCATACTGACCAGTTTACTCTGCAGAGAGTATATGCTATTGCTAGCTACAAACTTCAGTCTTTATTCTAGATTTTTCTTTTTTTACCTACATAATAGTCATGGCATACTGTTCTTCTATTCCTTCTAATTTTTGGACATTAGATGCTTTGGATGAAGTGATTTAGATGGGGATGTAGCTGTAAAATCACAAAAGATACAGACGTAGTGTGAAAACGAAGTTACAGCCCTTCAGGGGGGGAACATTAAAGATGCTCCTATATAAAAAGTCACCTGAACTGATTTCCAAACAATATACAGCACCAATGAGGTAATAGGATATAAATCCAAGAGCTCAGACCGCAGCAGCAGGCCAAGCATCACCGTTCCCAGTAATCTCATCTGGGGACAGACAAAATGTCATCTCAGGTTTCAATTTTCCTTTTAGTAATAAAATCCTGTAGGGAAACAAGGGAACAGTAAGAACTATACTTTCGTTTTTAGTGATTTCTCTTTATAGAAACAAATAGGTCCTTGGCAGTTTAAGATTTCTAGAGTCAGTTAAGTTAAAGAGTGGAAGATTTATCTTTCAAAGACCACCTTCTAACAGAAAAATCATATTTCTAAAAAGCTTTTTATATTATGCAACTATGAATGCTCACAGCCATGTACCATAAACAGGTACATGGGTTATAAAGACAATTTTATTTATCTTGCACTCATAAATTAGAATGAGGTTTAGCATATGTCTGATACACATGAAATCACAGAGAATCTCAGTAGGTTCCTAAGTTTGATCACAAAAAGTCAAAACATGGATATCTGGTATTAATTAAAACAGAAATTAATTTTTGAAGAAAAAAAAATTCTCGAATAATATTAGAGCTGAACAAGATTTTTTTTCTCTGATCATGTGTAAGTGAGCCTCACAGCTGTAAGGCTGGTGTACATCCTGACTCTCATGGCTCTCAAGATAAATGGGCTGAACAGCATCCACTCTGAGACTTGAGAGATCCTGCATAAAAAGCTGCAGTCCATTACTATTTTTTTTTAAATTCATTAACCAAATTGAGGAGTGGCTGGCACACAAAATATAATTTAAATAGATGCATTTAAGAAGAAGAGTGATGAAGACAAGTATAAACCTCAAGAAAGTTAGAACAAATTCTGGAGGAAGGAATAGTTGAAGGCACAGAGGTAAGTAAGGGAGAAATGCATATTGGGATTTCAAAGTTACCTCGTGATGAATTAATAAGACTCTTTTTAGAAAATTCATTATCAGAAGATGGGTAATCTTACCTATGATGACAAGCTGATATAGCCTTCTGACACAATTAGTAGGAGCAAGAACTCTAAAGAGGTTGTGAAAGAAGTCAAGGAAGAGGGGAAATTATAATGATAGCAGGCTGGACTTGAGGACTCAATGCTATCATATGTATTCCTAGGTAGAAGCCAAAGATTTGCAAAAAATTCCAAACAAGTTTCAAATTAAGTCTTGGAGAAGGCATGTGGATTCTGAATGTTTCCTAGAACTTTATTCAGAGCTTCATGTGTGAACTGAAGATCTGGTCCTAGTGTACAACATCATCGAAAGGGTGCAAACACAAGGGCATTGATCATATACTCTTATTGAGGACAGTCAGCTAATTCCTTTTTTTACCCACCTACCTCTCACTGTCCATGTGCGGTCAGAAGAGCAATGTGATCAGGTTTCATGTGACTGGAATAGCTGAGCAGCTGCACAGGTCACTGCGGCAAGGGTTGGTCCAAAGCACAGAAATGCCTTCGCAAGAAGAAAGGTGCTGTAGGTCACTGAGAGTAATTACTGATAGCTCTGTGGTTTGAAAGCAGAAATCATCTTGTCATCTATCAGGGGAATGAGGTTTCACTATTGCCCCCCTCTCCTATCTGTGTCCTTTCAATCAACTGTATTACGTTGTGATTGACATGCTTCCTTGGTAGATTTCAAGAAAAGAATGAAAAAAAGAAGATCAATGAGGCCAGTAGATGCTGACATTGTCATCTAACTGAGAGGTAATGTTTCAGGTCCCCACCCTGTCCTATGACACAGGAAAGAAGTGAAGACAGGGAGAATTTATGCTACCCTTTATGCCTGAGTCACAGACACCTGTTTTGGGAAAGTGTTGGTTCCATAGTGCTTTTTCCTTGTGGCTCAAGGAATTGCTAAACTCTTGCCTGTGTTGAAGCACGTTACCCTGTCAATCTTCTGGACATCTTGAGAAGGGCAGCTAGCCTCTCCTCCGTAACAATATGACTAATGCTTTCTTGGTTTTGCTGACTCCCTCTGAGTTTATCTCAGCTCAGTGAAATTACATAGCATTGACTCCTTGCATATTTTCCAAAATTTCTCTTAGGTGTAAATCCTGCCACAATATCCCAACCAAATATCATTCATCTGCATTGACAGCCAGATATTTGCTCTAGCTGTCATTCTGACATTGAAGTCAACTGCTATTGCACTTAAAGAAGGCTACCAGCAAAGACCTGCTACTCCATCTGCTGAGAAGGTAGCCAAGCATTTTCCTTCTTTTTCCCTCTCCATCCTTATGCTAGCTCCTTTGCTCCTGTTTTGCGTTTCAGTACAGTAGTATGGTGGAGCTGCTGTTGCCAGTCCCATGTTTTGTTCCTCATTCAGTCTGACTTAGAACATGATCTCTGTGCCTCAACCTCTGTGCCTCAGCTTTTAGCAGAGTATTTTATGAGCTCCTTTGAGATCTACAGTTGCAACAGATTACTCAGATACAACATACAATCCCCAGTTTTCAATTAAGATATAGATCACAGACATGCATTCTAATTTTATTTTTGGAAAGCCTTATAAAATATCTTTGGAATGCAATTATTGATCCTGTAAAAATTGACACTTGGTTTTAAAAGCAGCTTTTGCTTTTGTCTGTTTTCTGCTTCTGCCTAGTTATTTAGGGACACAAATGCAACTTTGAACAAGTTTAACTAATGAAGCTTCAACATGCAGGGGAAGAATTATAGCCCACTGGGAATTTTGGTAGGAGCAGAGCTACAAAGAAGTTGCCTCATTTGTTTAAAGTGTGGTTAAAGCTCTGGTTTGGGAAAAGACAAAGGTATGTAGAACTGGATAGTTACTTTATGAATGTGGATGTAAAGGAGAGAGCTCATTGGTTTCATAAGTCTGTGTTAGATTCCCACAGCTCTGAACAAACAGCTCTCAGCCTTATGTTTTGTAAGTTTTTGTCTTCCCACTTTGGAATTCTGTCTACGGGCACATTACCAAGCCAACTGGATTCCCTACAAAGCCCTAATGTAGTTCTTTTTATCAAGAAGATCAAGACAACAATTGTGTGCCGACAAGAAAAGAACAACTAAAACCATCGAGCAAACATTAAAAGAACAATTCTAGAGATAGTTGCCTTTGAACTGCAATAATGGGCAACATTCAGCCCTGAGATTTTAATTCTGAGTAAAAGGAATTCATTATTAACTGCCTTTCCTTGTAATTATCCAAGTTGCTGGCAACATACATTTTCAGCAGCATTAATTTTGCAATGTAATATGTCATTGTGCTGAACTCAACACAATGGCAGCATTGTTAATCCGCTTTATGGAGTTAGTTTTGTTTACTAAAGAGTTCATGTATGAAAAAGGAAGAAATCTAAATTTCATGTTGGCTTCTCCCCAGACCACAGAAAATGGAGTATTGTTTTACTAGAGCTTGTTCTGAAATATCACTTCCCGAATGTAAAAGAAGTATAGGATTTGTGCAGATGCATTCCACAAGCTAAATATCCAGCTGAAAAAATACAGTAAGAGCTGACTATATTTTTTTCTTTCTAGAATAGCCAGACTTAGAGGTGCAGGAAGATAACTAGAACTTTAAAATAAACATCTCACTTTACAGTGCTCCAGAATTAATTTAAGGTGACAGACACCAGTAATTTAGAATAAATGTTCTGACTGAGTATCTTTGTTTAGTGTTATTCTAGTTCTGGTACTGCAAACCTAAGCACAGTAAAATGGACACGTTTTACTCCCTCATCCCCTGCCTTTTTAGTAGATTAGCTTTGAAATAACTGCTAATCAACTGCCAGAAGCCTTTTTTTTTTTTTCTTGGAAGGAAATTATATGATTGGAAAAGCCCTCCTCAGATATTTTGTGTTTAATAGAAAAATTACAGAATATAATGTGAACTGTAAACAGCTTCATATTGGACTTTTTGATCATTGCCTAGACTGACAACATACAAATGTGATGTGCAGTTCAGGCAGATTCAGGTGTTATTTATTTATACCCCGTAAGTGATGAAGAGGACAAAACTGTTCACTTCCTTACAATGAGGTATAGACAGAGGTGCTATTCCTGTTTGGCACCTTCATCTCCTCAGGCTGCAAGAGCAGTGCAGGGATGCAGGAAGGAAGTGGGGATGCAATAGCAGCATTTGTGATTTCAATGGAGAAAAAATTAGCTGAGTGACCATTTCTGCATTAAATAAATGTCATGCTTGGTTTCTCATCTGCCCATTGAAAGTTTACAAGAAAACAGCCTTTTCTTTATCTACCACCTCCAGGATAGTGTGGAGCAAGTAGAAACTCTTGATACAACTTCCATCTACCTAAGGTAGCAATCTTACAAAGGAATCACTGATCCTTGTGCAGTTCCAAGTGTCCTTCTATTTAGTGTAAAACAGAAGTTCTTTAAGACCTGAATTAAAAAAGCTCAGGTGTGTTGGAAAAGTGGGGCACAGAAGATGAGATGGTATATCTCACAATACCAGGTGTCCTGGTTGAATGCAAGGAAATTTTTCAGGGTGATTCAAGTGAAATCCAGATTGTATTTTGCAGTGCAATTAAAAAAGTTTTTACCTTTTCCTTTAAGTGTGTTTTTTATGTTAGAACTACTCCTTGCCTGCACATGTTGGCAAAAAAATGTGTCTCTTGTAACCAAAAAATATGAACTACAAATATATTGTTCATAACTTTCAAGATTTTGAGGGCAGTGTGAAACTTTATGAATTTAACAGGGTTAAAATTTCCTCAGGTTACGATATAGTAGTGTGACGACCATTTAAATTGTCTGAAAAAAAGAGGGTAGGGGATGAGGAAACAGACAGTCAACAGGAAAGGCTTGCAGCCTTATGAGAAATCTAAACATCTTAATTTTTTTTTCTTTTTCAAATTTCTACTTTAAATGATTTTATACAAGCCAAAAAGCCTTCCTCAGACTCTCCATTCTGCTTCAGCCAGGCCTTATAAATCATCCTGAAGTACTGAGGTGTCAACAGAAAATAGACTTTTGCTTCGATCTGAAACTGGAATTGGTCTGGATTTGTGGTGTCCTCTCACTTCAGGACAACTCAAATTTAGCATTTACAAAAACTCTGCTATGTTTCTATCACCCACCCTAATGACTCCCTGGGACAGGCACACGTCTGTTCACCTGTAGTGTAAGTAATTTGTCCTCTTTCATAAATGCTTTCTTTTCCAGTACCATCAATTCAAGAACTACTTTTCCTTGGTATTTCCTGCCTTAAGGATATATGCATTCTGAAACCTGGCTCATTAGTGTTCATAAAGTTTTGTGAAAAGTCAAAATGGTAGTGAAAACCTGAATGTTTATTTTTCCTGTCTACTGTTTTAAGTTCTACAGATCCCTTAACAAATGATTTTTCAAAAACACTTCCTGGACATTGAGTATCATTGTCCATGAGATCATATTAAAAATTCAGTTATGACCATCACATGTTTGTAATACTGAAACTCCTGCATCATATATTTAATTTTCTTTCCTTTTCTGCTTCAAGGTAAGGATTTCCCAAGAAGTACATCACCTTGGGATTACAGCCTCATTGCTATCTTGATACTTACATGCCTGTGCTGTAGTGGTATTTATCTTCCTGGAAAATTGCACCTTGGTTCTTCTCCTTTTTAAAATATAATTTGCATTGGTAAATTACTCCAAGTCCAGTAACTTTAGCAAAGAAGAGGGAGTATTTTTTGTAAGTGCTGGATGATAAGCTGCCCATGAAATGATAATACAAGTACATTAAATGTCCATCAAGTGCAGCTGCATGAAGGCAATAAAAATTAAAAGAACATGAAATGGATTGATGAAACTTCATTATATCATCACTGTGAGATTTTAGTAGGTATGTCAAGTAACTTGTTTTAAATTATCTGAAGTTAATTGGAAGTTGCTAATTTGAAAATGTCTACAGATGCAAAAGAATCTTAATAAAGGTCTAACAGGAAAATTAAACATTATTCATATAAAATGCATGTGATAGAGAAAAAGTCTGCTGTGGCTTTAATATGCAGCTGTAAGATGGGGAATTGCCATTAAAAAGTAATCATATAATCATGCATTATTTATATAGTTATAAGTGATCATTTGTTATCCTAAGTTCCGTAGTTTTACTGTATTATTTACTTTAAACTATTGGTCTTGAGCTCATTAAATATAAAAGTATAAGGGTTTGTTTTTAAAGAATATTATCTTAAGAAAACAAAATTTTAGATTAGCTTTCAAAACCTTTAAAAACCCAAAAGGCGGATAATCCCCTCAACATTAATTGCTGTTTTACAGAATGAACTTTTCTCATTTGTTTTAAAGACCACAACCAGAAATTTCATTAAAATAGTACGCAGCCTCTAGTTTAAAAATGAGGAGGAAGTGCTTCTGGGGAAAAAATCTTGTCAGCTTCACCTTTTCATCTGAGAAGATCATGAAGCAGATTCTCCTGAAAGCTATGCTATGGTACATGGAAGACAGGGAGGTGATTCGAGACAGCCAGCATGGCTTCACCAAGAGGAAGTCCATCCTGACCAACCTGGTGTCTTTCTACACTGGAGTGACTGCCTCAGAGGACATGGGAAGCACAATGGATATCATCTATCTGGACTTCTGAAAGGCGTTTAACACAGCCTCCCTCAGCATCCTTCTCTCTGTGTTGGGGAGATATGGATTGATGGATGGACTCTTCAATAGATAAGGAACTGGCTGGATGCTTGCATCTACAGGACAGTGGCTTAATGTCCAGATGGAGAAGTATAGCCAGTGATATCCCTGAGAATCTGTAGTGCAACCAGTGCTGTTTGATATCTTCATAGATGATATAGACAGTAGAGTAGAGCACAACTTTATCAAGCTTGCAGATGACACCAAGCTGAGTGGGATTAATAACAACTGGATGTGGGACAGCATGTCAGGGTTAAGGGCATAAGATTATAGTGAGGAATCTTGAGCAATTGCCCCAAGGCATGCCAGAGGCAATTACCAACAGAGCAAGATGAGCCAGGGGCCCCTGAGGCAGTCAACAACAAAACAATTGTAAAACACCTCAACCGCCTCTTCTCTAAGTCCCTCGAAAATGCATGGAAGCATGGGCAACAAGCAAAACGAACTGGAAGCTACCTTGCTGCTGTGGAGTTATGGCATAGTAGCCAACACCAAAACCTGGTGGGATGAATTCAATGACTGGAATATCACCATTGCAGGATACAGGCTATTAAGAAAGAGCAGGGGAGGCAAGAGAGGCAGAGGCATTTCCCTCTGTATTAAAAAAAATATACAGTGCAATGAGGGATCCCTAAAGAACAATCAAGAGGAAATTGAAAGCTTATGGGTAGGGTAGAAATTAGACAGGGAGGTAATGTGGAAAACCTGTCAGCTGGTTTCTGCAGCTACAGGCTGCTTGATCAAGAGAAGCTGACTGATGGGTCCTTCCTACTCCAGCTACAGGAGGCATCCTGCTCAAAAGATGTCCTCCAGGGGGATTTCATCCACCCTAACATTTGCTGGAAAAGTGACATGACAAGGTTCAGGCAAACCAGGAGGCTCCTGGAGAGCCTTGATGACAACTTCCTGAGGCAGGAGATAGCCCAACATGAAAGGATGCCTAACCGATCTGATAATCATCAATGACATGAACTTGTCCAGGATGTCAAGACTGGAGGAGTTTAGGATGTAATGACCACATACTAGTGGAATTCATGGTCCTGGAGAAAGTGGGTCAGCCAAGAAACCGAGTCAGGATCCTGAATATAAGAAAGCAAACCTCCAGCTCTTTGAAGAGTTACACCATAGAGTTGCCTGGGAATTGGTGGTTGGGGATTGGTGGTCTGGAACAGAGCTGGCAGCTCTTGAAGGACACTTTCTATAGAGCACAAGTGCACCCTCCAGGGCAAGAAACCCAGCAAGAAAGGAAGAGACCAGGGTGGCTGAATTGGACAAACTAAAAAGGAAGAGTGAGCTGCACAAGTAGTTCAAGCAGGGAAATGTATAGAGAAGTTTAAGTAGGGAGGACCCCAGGAAGGCCAAGGTGCATCTGGAGCTCAATTTGGCAAGAGATGCTAAAAATAACAAGAAGGGTTTCTAAAGGCATGTAAACCCTAACTGGAGTACTCAGTTCTAGAGTCCTCAACATAAGAAGGACATTGAGCTGAGGGCCACAAAGATGATCAGGGGGCTGGAGCATCTCCCTTATGACAACAGGTTGAAGAACCCAGGATTGTTCAGCCTGGAGAAGAGAAAGCTCAGGAGGTCCTTATAGTAGCTTATCAATACCTGAAGGAGACCTACAGAAAGGCCAGGGTAGGACTTTTTACTAGGGTACACAAATACAGGACTAGGAGTAATGGATGCAAAATGGAAGAGGGTAGATTTAAGCTAGATAGAAGTTCTTTACTGTGAGGGTAGTGAGAGACTGGAACAGGTTGCCTAGAGAGACTGCAGATGCCCCCTCCCTGGAGTTGTTTAAGGCCAGGCTGGATGAGGCACTCAGCAACAGTCCAGTGGTAGGCATCCCGGCCCATGGCAGGAGGATTGGAACTAAATGATTTTTAAGGTCCCTTCCAAGCCAAGCCATTCTATGATAATTGTCTACATTTTCCGATATCTTTTAGAGCTGCATCAAACTTATTACAGCCTGTTGTTAATAAAACTATTTTTTGTTTAGAAAAAAAAATGGGGGGAAAGGGAGAGGAGAAGTAAATTATGCAGAATAGCAGAACAACTTCAGATCTTTCCACTGTACCTCTATGTCTTGGAAACATTTATTGGTGTTTTGTATATACATTGCTGACCTGGAAATCTGCAACCTGAAAATCTGAAGTTTAAATACACCAGTCCATGGGATCGGTTTAAATATGAGCACAGAAGTCAGTGCTGTCTCTGGCAAGTGATGATCATGTTGGACTGGAAGTGCTAGCAAATGGGGTTTGCTTTCTGTGGGAAGAAATGGCTCCCAGTGGGGAGAAGGGCAAAACCAACCATCTGCCATTTAATCCATTTGTGTTTTTTTCAGTGTTTCTGTATTAATGTATTAATACATGTGAGTATTTTCTAGACAAAAAAAACCCCTGAAGTGAATATTGGGGAACATCTTTCTCCCTTTAAAGTGTAGCAAAGTCTCTAATCTCATTGCTAGAGAGGCTTGAAGGCTGGGGAAGATTCTGCACAACACATGGATATAATGAGAACCAGATCATTTTAGCAGTCTTTCCTGTGCCAGTGATTGAGGAAGCAGTGAAAGAAGCAAACACAACCTGATGTGGAAAATTCTTCATCTCTCATTAGGTCCAGGTGCAAGTGAGATTAGATGCAAGAACTGAAAGCTGGCATGTAGTCACCTCCATTCCCTTTCAATCCTGGATAAGCTGTCTGTGGTTAGGTTATTAGGTTAGAAAGGACAGCCCTTCACTATGAGACACAGGTGTCACTAACCTAAATAGTGCAGTGTTCCTTGAGATTGTTGAACCTTTCCCTCTCCTTTCCATTAAAATTGACCTTTGAAGGATGCGACATGACTGAC
>VZTY01016160.1:169314-286466 GCA_013400935.1 Turnix velox | reverse complement strand
GGCCGGGGAGCGGGGGGTAGGTCCCGCCACACAAGGGCGGTTCTTTCTCCGCCGGTGCGTGTGGAGATTCCGTTCATGCATTTGCGGGTATCCGCGGCTGGGAGTCTCCGTGCAGCCACATCACGAATCGGCGTGGAAACCTCTTATACAGTAAAAAAAAAAGACTGATTTCCTCAGGTTAGTTGTGATCCAGGTCTGTCTCGTCACTTGGTTCCTCACGGAGCTGTGATTTTACAGGTGTACAGGAGGAGGCGAGAGGGGATTAGGCGGGAGAAAGAGTGGAGCCATGGGTCTCGGTGGCATCGATGGCTTTTTGTGAGAAAAAGTCTGCAAAACTGCATCCCAGGTCGCCATGAGTGGTGTAACATCACAGAAGCACAGAAGAGTTTGGGTTGGAAGGGCCTTAAAAACTCTCCAGTGATCCTTGGCCCGGGGCAGGGTCACCTCACACCAAACCAGGCTGCTCCAAGTCACATCCACCAAGGCCTTGAGCCCCTCCACAGCTTCTCTGGGCAGCCTGGGCCAGTGATTAACCCTCACAGTTAAGTGTTTCTAACTAATATCTAATGTAAATCTCCCTTTTTTTTCAATTTAAAACTGTTACCCCTTTTTACTCTCTAGGTAGTCCCATTTGGGCCCTTGATGAGGAAGCCAACTGGCAATTAGTAATAGTAATTGTGTAATTGTATGATTGATGGTGCTGTTTACATTGAAGGGGAAGATGTAAATCAAATTTAGTTTACTGTAGCCTACATGCTAACCATACAGGAAAAGAGCTATTTATCTTCAGAAATCTCTCTATTCTAGAAGTGGGACAGCTGTGAATAAGTAGGTGTCTCCTGGAAGACAGGGAGATGCTTTGATCAATGTTACTCTTAACTATTAGTAAAATCAACCTGGGACTTTGCACATGCTGATCTCAGTAACATAGTAAAGTCAGAGGACCTTAAAAGTGTTAGGGATTGAAGGCTGCTATGAGGCAGTGGCACAGAATCACATAATGTCAGGGACTGGAAGGAGCCTTAATAGTCCATCTAGATGATCCCTACCATCTAGTGTCCTCTTGGAAGTTTATGCTGCTTGCTTTTTGTCTGTACCTAGTACATTATATGGAGTATACACCTCAGCCTTCTAATGGGCTTTGCATGGCATCTTTCAGCCCCACCTTGCTTTGATAACGTGCCCTGAATGTATTCTCAGTACTTAATACTTGACTGCAAAGAAAATACTATTTTACTTAAAATTCAGCAACTCCGAGGAATGTCTTCACATCACAAACCAAAAATCTAAAGGAACATGACAAGAAATGAGGAATCTGTAACTCATAAAAACTTTAGAAGTATTGCTTGTCTGGAGTTGAAATCTTTGGGCTCAATGCAAAATCTTACATTTACAGAAAAAAATAAAATCATCACCTTCCATACTGAGAGAACATTCCTTCTTTGTCTCATGATCAGCCTGTAGTGCTTTAAAAAAAAAGATACGTTGATTTGAGTCCTCCTGCTGCTGCTGCTGCTTTTGAGGCTCTTCTACCCCATTTCCCAGCTGTCTTCTCTGAACAGCTTCCTCTTCTGTCACACTTGAGACGTTGGCTTAGCATGCTGGCCTGTCTACTCTGTCTTCTCACTGCCTTTCTCTTGGCACCTTAAATTTTTCCTGTGACTGTGTGATTTTAGCACCTTCATTTAGAATTTTTCCTCCTTGATTGCTAAATGTCAATGTATGCTGCTAAAGGAGAAAGTATTTAACTGTCAGAGGGGAAACTTCTTGTTAGACCTTGTGTTCAATATTTGTTGCTGTTTTTGTGCTTACAGACTGTGCAATTTTTATTGCCATTTATATTTTCTTCCTTTTAAAGGTGGCTAACACCAAATCATAGTTTCCTAATTAAAATATTAGGAACAATTTCACAAATTGCACATTGAAGATCTGGATTTTTCTTTCTGGTATTTTAAAGAAAACAAAGTTCTGAACTTGTAATTGCCAGGGAGTAGATTTTAGTTTTTGGTTTTTCAGAGAGGTTCAGTGTTTTTCTTTGAGCATATATATTAGTTCTAGTCATTCATAGTTTGGTACAAGCTGAATTGGGAAGAAGTTTTGTTGTGGAAGTTATTAACCTTGCAGTACACATGTACTACTTTTGAAGTGCCTGAAAACTGATGTCCCTTTGAAAACAGGGGAATAGTTAGCACTAAGGTTTTTCCCCACCCTGCTTTCTGCAACCATTTCTGCTAACATTTTTTCTCCTCTTTTATGTTCTGTGTATTTTGAAAATACTCCTCAGGCAGCTCACTTTCTCCTATCACTGGCATTCAGAAATAAATTATCTATTTAAAAAACCACAAATAAACAGTCCTACAGTTGAGAGAGAGATTAAAAAGTCTGATAAATCATCTGTATTTCTCTTCTGTTAACAGTCATAGATTCCAGTGCCCACAGTAAGTTGATGTTATCTCATCTGACACTGATGAAAAGCGATTAGTTATACTAAATATCAAAAAACATGCTCTGTATCTTATCTAGCCTTTGTCTTCATTGGAAAGAGCAGATGTTTGGCCTGTTCAGAACTTAACATATTTGTTGTAATACTCTCTTTTGCAACACCCTTTCCTCACTTACTAATTTGAATTAATGAACAAAGTCCTTTGATTGTTTTTTGGATCTTATTAAGATGACATCAAGACACATTGCTCAGTGCTTCATTCCTCAAGTCCTAGATAGGGCATTTTTACTAGGTGGATCAATTTTTAAAATGACAGCATCTGCTTGCTTGTACGCATTTATTTATGATTCTTCCCCAGGAGGGTATAGCAGGAGTCTGCTGAGTAATAACCAGCTGTTAGAATTAGCAAATAGGGAAAGCAGTTATTAGCTCTGTGAAGGAGTTTGCAAGCCAAGGCCAGAAGTAATAAACTCTAAACAGATGCCCCAAATACATAAACCTGAGCAGGGACTTGTAAATTACTTGCACCACTGATGGGCCAAATAGTGTCAGATGGGTTGACTTTGACTGGAGTTTTTATTAGAGCTCAACCCTTTCCTGTGCTAATTCCACCCTTGTGGTGGTGTTGCTAAAATAATGTAAGTATCACCACCATGAGGGTAGTGAGGCACTGAAACAGGTTGCCCAGGGAGGTAGTGGAGGCCCCATCCTTGGAGACATTCAAAGCCAGGCTTGATGAGGCTATGAGCAGCCTGATCTAGTGCAAGGTGTCCCTGCTTATTGTAGGGAGATTGGACTAGATGGCCTTTGAATGTGTCTTCCAACTCAATGTGTTCTATGATTCTAATTCTAGCACTTCTGCTGCGTTAAGCCAGGGTGAGCAGTAGCTATTGCTGGTGGCTTTGATAAACTCTGATGTATTAGAGGAATGTGCACCCCTTGAGGTGTGTTCTCATACTAAATAATTTCTTGGATGATCACCATAGGGCATAACAGCAGTACCAAAGGTTTTCCATCTCCTCAGGACTTCAGGCATCCACTCAGTTCCTCAGGAACTCTGTGTCCCTTTTGACAGCTTGGCATACTGGGATTACAGACCAAGGTGATCTGTTTCATCATTACTCGTGCTTCGTGAAAGAATCATTGGAAGATGCTTTCTGTGGGACTTCTGCCCTTAACCTTGAAGTTGGTGAGACCAGCCCTGAAATGGCTGTTGCAGTTTGCTGGGGAAGGCGTGTCCCAAGAGTTAGTGTTTCTTTACAGTGTGACTTTCAGGAGTGGTGGTTTCTTAAGCTGGAATTTACATTGTGCTCATCAGGGTTACTGCAGTTACAGGGCATGAATGATTGTCTCTCCCTCTGCAAGAAAAAGAATGTGAATGCAAGGGTTTAAAGACTTGGGATGTCTTTCCTGACTGCCTTTTTTTTTTTCCTCCTGTAGACAGGAGACAAACGATACAGATTAATAATATGTAAAGGATTAATTTTTATACAAGACTTAATTTTCTCAGATAAGCCAGGTCTTCCTGCTGGAGAGTGACACAGCTGTGCATTTCGATTGTATCTCGGAGCTGAGTGTAATTGTGCAGCCAAAGTGTAATGACGGGTACATCTTTATCAACCTGTTCCCTGCATTGTGTTTTTATCCCTGCCATCTGCTCTGCTGAGACTGGCAGCTGCCAGGTCTCACAAATAGTGCTGTCATGTACGTTCATGTAGAACAACATACTGTCATAATTTCTCTGGTATTACTAGATGGAATAACTTTAAGTGTGATAAGGTGACATTTTGCATGGTGCTTTGGAGCACGTTTCATTGCAGTGTGTGTAGGACACAAAGCATTCTCTCTGGAGCAGGCTATAACAACACACCCATTTCCACTTACAGTAATCACTGGAAAACGCTTATTTTTCCAAAAACATTATGTAACTTCCATCTGTAACATATGTGTCAGTGCTGAGATGCAGCAGAGACAGAGTCACCAGTAGTGTTGCTTACACATTTAGCTTTAGGTACCTTTCCTGGATGGAATTCCACAAGTCAGACTATTTATTAATTTTAATTTTTCCTATTTTTTGCTTAAATCAACCTGAAATTTTCCTCATATTTGCAAATACGTTCAGACAGCTTCAGCATTAAAAGAAACAAAAAATCTTTACATCTTAAAAAAAAACTTTATAGCATTAAGTAATCTTTCTGTTGTCTTGGCTGGACCCTAGGCAGAAGATATGACTTTAGGCTAGGCCAGATTCCACTCGGTGTCCAACCTAAGCAGGTTCTCTGGCCTCTCTTGAGTTGTTTGAGAGAGAGAGATCTGAGAGGGATCCATCCCAGCCTGAGATAGGGTGCTTGGGGCATTAGACAAGTACGAGGAATAAATTGCTCTCTGTAGGTGTCTATTTCTCTCCTCAGGTTACAAAAGGAAGCTAAAACACTAGTGTGGGTGGCCTTCTTGGTTTTTTGGCTGATGAATGTAGGTGAGGTGAATTGTGTACTGGATACGTGCCAACACATCCTCCTCTTCTGAAAGCCTGACAAAATCTTGCTGGTGCACCAAGTGAAGGAAAAGACTTGGTGTAATCCACCTTTATGAAGATGCCTCTCCCTGAGAGGAATGAGGTACATCCTTTTTTATGTATTCATCTCATTCTTTTGGATTTGTACTTAGTGCAGTTTCTACAACATGAGTAATCCTAGTGATTTCTAGAGCAAGTGGCTGCCTAATCTTTCTGTCTTAGTCACTACTGTCGTTTGCAAGGGACAGACTACAAGGAAGGAAGAGGGTTTGTAACTCTCAAAATATACCTGCTTGTTGCAATATACCTGTCTTGTGCACGTCTGCTGTGAGAACTGATGCCAAATTTGTCTGCCTACTGGGAGGTGTTTCAAGGAAAACTGATCAGGGATATTAGGAAATTTAATTAGGAGAGTTAATAGAAAAGTTAAGGATTCCTGAGAAGGGACACCCTCTGTTTATTTGTGAGCAACTCCAGTTCAAGCAGGCTGGAGCTCCTGGGGAAGAGAACTTTGTGGGTCACTGATGATAGACAGCTTTTCCTATAGGGCAGAAACCCCAGCCGTGATAAAAAGGTGGAATATTTATTCTTGGTTCTTGCATTATTTTCTTTTTCAAGTGGGATGTAAAATGCTGAAGAGCTGATCAGCATTGTAAAGGATGGAGGCAAAGAGACAGCTTGCCTGCTTGTCGGCCTGTTTGGAGCGGTGTGGTAGGTGGAAAGCTTTTCTGACAGAAGTGTGGAAGAAAGCCAGGGCATGGCTCCTGTGCCTCTCTGTGCCTCATCCAAATGGATATGTAGCTTCAGCACTTCATCACTAGCCAGGCAGGGGCCATCTGAATTGTGAACAGTGTTCTCCCAATGGCAAATAGAAGATGAGGCTAGAGGAAAGACTCCTGGCATTTAAATGAAGCCGTACTCTCTAGAGATATAAGCCTTGCTTGTCATTTCAGTAGTGCATTTCAAGAGCTGATAAAGGCTGCTGGCATTGTGCTGATCTTGGAAGCACACCAGATCACCTTCTTATCCTAAGGACAGGGAAGCATAATTTGCATCAACCACCCTTTATATATATATGTGTACCTTAAGAGAAAGAATACATATATTTAAACATTTATTTTCTTCCTCCGAAGATTTACAAATCTCATTTGAAACTTCTGTTTGATTTATTCTGTAGACTGAGGCTATAAATGCTGCATGTTTGGATTTTTATAATGTATATTTAGAAGTGTACACAGTTATTTGTGTTCATACATCACATTCTCATTAATGAGCACAGTATAATTGTTGGTTTTATTGACTTTTGTTTCTGCGGATGTTTTTAAAAGATATTTTAAAGGCTTTGCCAGAGTTTGCGTGTGCTTCAGAAATTAAATTTAGTCTGTGATTTTATTACCCTTTTTATTTAATTTATCTTAACTGTTGCTTTCAAGCTGTGAACCAGCTGTTGACTTTGAAAAAACATTGTTCAATTTGAAAGAAGCATTTTAAAGCTTAATGTAATGGCTGTAAGTAATCTCTGGGGTTGTGCGTCACTATGATAATACTGGAGGTTGTGAGAAAAAGCAGGAGAGAAACACATCAGGCCCAGATTTCTCAGTTGTGCCTGTGGTGTCCAGCATCTCTGTTTTGTCTGTAACTTCTGCTTCTGCTTGAGTTGTGGCAGAAAGCTGGGGCTTCCCACTGTTGTGGTTCTGTGTTTACCCAGCAGGAATCAGGGGCTGCTTCTGAGCATTGTCTTTTGTGATTATTCTCAAACTAGACAGATTTTTTTCTTTTTCCATATGGGTGGATTGTAGGTGGACTCTGCTTCAGTGGCAGAAGTCCCTGCTGATCTGCTGCTTCCTCCTGGTTGGTTCCAAGATGTTGCAGTTGATAATTTTGGTTTTGACTTCCCTTGAGCAGCGGCACACCCACCTTTCATATTGCTTGTGGTGGAAAAGCTCCTCACAGAGCACACACACAGTCTGACCAGGGTGGGAGTCAGGTCAAAATCCTGTTGTGATCTGGAGCTGATTGCCCTGATGAGATGATTTAATAGAAAAGTTAAGAGTTCTTGAGAACGGACATACTCTATTTGTGAGCAGTTCAAACAGGCTGGTGCTCCTGGGGAAGAGAACTGTGTGGGTCACTGCACTGAAGATAAGGGAAGCAACATGCACTTTTGTGTTGTAACAAACCATGAAAATGCTGTGCAGCTTCTCTGCCCTGGAAATTCCTTCTGAAATAATTTTAAAAGGAATGTGATATCATTGTAGGAGTGAGCTACGTTTCACAGTGAGTCACTTATCTGTACTTAGTCACAGCTTGTGTTTGGAAACTGTGGGCTCTAGTGGTGCTCTGGAAAGGTGGTCACCCACATCATACAGCTGTGCAGGACCTGGCCCTGTCTCTGCTTTTGCAGGTGAGTGCTGCTCAGCAGGGTGATGTCACCTTCCAAGCTAAGCCATCAACTCCCATGGACAGCTTTGTGAAATGATAATGCAGCTGGACAAGGTCCTTCAGAATAAGGATCTGGTGACAGCAAGATGTGAGCCAACGCACAGCAACTGGAAGGGCAGTGCAGGGAGCTGGAGGGATTGAAAGCTCAGGACAACTGGGAGACCAGTCTTGCTACTGAAGTGAAACTGCTGGTGTTTTGTTGCTGTGGTTTTAAAGGAAGGTGATACATTTGATAGTGGGTTATCTGGTGGCACTTGTAATGGGTGATAATCACAGTGATATGATAAAATTCTCTTCTAAAGAGGCAGAGGCATGGTAAGGTGGCATGGTGACACTCAGCTAGAGTGACCTGTATTTCAAAAGAAAACAGTGAGATTAACATGCGAATGAGAACATACCCACATGTGTCTGTGTGTGCAGTTTGCATCTATGAGACATCTGCAGTGAAATGAGCTTTGATGTAGTTTCCCATTTCTCCCTTAGTGTGTGGTGCTCAGGAAAGCAAAGAGACTGGTTGAGGTCTAAGTGTGCTTCACAGATTAGGTGTATCCCTTCCAGACTTGTCTGGTTTGGCACAAAGGGCTAGAGAAAGAATTTTCATTGTAACAAAGGCAATATGACGTGTGAATAACATTGTATGCATAAATGAGGCATTCAAAGAAGGTAACTGCTGGGATGGAGTCACAGACATGGAACAGCATGTTCTGGAAAGTTAAAAGCTTAGCCAGCGTCCCAAGGTATTTTTTAATGTAGCAGAATGAAATTCCTTTGGGTGCAGCAAATGAGACACATAAAGTGTAATGCCCTGTGAAATCACAAAGAGCCACTTTCAACAGATGGAAAAAACAACTTTAATACAAGCCCAAAAATTGATAGACTCTGCTTTTGATAATCAAAATACCAGGTTATACTTTTAACAGTATCCATTACTGTCTATAGAGCATATTTCGGTTGTTAAATCCACTTGCTGGTTTGTCACTATAGAATTTAAAGTGATGAATCCTGTATTCTTCTGCCTTCTTCACTCTGAGGAATTAAACAGAGTCTGTGACAAGTGGCTTCCAAGCTGCATGTGCTATTTCAGCCTGCAGCACCTGAGTCTGGAACCAAACCTCTTGTATTGAAACTGGTTTTAGGAATCCCTGTGGCCGGGTTTGTTAAGAGCTGTGAGTGGACACAGATGAATGACCAACTGGCACTCTAGAGCCAGGGAGCTTTCCTGTGTCCCAAAAGAAGCATCATTGTGCAAATGGAATGAGAGTGCTCACCTTCACCATCTCTGACCTTTCTGATACACACCTCTCTCAGCTCCCCCTCAGTGCAGCTTCGGGCAGGATTTAATGGAAACAGTTGACTGAATGTTCATTCCCAGGGTCAATGCTTGCACTTGGACAAACTCCCTGTGCACCAGTCGATGTTACCTAATCAGGGAAAACCTGGAGACAGCACACAGTGGGGGAGAAATCATTGTCTCATTCTTCTAGGAATGTCTGAGGGCAGTAGCCTGTGAGGGAGTGTATGTGACAATCTGAAGACTTCAGACTCCTGTAAGCACGTCTCACAGATATCTTGGAGTTCTTTGGAGGAGGCAGAAAACTTGGGGCAGAAGAAATGGATTTATATATTTCACTCAGACTTCCAAAAATAATTCAGCAAAATCCCTTGGGAAAACTTCTAGATAAAGCGAGCAGCTGTGGGGTGAGAGGACAGGTCCCCAGATGGACATGTAACTTCAAAAATGTCTAGGAGTAAATGTTCAGTTTTCACATTGAAGGGGAGGTCACCAAAGGAATCCTGTGGGAATCTGTGCTTCAGCTGTTGGACATACTCCTGCATGGTCTAGGGAAAACAATGAACAATGACTGTGTGTTTGCTGGCAGTTCTCAGGTGTGCGAAGTAGTAAAAATAGGAGTTTATTGTGGAAACTCTTCTGTCTAGTGAGAGACTGACCCACTATAACTTGTTGCAAGGGAACAGAAAGTGATGAGGAGAAGGAGGAACAATCCCAGCTTTATGTACACAGAGATGAGTACAGAGGTGATCGTTGAGTCATGAATGAGACCTGGGATTGTAAAAAAAACTTACATGGAAATGGTGGCTTAGCACTCGGTCATAAAGGTAAGTAACATGCTGGGAGTTCTTAGAGGGGGAACAAAACAGGAACCAGGATATATTCCTGGTGTTGTGCACCTTGAATACTCTATGCAGTGCTTTTCCCTCATCTCAGAAGGCAAAGAATTGAACTAGAAAACGTTAGACAAGAGAGACCAAGATGATCAGAGATCTGGAAGGACTGCTTTATGAGGAGAGCTTTGCCATAAAAAAGAGATTATTAAATGGATACATGTGTTTAAAATCAGGTAGAAAGAAAAAAGTGATTGTTCGCTGCCTCTGTTCATGAGGGAACTGGAGGTGGAGGGAAAGAGGTTGAACTCAAAACGAAGAAGAAGGGAGATGCACACACTGTGCATACTGGAAATGTGGAACTCCTTGTTCCAGGATGTAGTAGTGCTGAAAGTTCTGAAATATGAAAGCATGAAATCATAGGAGAAAAATCCATTTGTAAAGCCATAGTCCACTCTGACTTGGAAAGTTTCCAGGCTGTACGCACATCACAAGAGCCTGGGAACGTGCTGCTACCCGTTTTCCTAATTCTTATATTCTTTTCTCTGGGCAACAGTGGGGCCCTGGAAATGTTTATGGAGGCTTCTGTGCTATGGATGGTGATCTAAGTCTATTCACTTTCTGGTGAGTGTTCTTAAACCTTGTGCAAGGAGATAGAACAGGCTGCTGGCACAGAGGAGGCAAGATGATTGGGGCATTGTGGCTTTTCTAGATGGAAAATTTGGGTGAGGGAAGCAGGCATTGGCTCCAGTCTCCACCATTCCTGTTCCTTTGCATGCTTTGCTGCTCACCCTGTAGCACAAAAGCCACGGGGATAGAGTTCAGGGCATCTTCTCATTCCCTGGCTGTGTTGCTGTCAAGATGGTGTCAGCTCCCCAGCTTTTCCTCTGCAGGAATCTTCCTATTTACATGCCTCAGAAATAATTCCTGTGAATTTAATTAATGCCAGTTTACATGCTAATAACCCTTAGAATATTTTTATGGGTAAATAATGTGTATCCCCTACTGTGTGTGGGGATCTGCTGGTTCCACCATTCAATTATTGCACAATCTACTTCTCATTAAATGATCAGGGAGTGAGACCAAAGGAAACTAACAGGAGTGGGAGTAATGTACCTTCTTAATACTTGTTCAGAGGCCCCTTCTTTTAAGGAAGATGCAGGTTTTAGGTGCCAAGCAAGTGCTGCAGAGGCAGCATCCAATTGGTGGTGGGTGCTGTGCTCAGGAACCTGGCTAGTTCTCTGTACAAGGAGCCTTATTCCCAGAGAAGTTCAGTGTGGATGAAGCTGCTCAGACCCTGGTACCTGGCTGAGTCCAGTCCCTTTCCTCACTGTGTGCCAGGCTGTGAGCTGTGCTGTGAGGAGTCCTGGAAATGCCTGGCTGCAAGATTTTTTTCAGTCCCTTTTCTCCTTTCAAGTGGCTCAGAGCAGCTCCAGACAGTGTTTAGTACATTGTTTTCTTGAGGAGCATCATCATCACCCAGCTTCTTTGTCAGAAGAGAAGATGAAGAGGCTTGGCCAGGGCTTTGCAGCAGGTTGGCAATGGAACAGTTGGTGTGTCTGCTGGGAGCTGCAAGTCCCACACTCTGCTGCAGCCAAACAAACCCTGATGCTGAAAGGTGTTCTAGGAGCCATCCCTCCACTGTAGGCCTGGCTGATAGCCTCTGGAGAGGAGGTGACATGCCAGCCTGGCTACCAGCCCCTTAACACAGTCCCAACACACATGAGGAGAAATACTGTGAAGTGAGTTGGTACCTGGCTGGGAAGTGCTTGCACAGGGACGAACTCTAGTCCACACACTGTGATTTTCTTAATCAACAGTACCTTTTACCCAACTTATGTTTCCTTTTCCTACCTCACCTCTGCTATTTTTTGCTTTTATTTAACATTGTACTCTCTGTTGTAATTACTTCTTTAATCTGTAATGTTGCCGCCTGACTGACTCCCTCAGCTCCTGGGTGCCTTCAGGATCAGTCTTGTAAACAAGTCGTGGTGTCTCTCAACAGCAAGGTTCCTGCTGAAATAGCTCCCTAAATAAATAAAAAGCAAATTGGATATTGAAAAAGAACTTTAAATAACATCTGAATTCCTAGGGAACTACATCTTACATCTCTGTTAGGGACAAATGAGTTCAACATAAGTAATAATCCTCTGGAATGAAAAATAAAGAAACATTCACCGGCCTCTGTGGGCTGGAATGAGAATAGATTTTGGTGATAAATAAAAGCAAAATGCAAAGATGTCCCTGGTGACAGATGGGAGCAAAAGATTTAAACATCATTGGAGTATAAACACACAATCTCTGAAATGTGCCATAGTTTGCCTCTAGATAACTGCTTTAGATATGATAGGTCTAACTTTTTCCTCCTGTGTAATGGGAAGAAGCCAAAAATTGTTTACTGAGTCAGCATTACTGGCAGACCTTTGTAGAACGTGCTAGGCCATGACCTTCCCTTATGGAGTTGTGCCTTTCAAACACACTGTGCTGAATTCTAGCTCTTTAATGAAGTGTAACTAGTTTACATTCTCTCCATGATTTTCTTTCTTGTCTTTCCTCATTCTGATGTAATGCTAAAATCCTCTCTTATTAACACTTCATATGATATATTTGTGTTTGCATTTTAATTGCTGTGTCCCCGGTCCTTGATACTGACCCCTTCTCCACACCTTCTTCAGGAGTTTATGACTGGGCAACCCCTGGAGGATTCTGTATATTGGCTCCTGGCATTTTTTCTTTCCTGAGCATGAAATGCCCATCCTTTAGATTCTGGGGCAACTTGTTCCAGTCATTGGGCAGACCAGCAGCCTTGTCACTGAATGCGTTGTTTCCTGAGTGATAAAGCTCTCTGTTGAGGAATGATGGTGCTTGCTGTCTGTGACTGTGATGAAGCAGCTGAGCTCACTGTGGTGTGGGTGCATTTTGCCATCAGGGAATTCCTGTGCATGTCTCACCCACTGCATCATGATGTGAAGCAGGGAGCATGGGTTTTCCCACCCTTCACCTCCTTTCATCTCTGTTTTCCCCTGGTTCCAGGCTGTACCCACTGTCACTGCTGCCCTAACTCTTCATCTTCCTTTTCTGGGTGCATGTTCTTCTTGAAGAAAAGCTGATTCTTGCTCCTGAGAGCCAGAGACGAAAAGGAGAGTGTTAGGTGTTGTAGAAAAAAAGCCTTTACTTTTGTGAAGTACTTTATCTTTGCTAAAAGGAAGTTCTTGATGTGTCTGTTTATGAAAACCAGTCCGAATTATTCCCTGCCCATCAGGGTTGTGCTGCATCCTGGCAATGATTTAATAGCAGCTCCTGAAGAGGGCAGCATAGGTTAGCTGATGCTCCTTCACGTGGACTTACACTTTATATTCCAGCCATGTCTAAGGCAGAGCTAGTGAAATGTAAAAGAGCATTGAAGGAATTGGTAGTAAAACTCTTGGCTCTGTGATAAGATGCCTGGGCTGAGCACACAGAGTTATCCCCATTCCTCTTACTACAGGAGAATATGGCTCTTGCCAGCAGTTGTGCTACTTGCCACAGGCTGACCAGAAATACCTGGTACCTGTGGGACCTGCCTGCAGACAATCCTACCTCACTGTCCAGGGGACAGCACAGACAGAGGAGAGCACATGTAGGAAATCCCAGTTGGTCCTCTCTTTTCAGAAGGCTAACCCTGCTGTCGGATGGATTTTGAGAGTCTGGAGTTGTGGACAAGTTGTTGTTAATTGCTAAGCACTGATGAGCTCTCAGCTCTGTGGGATGTACACAAAATGACAAAATGAAAACACAAATCCCCTTCACCGAGGAGCCTGCACAATGGCAGGGTATGAAGTACTGTTTTCATTGAGAGACCAAAGGGAAGTGATCAGCTTAGTTAATGAACCCTGGGACTTTGATGCCACTGTCTTACAGGTGATGAATGAACAGCTTTTTCCCTCGAAGCAGAAACCAGGATGGTCTTAAGCACACAACAAGCCTGGAGAATCACGTGGCAGTACTTGTGACATCCACATTAATACCAGATGAACTAATCAGGATTAATGTTAGTGGGGGTAATACCAGTGGATATCACAATGATTAGACTATTATAATAATGAGTTTTCCAGGGAGAATGATGACAGGTGATTTATATACTGTACAGGTATTTCTTCTGTGTATCCAGATGATAAGCAGCTCTGGCACTTTGCTGCAAGAAGTCAGGACTTTTCCTTATTCCTGGAGTTTCCCATAGTGTGGCTTCCTTCTAAGCAGATCGTTGGCCAAAAAGATCCTGGGCAGGAAGGGAGGGAGGGCTGGGCAGAGAAAGTGGATGCTGATGTTTCATTCCTTAACTGTTTGGACAGAGCTGTTCTGAAACTAGGCCTGAGGTGTTTCCTGACCTCACTGGGAAAAATGAGAACTCTGTCTGGAGATGTGATTGTTTGACTGTAGTTGTTGCCATCTAGGATGCACAGTCCCTTCTCAGAAGACTTTCCACCACCTCTGTGGGCTGGCAAGAGGTGAGGAATTTGGGTATTCCTGTGCAAAGCCTATTCTACTAGTGTGTTGTCAAGTTGTTTGAAAGAAGATTCTTCTTCTTTGTAACAGTAATCAAAGGACAGGGAAGCTACCCATGGTCTTGTTGAGGAAGCAGAAATGATGCAACATTTGAAGGTCTCCTGGCAGATACTGAAGATCTTTTATTGATTTGTGGACTGGGTGACCAGGGCAGCAGCAGCTGAAGTCCAGTTTTCCTCCTTTCTTCTCTTCAGTTGAGGGATACCTGGATCCTTTCCAGAGTTCCATTTTGGACTTTAGAACCCATGTGGGTACTTGTGACCCACCTACAGCCTTGTTAATTAAATGCGCTACTTTCTACCTTTGATGCGCACCTTGAGGAAGGTAACATAATGTCATTGTAATCCTCAGTTTAATATTCACTTTTAAAAATTAAGTCAGATGTTTGATAGTAGTAATAAAAAATATAACTGTTTTCAGTGTAAGCCTGAGAAAATGAAAATAAGTTCAGAGTATTTTCATTATGGGTATTTTAGTTGCCTTCCTCTCGGCGAGGATTGTTCATTTGTTCTACTGCTTTGTGCTTTGCACAGGAGACCTGGGCAGTTAATAAGTGTGAGTGCCACAGATGCTGAGCAAGCCTTATTTGTTAGAATCTCTGCAGCAGGTTAAGGTTGAATGGGGAGTTAAAAAGACAAGGCTGACACTGCCTCCTAAAAAACTAAGCATCACATGTTTTAACTGTACTTGTTTTAGGGTACAATGAGACTTAAGGCAGCATCTTTCAGGTGATAAAGTCCTGTGTGTCCTTTTATTTTCACATAGAGAAATCACTTTGGAGCAAGTTTCCAGATGAAAGCAGGCAAAAAGTTCCTGGGATTTTTCCATTTGTGATTCCTAAGCAGAGACAGCTCTGCCTGCCACAGGAAAGAATTCTGTGTTCTGCAGCTGGTTAATAGGCTCTTTTTTTCTTTGCAAATGCTATAATTCCTTGCTTGTCACCATAATCCTCAAACCTCAAGTGGCAATGTGGGATTGTTAGAATCCTGTTCGGAAGAGATGCTGTGCTCAGATTGTATCTGGCAGAGGTGTAGTGTCCCAAGCCAGAGCTTCTTCCATGGAACTGATGATACACACAGAAGGGATGAGCATGAGGGGACAGAGACAGGGCAAATGTGACCTTGTGCTGGTTGTACTTCTTATTCCAGTGAATTTGAAGTAATCTACATGAAGGATTGGTTTGGAAGTGTTAGTTGGTAAATGTATTTAACTCTAGGCTTATACACTCAGTGTAATGTGTTATCAGTGTTGCACCAGAGAACTTTATTACATGCTATTGAGATACACAAATATATTTTAATGAAAAGTGCTTCCCATTGGGACTTCTATCTTATTTTAAAGAACCTGAATCATGAAGGGCAGCTAGTTATCTGCATTAAAGCAAGACTGTGCTGTGCTAGATTGCCACTGGAATGCTTAAATATCCCTGAGGTTCTTCTGCAAATTTGCTAAGGTGACCGTGTGATCTTCACATGCAGCTCTAAAGTATCTCTTGGCCAGGTCCAGATAAGGAAGGAATGCAGGCCAGGTTTGACTACCTGCACTTACTCTACTTGATGCTTGAATCCATGTATTTTTTAAGTGGTGGTTAGACTTTGCAGATATCTCTAGCCAGGGAGAGCTTGTGTGAGGTGGTGGTTCCCAGTAGAAGCATGTCTCTCAATAGGCAACACTCTGTCTTGACAGGCCTGAGGCTTGATATTGCCCTTTCAGAGAGATTCTGTTTTTGCTTAACCTCCTTCCTAGTGCTTTCTGATCTGTAGTGCAAAAGAAAGTGAGTGTTTCAGCTCTAGATTAACTTGGTCTTTCCTTCACAATGTAGATTTACTAAGAATCTCTGCAGGGGAAATCAGATGGAGTGCCCTGGCAGGAGGTAAAGACATCTGGGAACATTTTGTGTCATCCTGCTGAAGCGTGTTAGGTCTCTTGTCACTAGCTAAAGATCAAGATGCTGCATTCAGCTCATTTGTTTTGGAATTAAAATAGAAATACATGAACAGTTCCAAGGCCTCTCTATGGTGCTGGGCTCACTTTTTTTTTTGTGGTCTTCACAGTGGTAAGTTGAGCTTTTGCTTGGAGACTACGTCCAACTTGCTGACTTTTCTCATTCTTGGATTAAGAAAGCAGCAGCACAGCCTAAAAGCTGGAACTGGGGAGTTCAATAATTTTGCTACCAGAACTGCATTAACAAGAAAGTGATCTGTAAAGGAAGTTCTTGTCATGTCTGTCTTCTGTGCTGTCACTTTGTCAGACATGGACATTAGACAGTGTTCACACAGGAGTAAGTTACACTTGTCTCTCTCTGGTGTGTGCCCATGGGATGAAATGACAATGCAGCACAGCTGTAATAACCACGGCACTGACAGTCTCTCATTTGGAAGAGAAAAGGAAAGGAAGAGCCTGTGCACTGATCATCTTAAAAGCCATAGGGAAGGGTGTGATGGGTACTGAGGGCACCAGGGTGTCCACTGTCATCTCAGGAGCTGTGCAGAACTCTGCCTTTGGAAGCCAACAAAGGTATTTCTACCTGCCAGGGAAGAGGTTTTTCTTGGTCAGAGATCTCCTTGCGTAGAGATTTTTTTCCACTTCCTTGCATGGATTCACATTTACAGATAGCTGGCTACGTTCAACGTCTTTGGGAGCAATTTTTGTAGCCTGTTTGCACAGAGGTACTCAGCTCCATCAGCTGCTTATGTCACGAGGACCCAAGAAGAAGAGCTTCTGCAGCCAGCAGAGCAGGTCAGGACCATATCCACGGGGCAACAATATGCACCTCTTTCTTAAAAGGCAGAGGTAGTGAGGGCCATGGCTCTGATCATAATGGCTGAGTAAGGCCAAGAGGCAACGTGAGACCATCCATATGTTGGATATAGATGGCTTGTGGCTCCACAGACCCTTTTCTCAAACTGTTGATGCTCTGGGCTACCCTTGGCTCCTGATCCTTGCATCTGCCCTCTCTAGCCTTCTGCTTTTCTTCTGCTCGTGACTGTCTGTCTTCTGTCACTTGATCCTTCCATGTAAAACACTGTAAGTAATAAAATCAATGACATTTCTACTCAGACACAACATGTCAGACCAACCAGTGGAATCTGAGCTGGGCAAAGGCAGCCTATAATTAACACCTCTTATGGACATGCAGAAGGTTGTCTCACTGCACTGAGGCACAAGGGCATGCCCTGTCCAGACAGGCTGTCTCCCTGGCACTTAGTTTACAGCACCCAGAGTTTGTTCCTTGCACTTCTTCATTTGTAAGGAGATGAAAAGTAACAACTTAAGCCTGGCTGTTTCAACCAAGACTGCACTGCAGGCTGCTTCCAGGTGTCCTTAGGAAGGGGCTGAGTTTAGGAGATTAAGCCATGCACTTTTCCCAATCCAACTAGTCTTGTCCTGTGTACTCCAAGGAGACTCTTTCCAGTGCTTGCAGACTCGTGATTTTTTAGGCTGATGACCTTGGTCTATTTTCTATCTGTTGTTATTTTCTAATAAGTTTTTCTGTAGATAGAGCATTATGCTAAGATAATTAAAGCAAATATTGGCTCTTGGTACCAAAATGAGGCTTTGCACACAAAAATCATTCTGATAAAGAAGCTTTGAGAATTTGTTATCAGCTTCTCCCTATGCCCACATTCCAGAGCATCAGTGCAGGACAGGTGGTTCTGGTTAAATATCAATGTGTAAAAGCAACTAGTCCAAGAAAGATTTTGTTTAACTCACTGTACTTTGCAGCCCTCATGAAAGATACTCACCTTAATGCTCCAATTAACAATCTGTCCAGCCCCTGGTTTTATGACAGGGCAATGGAGAGCTCCGGGGAACTACCAGCTATTCTGCTGAGCCAGGTCTGAAAGGCATGGTTTGAATGAACATCAGGCTCCTGAATGCCAGTGACACTCCACGGATAGAATTACTCACAACCCTAAGAGCAGGAGTCGCCTGAAACATGGCATATGGCTGAGTTCAGGGTCAAACATCAAGAGCAGATTGTCAGCGTGTGGTATCTGGAGACCCCAGGGCTCAATTTCCTAGAGCTGTTCTCTGTGCACAGAGACCAGAGCACACATTGCACCACCTTCCTGCTCACCGAGCCCCTGCATTCATCATTGTCAATGAAGGTTAGAGGATGTCATCTTGCACTGTTGAAGAGGATTACTGTGTACTAACAGGAAATTTCCAGCTGTGGTGTGGACTGGTTGTCCCCCTCTTTCTCTTAGCTGTAGGCTTGCAAAGACAAGTTCATATTTTAAATATGGTGCAATGACATCAATAGTAATAATTATTGCATGCATCAAAGCTTTGGAGATTAGCCACGGATCATGCATATAAATGGCAAATGGTTATAATAGCTCCATACGTGAAACATCAAAGTCTGAGGAACGTTGCTCTGTTATAAAAAATACATCAGAATGATCATTCCACTCCAAGCAAAGTGTGGAACTGTAGACGTGCATGGAACAAATGCAACACATTTCATACTCATTTGGGTGTTTCAAGTATGGGAAAAATTGATTCCACAGCTCCAATTACCAATCCATATCAAGTGAAGACTGTATTGAAATTACAAGATTTCACACAATATTAGTTGTAAGTTGACTCCTCCTCATTGAAAACGTATTTATAATTAGGGCTTAGAAAAGCAAGAAGCAGTATTTGGGGTTTTAAATTTTTATATGCTCCCTGGCAGAGAGAGAAGTGCCTGCAACTGCATAAAATTCTTAAACCCACGATGTTTCAAGTATCCTTTTGCTGAACTGAAATGGCTTTCTTGTAGATTAAAGGAACTGCATTGTTGTTTTCTTTGTCAGGAGAAAACTATTCCAAGCTGAGAGAAGCACAGCTCTTCTCCTTAGAGCCCGGGGACAGCTGCTGGAATAAGAATATGCAAAACAATCACTAGAACAACAGAACCTCTGAACTCAGCAGCCAGAATCCCCCAATTACAGACGTGCTGCTGTTTCTCCTCCCTCATCACAGCTGTTTAGCTTGATCACTGCCCCAGCCCCAGTGGGATTAACGGTGTGAGGGATGCAGTGCCGTGCATGCTCTGACGGCCAAATCAAAGGCCCAGCCAAGTCCATGCCTCAGCTACGAGTCAGGAGGAAATCAGAGACCCTCATTAAAGTTTCAGAAAAACCTAACTGGTATGAGGACGGCATTCAAAAGTGTGTTTGGGGAAAACAAATATTGTTTTAACTCAATTAATAATTGATGCGTTGCCAGCAGAGATCCTCGTAGCATTAAGGGAATTGAAAATTAAAGGCACAAAGACACTACTTTAAGAAAACATCTTGATAAATAATTTATATGGTACAGGCCTACTGGAATCTGAAGTGTGTAGATTTTAGCTTGTGTTGTCAAACCTATGCTTTCTAATACCACAATTTCTTCCAGAATGAGAGCATGGTCATTTTCATGTTATATCAACAAAAGCTCTAGCTGTTTATGCTGCTCAGCTGGAATAATTTACTGACTTCTATGGCAGTTGCTAGTGCTGAACCCCTAGGATCCCAAGTAGCACACACCTAAAGATCATACCTTTCTTAAGAGGGGAAAAAAGATTGTTGATTATTTAGAAAACACAAGGCAACATGCCTGTTTCAGCAGAACTACTGTTTGTCTGAGTCAAACTGGATCAGAAGAAGAAACCTTAACAATGACTGTTTAGCAGTATGATGTATAAATGGCTGGGAGAGGTGTCTTGGGAAGTGTAACACCTAGGAACAGCTACTGCTTTAGTTTGTGTGTCTCTAGAGAAATGCATTTTCAATGGTGAGGCCAATTTTGGGGACTACACTGAATAATTCAGTGGCTGTCACTTCTCCTGTGCATTCTATCTGGTGGGGATCTTAAGGACAATAAACAGAGCAATCAAGCATTCCACAGAATACAAAGCTATCAATATGATTAAAGAAAAGGTGGACATAGAATGTGCCAAAAGAAGTAAATAGGGAATTTCTGCAAAGCAGCTCTCCCCCACTGCTGTGAGCAAAGCCTGGGAGAAGCAGTTTGAGAATCATGGCTGAAGAGCTGGGCTGATGCACAGCTCCTGACAGAGACAACAGTTTCAAAAAAGAATACTGAGCACTGTGTTAACGGGGAGAGCTTCTGCCATCTCTGAAACCCTGTGTGTTGCTGAAGGGTGTACAAGCTCTTTAAAGTCCCAATTTATTCCAGTCCACTCCTATCTTTTAGGTTGTTATAATGAAGCAGCAAGCAAGTCAGGCATAATTGCTGGCAGGCATTCTTATTTAAGAAACTGCACAAGAGCATCCACAGAATTATGTTTATCATTTCATTCCTTTAAATAAAGCAAAAGAGAATGCTGCTGCTTCATTACAAGTGTCTCGGTGCTTTATATGCAAAAGGTTTGTTGAGACTGATGGAATTCATAAACACCCCTTTATTTACTACAGCAAAGTTAATAATTAAGCAGAAGAATATCCATGAATGCTGTTATAAAAATAATTCTTGCCCTAGTTCCTAGCAAAAAGCCCGTGTAAATTAGTGATTGAGAACATAAGGATGATCCACAAGAACTATAAAAGGGAGTTCATTTTTTCCATTCTGTGTAATGTAAAAGCAGTGTTCACACATTGCCTCAATATACTGGTGAGTGGAAAATTATCCAAATTGCAGCTGAGTGTGTTCAGTCTCAGGTAGATGGCCCTTTCGTCCATACACAGCCTGCATTCATTGCATCCTGCCTGTGCTGAGCAACTGCTCACCCTTCCCACTTGCTGCTTCCCACTCGTGCTTGCTGTGACCACAGGCAGCAACGTCAGACCTTTGTTAGAACTGGAATGTGAAGTGCATGGACTGGTACCCACTGGGAAGGTCAGAAGAATTGTGGAAAATCACATCTTTCCTCTTATCCATCTTGCTGCTGGCTGGCAGGGAGAGCTTCCATGCCTGCCAGACAGTCCAATTGTTATTTAAAGATGCTGACTCTGTGAGCCTCATCCCCTGTTAGGCAAAGCTCAGACTGTCTGATTTAACAAAGCAGGGAAACGAGCCAGAGTTATCTTGATCTGAAGCATATTCTAGGAGTGATTAGCTGCCTAAACTTACACTGTAATTATCTGTGCTGAGTGGCTTCTGCACGTCATTGACATTTTTCTGAGTGTTTTTATTTAAGTTGATAATGGAAAATGAATAAAGCCTTAGTTCCACTCTGATTTTGACACTTGTGCCAGAAAATATCTGAAGATTAACATTTTTGTGTTCACAGTAGTTAGATTAATATTTAATTTGTGGGCATCCAGCAAGCTGATTAGTTTTTCTTCGATATGGCTCAACTGTGTAATTACAGGAACTGGCCCCTCCTGATTTGTGCCTGGGGTAAGAGGCTTAGAAACTTCATGATGTCACCATGACCATGATTTCATTAGACTGATGCACTGTGAGGTTGTCATCGTCTAAAGTCTCTGCTCCTGGAAAGAGGTACAGGCTGGGACCCACTCCATATCTTCTGAGAATAAAGAAAATCTGGCCATGATGGCATTTAAACTGAAGGGAGAGTGGAAACAGGATGTAGCCATCTCTAGTCTCAAGAATGTGTGAAATTTGCCTGGTGTTGCAGGCCAAGCCTTCCTTGGTGACAGCCCCTCTGGTGCTGCAGGTGTAGGGGGGACCCTGCAGTACTACATGGGGTGTGGGCAGAGCTGACTGAGAAGATCCCTGCCATGATGAAGATCCTTTCCTGATACTGAGGGATGGTGCAGGCAGGTGCTGCCATTGGCAAGCTGTTGAACGACCTCCAGCACCACCATGAACGCAATCTGAGAAAAAGCTCAGTGTGGCATGGAGGGCTACATAGTTCAGATCCTCTGTTTGGCCATAGTCATTAGGAGATGCTTTTGAAAAGCCTATAGCAGACAGGGCTTACATGGTTATTTGCCCATGAGTCTTGGGGATCCTGCTCAGTCTGCTGGAGCCTGCTCCTGGAGAGGCAAAGGCAACAGGCAGACCTGCATCCTTTGCTCCCAAAGCATCCTTCAAATGGGACTATGACTTGCAACTTACTCATCCAAGTGATTAAGCCTTTCTTATTTTCTTAGGCAGCAACTATGACTCAGAATTAAATTCAGCCTTTAGAATTAACCCACCTGTAATGTCCATTAAGTCTGAATTCCCCTGACCACTCATGCAAAGTAACATCTCGCCTTAGTGCCATATTCATCTTGCACTGTCAGTTTTACCTAACTCCTAAGCACTGGGTAATAGCAAGGCTGTCAGGGTGTTAGTTATTCATTAGTTTTCACTCACTTGAAGAATATATCGTTGTCATAATATGGCACATTGCACTGGGAACAAACTCCCCATGCAGGCAGGGATCTGGACCATTTTTCAAATGCTGCTGACTGTTAATTTGTACATTGTTTGAAGGGAAAAGATCCTGTTAGAAGCCCGTTTTGAACATTAGCTTCACAGAGCTTAGTGGGCAGTTTTCACATGCTTTCTGATAGCCAGGGGACAATTGGGTGCTGGTGATGAGGATGCAGAGTGTTAACCCCTGTGACAGTGCCAGTTCTTGTCCATGCCCCTAAAGCTAAATGGGTGAACCTCATCAAAATCCACTTGCTCAGCAGCTGACTGTACAATAGCTGTTGGCTGCTCCACCTCCATCCCTCATCAATGTCCTCTAGAACTGTCTGCCTAAACTTGATCAATGAGTTCAGATACTCTATTTCAGTGCAGTACAGTCCTGGCTGGGTGAGAAAAGCACAGAGTTGGTGCCACAATGAGCTGAGCAATGGTAGTAGCCAGCCCATGGGCAGCTGGTCTGCTCAGCAGTGGGAGGGGAGATAAAAGGGTTAAGTTGGGTAAAACTGAGAAGGAAAAGTTGATCATCTTACATGGAAAATGTGAAGACTGCCACAAGCCTTCAGGCTGATGTGGAGGCAATGTGTCTGTGAAGTGAAGGGGAGACCATTTCATGCCATATATAATGTTCTTCTTGTGTCTCCAGCGCTGAGGTGTGCTGTGTCAAGGAATTTCTGCAGTAATATCCTTGTTCAGATACTGCATCTCAGTGCTGCATGGGCAGAAGGTGAAGTGGGATGTGTGCCATCAGAGCTGGCTTCTTGTTGAACCCAAGCAGAAAAGCAGATCAGGCAGTGGCCTCATATCGATCACCTTGGATCTCCTCAGGCCTGTTGGGTTCAAGAGCAGTTTAATGTTGTAAAGGAGAATTGGTTAACATTCAGAACTGCTCCATTATTGAGCATTTAGATTAGATATTCTTTGTGTTGAAGCTGGATAATCTGGGAAGAGAGGGGAGGAGTAGGGCTGTGTGTCTGAGCCAGGGCATTTGCTATTCTCAGTTTTTCTGAATTCCTTTTCATTTCCTGAGCGGCTTCTTCTGGAGATCTCTGGGAAGGAGGAATGGAAATGCTGCAGAGCTCACAGTTCAGCCAGCAGCTCCCAGGGGCTAAGTGTCCTGTTTGCCTCTAGAGCAAAGCAGCAAGTGGAACAGCCACGACTGATGGGTTGTCCTGAGCTGTGACATAGCTCTGGACTCAGAAAAATAAAAAAGGAAAATTAATCTCCTAAGGGGAAACGAATCAAACCAGCATCTGCTGCAACAGCCCATAGCCTGCTTGAAACTCAAGTCTGGACTAGAACATTTGTTGATGCCACTTAGTGACCCATGCTCTTCCTAGATTTATCTTCTGAACTGGCAAAAGCAATTTGTTTGCCCATGTGCTCTTAGAGTACAGCTATTTGTTAAATCCACATGCTTTAGAGGCCCTAGAATTGAACTTCTGGATATGTAGAGAGATAAGCAAATAAAGGCAGTTCTGATAAGTCTGTTTCAACTAATAATATTCTGATAAGGCCTCTGATTTATTACCTTGATGTCTTTAGGCCAGGCAAGCTTCATGGGATCTTACCTTTGTCCCAGACATGAAGTACCATCAGGCAGAAGGAGGATACTTTGTGAAAGAGGAGCCAGAAATTCTTCTTGCTTGTGGAGATCTCTGGGCTTTCCAATTCATATAGTGCTGTCTACTTCATCAGTTGGCTGGTGCATCATCTGCCTCTCTCAGTTTTGGTGCCTGGCTCATGCACACTGTCATCAGCATGTGGTGCTGGAGTTCCAGCATCTCCAGGACATGGTGCAGTCACTCTTCTGCAGTGTTCTCCTTTGCAGAAGCTGACTTTCTCTCTTTGGAAGATTACTACAGTGGGGAAGCCCAGGCTAAACCCAGGTTTTCAATGTCAAGAGCAGTATGAATGTCACCCATGAACTGGGGTTGAAAAATGAGAGAAGACAAACACAAGACATACAGAGGTAATTAAATCCACAGTAGTTTTGGGTAGTCTGGTGGATGAGCAGAGCAGCTGAACTTTGGTGTGCCCTCCAGCATGGCTTGGTCTTTGGGAGTACCAGTTGGGAGAAGATACTCCATTTCACTCCATGTCTGTGTCCCCACTGGCCTGCAGGTCCTTGCCTTGGCTCCTGAGCTCTCGGTGGAGGTGGGAAGGGAACAGGCAGGCACAACATTTCTCTGGCAAAATACCTGCTCTTTCAGCTGATGCTGCTGCCATTTTTGTCGTATTATTCCTTTTCATGTTTTGAAGTAGGGGGAAAAAACTTGGAACAGATGAGGACTAAATTCTTTGTGGTGTCCAGCACCTTTCATAGGCAACTTGGAATGAAATCACAGAAATCTTCCAGGGGATTGGTTCATTTTTAATGATATAGGATTGTAGTTTGTCTGTTTAATTCAACCTGAGTGACATAATATCTTTCATTTGGACTTATTACTTGAGAGCAGTTAGTGAGTTGGAAGCAGACCTGGGGCAAGGCGTTTTGTCATTATTTTAAATTTTCTCTATCTGACAAAATTGAAGGCCTTGAAAAGACTAGAGCCATTGTAAAGGATAGAGCATCAGAGAATGGGTCATACAGTGTATTAAAGAATGAAAATTGATTCATTCTTTCCTCTGTTGAATAAGCAGCTGTACTTTGGTCCCTGTGATCCATGAAATAAGCTGTCAGGGAAATAGGAAATGTGCCACATTTGAACTTCACTCATTGATTCTGTTCTGATCTGAGGTGCAGTATTAAAATGCATTACAGTGGGTGTAGAATCTGCAGCAGTGACAGCATCTAGGCCCAGCTCACCAGTCAGTTAGCTGGATTATTTCTTATTAAATTAATCAGTGCTTTCACAATGCTGAGACTCATTTACCTGGGTCGTCTGGTCAGAGCCAGCTAACGGGCGGAATTTCACTAAAGTGACGTTTGTTAGTTTTCAAGTAATATCAAAGGCAGTGAGGAGGCTCGGGAGGAGTGGTTCTAACAAGATCTATTGGCCCTTTTATGTGGAGAAGCAATTTTCAGGCAATTCAGACATTCTGACAGTAATCAATGTAAGAAGGAGTAGCAGAGACTTCTAGAATATGGGATTACTAGCTGGAGCACGTTGCACCAATTAATGCCTGCAACCCTAATAGACTGCTTCAATGCAAAATTGAATGGAGGACTTTCCCTTTGCATAAAAAAAACATACCCAGCTTCATTTTTTTAATATCAGAACACATCTTCTTCCTTTGAAAAGCAGTCCTCTAGTAAGAAAGGTTGTGTGTAAGAAAGTGTTGTGCTGCCCTTAAGTAGGGTACAGAGCACTGCCTGTAATTATTATTTGCTCTGGGAAGTCTGTTTTATCCACATTGAAGTATCTTTTGCTTCTTTGGTGAGTTCTTACAAGTTTTATTAAATAAAACATCATTTTTGCTGCCTTTGCTTTATTTGCCTCAAAATTGTGATTCATAAAGATGGATTTTTGTAATTAAGGTAGAAATGAGAAATAACTCCCTATATATAATTTAAAATGTTGAAATTATAGACACTATCTAACTTCTGCTTTAAATCACAGGAACAAACTGTTCCCCATTAGCAGCCCTAATTAAATCCATTTTTCTATGAGTCTTTGGCAAATTCCATTTTAGTAAAGCTGTATTAAGCTCTCTTTTATTTCTTCTTGCTTCACAGAATTCTCAGTTTGAGATGAATAATAGGTTGAATATGGTATGTGACGGCTCTGTAGACTCTGAAGATATAACATGAACAAATATATCATTCTGGAAAGCTGGCGTAAGAGTGCTACTGAGGATTTAGAAGGATCTCAACTACTAGACAGGTAGGACCATCAATATTCTGGCTTGGGGAGTTTATGTGTGGGGCAAGAATTTGCAAACATCATAGAGCACAGAGGCTATAGAAAAGTGGAGGAGTCATGGAGAAGGGGAGAAGAGGGAGAGTACTGGTGCAAGTAGTGTGTTGTTCCCTCCTCTACACAGCATATTCAGGTGTTGCTCTCCTGAGCTCTAATCCTGCTGATGTTGTGCCCTGCTGGTGTTGTCCTAGGCCTTTTGAGAGGAATTAACAGCTGCAGAGGAATGCAAATGGGAAAAAGTTCATTCAGTAAGTGCAGTTACATGGAAATTTGTTTTCTGTGAGGCTGTGCCACATTGCCTGGAGCATCTGTCTGAGTCTCTGTGTGGAACTCAAATAGTGGTGGCCATTCTCCTGGTGATCTCAGACCTGTTTCTGCACATAAAGAAGAGAGCCACAAAGATGATCAGAAGGATGGAGCACCTCCCTTATGAGGACAGGCTGAAGGAGTTGGGGTTGTTCAGCCTGGAGATGAGAAGGCTCAGGGGTGACCTCAGTAGCTTAGCTCAGGGGTGACCCCAGTAGCTTATCAGTACCTGAAGGGGCCCTATAGAAAGGCTGGAGTACAGGATGGAATGACTAGAAGTAATGAATGCAAATTGGGAGAGGATAGATTAGGCTGGGTATAGGAAGGAAGTTCTTCAACTGTGAGAGTGGTGAGACACTGAAGCAGGTTTCCAAGAGAGGTTGTGGATGCCCCCTCCCTGGAGTTGTTTAAGGCCAAGCTGGATGAGGCATTGGGCAACCAGGTGTAGTGGGAGGTGGCCCTGCTCATGGCAGGGAGGTTGGAACTGGATGATCGTGAAGATCCCTTCCAACCCAAACTGTTCTATGATTCTATAAATCAAAACCTGGCCTGGGTCACTGCTCCTGTGCATAGACAGCACTGACAGCTTGATTGTGGAAACAGCACACAGGACAGAGAATCCACCTGAAACAGCTTCTCATTTGGCAGTCCTTGTGTGTGAAGATTAACTCACTCCCAATAACGTGCAGCAGTCCCAGAACAGTGGGCTTACTCCTATCCTCAAGCGGCTCCATCATTCATTTACTGGAACGATTGGCTTCAGCCTTCGATTTCCTCTGTGGAGCGTATTGGAAAGAGAGAGGCTGAGCTGTGAACATTAATAACAATGAATAATAACAGTACGAGTTCCACAAGCATTAACAATCAAATGAATCAACAGTCAGGAGAGTTTCATTAATAAATACTTGCCAGGGTTATGTGACAAGGGAGCTAGTGCCAGAGGTGTGTGTATCAGTTAAAGGCACTTATCCTGTGTGATCCACCCCTCAGCCTCTTTGCTTACCTAATCAGTCCCATGTTCTCCTCCATGGTCTACTGTGGAGGAGCGAGAGGAAAGAAGGAGCGTAGAGCAGACAACTTGGGCTATGTTGCTCTTTTGGTATTGCCTTCGTGTGGCAAGGTTTTTGAAGTGAGGGAGCTGTGAAGGTAGCATAGAATCATAGAACAGTTTGGGTTGGAAGGGACTTTAAAGATCATCTAGTTCCAAGCCCCCTGCCATAGGCAGGGACACCTCCCACTAGATCAGGTTGCTCAGTGCTTTGTCCAGCCTGGCCTTGAACACCTCCAGAGAGGGGGCATCCACAACTTCTCTGGGCAACCTGTTCCAGTTTCCCATCTCCGATTACGACATTCTTCTTTCTTATATCTAGCCTGAATCTCCCCTCTTCCAATTTATATCCATTATTTCTAGTCCTTTAATCTGTGATAAGACATGATGTTGGAGAGAGACAGTTCCAACCAGCTCCAAGAGTGACCTCCACAAGGCTGAGCCTAGCAGTGTCAGTGGTAGCACCACTGTGATAATATATTTAAGTAGGTGCAGCTGGGAGCAGCTGGGAGAGAGAAGTGAGAATACATGAGAAATGCAAGTCTGCAGGCACCTGGGACAGTGAAAAAGGAGGAGGAGGAGGAGATGTTCCAGGCACCGAACTCAGGGTTAAATATTCCCCTTCCAAAGCCACCGAAGTAAACGCTGGGAAACATGTCTTAGCTTACAATACATTCCCCTCAGGACAGCATGAGTAGTGCAGGGTAGGGCTGTCTAGGTCATCTTTTGCAGTCATTTTTTTGGGTGAGCAGAACCTGGGCTGGTTTATAACCTTTTATACAGAGCAATTCTGGTGCCAAGAGGAACAGCCCTGCTCATTAGGCTTTTACTATAGCAGCAACAAAAGGAAATGCAGGCTTTGTTCAGCATGGTTTGAAATCCAGTACAGAGCAATTGTAATTCAACTTAGGAAGGTTTGAGGGCCAGCTACCAATATATTCATTCATTTCAGGAAAAGGGAGCAATATCTTCTGTAACTGTGATTAAAGGAACTGTTAATATCTCTTTCAGGTTTTCCTGTTACCATAAAAGCAAAAGATGTAGTTTTCTTTCTTCGGAATTTGCAGCAAATATGTAATCTTTTTTTTGTCTGGACTGTTGGAAGTCAATTTAGTGGAATTCCATATTCTAAATAAAGCAAATTAATTTTTACTAGAAGCCCAAGGCACATGATGCTAACAGAAAGGACTATTGGCTTAAAGAGTAATCACAGAGTTCAGGAATAGACTAAAGTTCTCTACAGTTACAAGGGTTCAAACTGGGACCTGTTGTGCTAAGGATCTGTGCAAGAGTTAGGCTGCCTGCCAGGAAGAGATGCTTCCCTTATAAAAGCATGGGGTTTCACCTCAAAGACAGGGACTGTGAGCCTCATTCCAGCCTGTCATCTCACAGTTTCTGCCTGCTTTTATGTATTCAAATGACTCTGCTCCAATCTCTGAACCTCCTCTACCCTGCCATGCCTGGCATGTAGGGCCTTTCATCAGGCTCCACATCACAGGCTAATTATTCAGCACACTGCAGATGCCTATGGTAAGCAGATGTGGTCCCTGTATGTTGGTAATGCAGTGGGAGATAACTGGGGAAGGCCAAAGCTGTTACTGACTCAAAAGAAGAGAGTCATGAGGCAGCCCTGAATTGTCTAGTATCAGTTAAAAGTGACCAATGCAGATATGAATGAATTATTAAATCTATTAGCTTGGGACTGCCATAATGAAGTGTCAAATTCTTAACAAATGCAATTCCTATTAAAAAGATCTAAGATTAAAAGCAGAGCTGGTTCTGAAATGATGGGAACTGAGAGGAATGAGAGAACACAATATTGATTATCCACACCAGTCATATCTGTTTCTATTTAGAAATATGAAAAAAGGATTAATGAATTAATGATTCAGTGTCAAAAAGCAGCCCAGATGGAGCAGGTCTATTTGTGTCATGTGACTGTGAGTCTAAAAACCTCAGCAGTGTCAGAAGATAGCAATGGAAGAGGAGCTGTTTCACAGTGATTACAAAACCCCAGCACAGACAGTGAAGGGGAATGGATATATCAGGTTTTATCTTCAGAACAGTGAATGGACATTGAAGGTCTGGATGCTTGGGGTACACACCTGGCAGCACAGAGTTAAGGGATAACCAGCCATACCGTCCACTAGGCTGGGGTTCAGTCAGTAGCAGTTGTGGTGTATTAATCCTGGCTGGCTGGAGGTGCTCACAAAGCTGCTCTCACACCTTCCCCTGTTGGCAAGACCTGGGGAGAAAATAGAATTAAAAAGCTCGTGTGTGAAGATAAGGACAGGAAGATCACCTTCACAGGCAAAACAGATTTGACTGTGGGAAGATTAATTGAATCTATTGTGAATTAAAAATAGAATAGGACTGAGAGAAAGAAAAACTACATTAAAAACACTTTCCTCCCATCCTATCTTCCTTCCAGGCTTAACTTCACTCCTACACTCCCAACTCGTCTTCCTTCTCCTTCTGAGTGCTGCAGGGGGGCAGGGAATTGAGAGGTTGTGGTCATTTCATTACACTTTGTTTTGCTGCTCAGAAAATGCATTGCAGAGGACTAGAAAAATGAAACCAAGGTGAGAGGCAGAAACTTGCACCCCAAGTTGTCCTTTTAAGACCAAAGCTTATGATAGGAGCTGGAAAAGGAGAGAATTTTGATGGAACATTTTGTTTTCATGAATAACAGTCATCAGCAAAGTCATACAATATAAATCTGTATGTCTGACTTTGCTGTTGAACTCTTGTATTTATGTGTGTGAGCATCCTTGGGTTTGTGCTACCACCTAGAGGGCTACAAGTCTCGGGAGGCCCACCCTTTGTTTCAAGCCTTTTTTCCAATTACCAGCTGGTTTCAAGGAATGTCCCACAGTTGTACAGCTCTTGGGAAATGCATTTAATTTGATCATTTATGAGGCAGTAGAAATGTCTGTGCCTTTAACCTTTTCCATGTTCCAAAATGGAATGTGTGTGATCTGTGAAGAAGGAGATGTTTTCTGTCCCTACAAACGCAGACAGCATCGTGTTTGAGAACATCTGACCTTATTCATTATTCATGTAGGCACATGCCTGTGTAATTCTGGCAACGCATGAGGAACTTTCCCTTCGATTGTTGCCTGGGGGGATGTAGTTGCAGGCAGGGAACTTGGCTTTTATTCTGTTACCTGCTGCTGATTGAATGCACAGCCTTGGGAAAGTTGTTTGACCTCTTTGTGGATTGTTTTCGCATAAAACAAAATGGGCACAAGGAAAACACACCACTTATATAGCCACTAGAAATCTAAATTCAGGTTGGAAGGCAGTCAAGAGAGGAAATGAACAAAATATTTAAGAATTTGGTGTCTGAATCATGGGAGAGCATTTGAGAAAATTCCCACTGAAAACCCCCAATATGGAACAGAACCACAGCGCTTGTTTGCTGCTGGCATTGATGTATCAAGTGTATAAAGGTCCTTCTCCATCCACTACATGTTCTGCTGCTGTGTGGGATATGCTTGCATCTTCCATGTTGCTCTTACCACTTGTTTTAGGGTAATTACAGAATGTCAGGGGTTGGGAGGGACCTCAAGAGTTCATCTAGTCCAATCCTCCCACTGGAACAGGAACATCCAGACCAGGTCACACAGGAAGGTGTCCAGGCAGGTTTTGAATGTGTCCAGAGAAGGAGACTCCACACCCTCTCTGGGCAGCCTGTTCAACTGTCCATTTTTTTCTTATATTTCTGTGGAACCTCCTATGTTCCAGCTTGCACCCGTTGTGCCTTGTCCTGTCATTGGATGTCACTGAGAAGAGCCTGACTCCATCCTCTTGACACTCACCCTTTACATATTTATGAACATAATAAAGCTTTGCTTTGTGTATGCATGCACACATTTCTCTAGTTGCGGTGCCATGTTCCTCACAAAGCTCCTTGTGAGGTTTTCAGTGAGATCAACCAACTTGTGAAAGCATGGTTTACTCAAGCAGGATTTTTGACTACCTGGGGGGTTGTTGCAGCTCCTTGTGTCTGCTGGTGCCACATTTTTCTGGCAGTTTTTGTACTTTGTGGTTGTGTGTGAGCGGTGTGTGCTGCTGCTCACCCTTCCCCGTGCAGGTATTGCAGCACCTTCCCACACATGCCATTAAAAGGCAAAACTTAATTTTGCAGAAATTAATTGTGTTAGCAAAATGGGTTTTAAAACACTCCGCAGAACCGTCTGTCAGCTTGACAGATGAAGGTAATGCTACAAAATGAATTTTGTTGACAAAATAATTTCAGGGTGTTGATAAAATGCGTTTTGTCTTCAGAGTGAAAAATACCAGTCTGCCAAATACTATTGTCCTTCGAAAGGTTTTTTTTTCAGCTGTCAGTCAGTTATTCCCTTTTTGAAGCAGCCAATGATAGTTCTTCATATCTGAAAAAGCTTTCGGGAAAGACGGCATTAAGCTCTGAAGGACAAAATAATTAAACTTTGATTTGTTGCTTTCAAATTGAAAACAGCTTTGTTACTTTGATGAACAAGGATTGGCCGCCTGGGAAGTGGAAACAGGTGGCGAGTGCCTGATGGAGGTTTCAGACACGTTGTGGGGACGAGAGGGTGGATTTGGAGCTGGGCTTCTTGAAACAGCTGTTTGTTTGGAAACTTACTGCAAGCCTATTTGAATACCTTGCAAGCTTTGAAAATGGGTTTCCTGCAGATTTCATAAGCTCTCAGAAGTTTCATTTCTTCTTGCTGTTACATTGCATTTCTTGAGTGCTTGAGAAGTTTGCTGCCCTCAAGCATGTGATGAAGGCTGGGGGATGGCCAGTGGCAGCATTTTTAGAAGACTCTAGCATCTGAATTTGTGAAGTACTTTGTGAAATAATTTGTGAAAATACTTTATAGCCAATTAGGCTATGTGGGTTTTGAGGTTTCAATGCTTTTGAGCTCACCAGATACAAGGATGAGGAAGAATGAGACCCTGGCAATTGACTCAGGCTGGCCAGCAGGATTGTTTCGTATCATGAATGTTACATGCAATATAGATTAGAAACTTTGCTGCAAAGTTCTCTCTTCTTTGATGGTAGTGATTCAGAGAACTTCTTGCCCCAGTGCTTGACCCCTGAGCCATTCCAGTCCTCCCAAAGCAGTAACTTCCTATAGATAGAATATTTTGAATATAACCCTGGACACTCTCAGTCTTGGTTCTTTATGTCTCCTGCTTCCCAGGAGGGTAACATGCCCATGTTTTTTTTTTTTCTGAAACCCTCTCATTCTGGGATCCTGGGTTCCACAAACCCATCCCCTTTTATCCTGCAGCACGGAAAGGGAAGGAACTTTCTGGGTTTTTTGAGGAAGCTTGAACTCAGGGAGAAAGTCTTGTGATGAGGTAATGGTGCTTCATTGCCAGGTTATATTTTTTCTTCTTTATCAATACTGGCATAACTAATTACATTAAAGCATAAATAACCTTGTTGGAACAGCTAATCTTAGTCAAATGAGTGTGCCACTCCCACAAGTCACTGGAATGACACTTAGCATAATAGCTCCATAATATGTGGAACATCTGTTCTTCGTTTTTGAAATAATCAGTGACTTTTCCTTGTTACCTTCACTTACCAGTGGCAAAGTGAACCTGCCATCCTTGGCATAACATTTAACTTTTTTCACTTCTGACTGGATGGGATTTTGAAACCACCACCAAGAAAAAGGCAATCAAACTATAAATGTTCTGAAATTCCAATTACAATTAATGTGCAATAATTAACTAATGGTAGTTAATGACACTGGCTAATAAATTAACAGAAGCACAGTTTCTCTTTTGGAATTAGAGTTAATAGGGATGCTAGCAGCAGCAATTATGCCTTCAGTCTTGCTTTTAAGGAGGACTGGCTTTTGCATTGGGAACAGTAGGACTGAAACCCCTCCAACAAGCTGAGTGGATAGTCTTTTAAAACATGTTAATAAATCAAAGAGCCCGTAGTGACCTTCCAATCAAGCCATCCATAAGCAGAGCTACTGTCTGTATAAATTGCTACTCTTGTTGCAGCAGCACATAGGCTACTCAAAGGTTGTTTTGGGAGAGCCAGGAGAAGACATGGGCTCCTCTCTGATTGTTCATGTGGAAGAACAGCCCCAGCACTCATTGCCCAGGCACTTCTGAAGCTTGTACCAGGGACACTGTCATGGGCAGAGTGTGCCTCAGGTGACAGAAGAGCCTAAACTGATCCTTCCAACTTGGTTCAAGACAGCAGGGAAATACTATGTAGCCATTCCCCTGGTGAAGTGGGATGTCTGAGTGTTATTTGCTGATTGAACTTAAATAGAGTCGTGCTTCCCTCTTCCGTGCTGTATGTCTTTAGCAGTCAGACAGCAGCTTGGTTTCTCCCTGTTGGGCGTGGAGGACAGGGAGAATCAATGCACGCCTACTAATCTGCCTTCAGTTCACTTCTGCCTTTTAGACTTGGTCCTGTGGTACAATCACAACAGTGCCAGAATATCACCTGAAAACCAATCATTTTTATGGGGACACACATAGTATAAAAGGTCTGACTGGCTGTGCACACATATACTATCAGTGGCTATTACCCAATAAAACTGTCAGATAGAGAAACATCACAGCAAGTCCTTGAACAATATCTCCTCAAGTTTAAGCAGAGAAAAAGCGCCTCACAATTCACTTCTCGTAAAAATAAAGAAAAGAGGATCAATACAAGCTGAATGAATGAATGAGGATTGCTTCCTATAGACAAGGAGACAAACAGGGTGTGCAACCACAGATTCTGGGTTTGGGACAGCAGCCTACTGGCCATGCAAACCACCCTGATAGACTTAGCAGGAGCTCTCAGCTACTAAATACCAGTGTTGACTGCCTGCAGAGTCTTCTTCCAGGATTTGACTTTTATTTTGGAGAAGAGCAGGAGCCTAGGGTCCTTCCTGAGATCTGACTGCCAGACAACCTTCTTCTCTCTGCTTCCTACACCATGAGAACAGTCTTGGCACAAAGACAGGCCTGGAATAATGAGCAGAGTGTAAATGAGTTGCTCTGCTAAACTGGTGTCCTTCTGTCTGTAAATGCTGTCAGCACCCTCCTCCACCAACACAGATGCACCCAGAACTTCTAGGTTTCATCGTCCCATTTTTGGAGCAGTTCTTGGCCCCAAAAAGAGCCATGGGAAATGCTTTAATTTCTCTGTAGTGACTTGAAGCTTGGTGCTTCCTTCATGATATGCTGTCTGTGCCTCTGGGGCTCCTGCAACCAAGCATTTTGTATTTCTCTCTTCACAGTGTGAGTCCCACCACGCTTCATTTAATGGATATAATTTAGGTGGAAAGGTAAGCAGCTTAAATGCTTTGCTTTCTAGTATCTGCATCCTATTAGAGCCATCTCTCACCCACTCTTGGTGGCACATTTTGTTACGTGAACATGTTTAGATAGAACAAGGTGTTTTCTCCCCACATATTTATAGTGTTGATTTGTGCTGTAATCAATAAGGTTTGCAGAATCTCACTCTGCACCATTGCATCTTTATTCTTTGGCCTGCTGCTTGCTGAAGAATTGTAGCTAGGGCTGACAGCATAAAGCTAAGTTAAAACAAATTTCACATTATCCTGTCGTTGAGACTACAAAAGAGAACAAATTCAATCAAAGAGAAGCTCTTCTCCCTCCTCCTACAGCAAGGAGTGGCAGCTACTGAGGCAGACCCAGAGCAGCTCTGACTGAAGCTGTGCTCAGATGGGGGTCCTGCTCCAATCTGAATGTTGGACATCTGCCCTACCAGGCTTGCATCATGGAGTCTGAGTATTTGACACTGCAGGCCTGCTGTGAACCTGCCAGTACACACTACAAGTGTTTTTTGGAATACTGGGAAGGCAGGCAGGCTGTGGGGAGGTTTGGCTGATGAGCATTTGAGCAAAGTGCTGTACAATATGGACATATTGGATATTATGTACAATTGAACATATTCTGGATGGAGATGCCAGGAATTGCTGCTCCTTGTTCTTGGCTGGAAGGTGGTTTCACTCTTTTACGTTCTAGGAGGTAGGTATATTTAAATTCACTTGACAGGAAGCCTCTTGACTTCAGCAAGAAGGCACTGCAGATAGCTCTGGTTTAGAGGCCCAAGAACTTCCTACTCTTTTTGCTGCTCCTGTGGAAAAGGAGAAAAAGAATTTCTCAAAAATCAACCACATTTGACCTATAAGCAGAGAGCTGATCTTGGCAGATGGCAAGGGAGGAAATGAGGGATCAGGTAGTGTGAAAGATACAGGCAAAATACTACTTGATTTCTACTTATTTCAAAGCCAGTTCTTTACTGGGAAAAGCCACAAACTCTGTCTCTGTACAGCTCACTGCCTCAGTCTATGAGTGCTGCAACCACTGGTGGACATGGTTAACCCTGGGAATCATCCTGCTCATGGCTGCTCAGTGAACTGAGGTCCTCTGCATTGGAGCCAGGCACATGTGTCCTCTCAGCCTCCTCCAGAGGCACACAGAACCTTGTGGAGAGCAGATGCAGGCAGCATCCTTATTGATACTGGAAGTGTGTGGGATCTGCAGCAATATCCAAGTCTAGTAAGTATGCTGTTAATAAATGAAAGGCTTAAAAGAGACACTTGGGACAAAAGTAGTAATGAAATTACATCACAAATGCAGCAGCAAAGCTGCCGTGGTTCCCCGTCAAACAACTCCCATGTTGTAGAGCTCTGATGAGGCACCATGAATTTCCTCCCCCATCCCATTTGAAGAAGCCTTGTCTGCTTTGAAAGCCTGTATTTTTTTCCAGAATATCAAGATTTTGGTTTCTTTAGACCTGCCTGCAAACCCAGGGAGGCCTTTGTATGTGTTTCACAGGGTTCTTCCCTGCAAAGAGTCCTTTGGTTTTCAAGCAAGTCAGGCCTGGGACCTGCTTTGTGTTCTCTCCCTTTCTATTTGTATCACTTTTCTATTACAGTAAGGTGCTGCAAAGAGGAGATGAAAAGAACCTTGGAAGCCTATTTCTATGGAAGTGTGAATTTATTTTTAAATCTCCTGAATTATTTACTTTGTCTGCCTTTTTTTTTAATGACAGTTGAATATGTTTATGACTTGTTCTCTTTCCCAAGGTAAAGTTTGGCATGAAGGGAATTAATTACATGCAGAGAAAATGCAGCTGATGTTAATTTTCAAGTCAAATTTCTGCTTTGCTGAAATTTCAGCAGAGGTAGTGCTTTATAAATGAAACACTTTGTGTGTTTTCTCTTTTAAAGAAGGCTTGTCATGTGGAAAGGCAGCAGGAACAGAAAACAAACATACAAGATGAGGGAAACTTGTCTTTAAGGATGTTCCCTGTCAGCTAGCAGTAGATGGCTGTGAGAGGTCTGTGTGGCACCCCATCAGATGTGTGTGAAGAGCATAACAGACTCCAACAGCATTCCTACCCCTCTGGCAGGAATTGGTTTCAGGGGCAAGTTGCTGGTCTGTGGCACAAGCTGCTGCATGGAACTGATAATGTGATTAAACTAGATGTTCCTTTTTGTGAGAGATCACATGCCCTGTGCTCTACCAGGAACACTTCATCCTGCTCCAAAGCAGTTTAGATCCTGATACCACCAGAACTTAACTGAAAAGCATCCAGCACCACCATGTCTGCAGTGTCTGTACAGGTGCTCCACCAGTGGGACAGGCAAGGCTGTGCTTCCTGGGAAAATCAAACTACCATCATCTTTTTAATAGGATATGTGATGGAGGGACTAGGAGTAATGGATGTAAATTGGAAGGGGGGAGATTCAGGCTAGATATAAGAAAGAAATTCTTTACAGTGAGGGTAGTGAAATGCTGGAACAGGTTGCCCAGAGAGGTTGTAGACGACCCCTCTCTGGAGGTGTTTAAGGCCAGGCTGGACAAGGCACTGAGCAGCCTGATCTAATGGAAGGTGTTCCTGCCTATGGCAGTGGGGTTGGAACTAGATGATCTTTAAGGTCCCTTCCAACCCAAACTATTCTATGATTCATTGACAAACTGGTCCCCTTTGTTGTTCCATCTCAGGCTGTGGTTGAAGTTTCAGTTCCTCAGAAGGCTGCAATGATCTTACATTAACTCTTGTGGTATGTGAAGTCTCAGAAGCCCATCCCCAGAACTGGCTGTGTGCCATAGAGGCTGGAGCAGTGGTGCTGGTTCTGCCTAGACCATGCTGCTCTTCAGCACAGGCTGGGCATGATGACCCTGGCAGCTGCTTGCCAGCCCTTTGTAACTTGGAATTGAAAGGATCATAACTAACTTAACTCTCCATCAATCAAGCCCAGTTTCCATCCCTGAAATTACAACTCATACGTGATCCTTTGGAAGACAGCAGCTCCTTTCAGCCTTCAGTGCTGCTTCTAGGCAGTGGTGCCCTGTGCAGCTTAGCAGAAAGCAGATCTGTTTTAAATGTGGTCTTCTGGTTTTTATATGCTGAAATATCTAATGTCCAAATTCTTACATCTCAGCTTTCCAGCCATTGTGTTTAAATCTGATGGAGGTGACTGTGGGAGAATTTGTACTGGGGTGAAACTGCTTTGGCTTTTTCACCAGCACTCTGAGCTGGGCTGGGTGAGCTGCAGTATAATCTATGTCTCATCTGCATCATTTCATTGTCTTTTAGCCAGAGGACTACAGTTTAGTGTGTCTGAGTGTACTTATTGCTCTGGGTCTCGTTCTGAGGAGCAATGACCACTGGGTTCCCCATTATCTTTTAATCCCTGTGGGTATGAAACAGCCATCTCATGTTTCCTGTAGCTTATGGCCCACATCTGATAGTGGAACGTAAAATGAGTTTATGATTTAGAAGTAGAAAAGGATAACTCTAAATAATAATAAAAAGTTAAAAAGCAGAATAGAAATGTTGCTTTAGTTTTTACGGGTTCTACATAATTTTGGCTCATTCCCCGAAGGATTTAGTATAACTCAATGAGAAAATTGCATTCAAATCCTGTGGGCTGCTCTGCGTGACTGAACTGAAATTAGGGGAGATGTACAAAGTAGGTTTATAGAAATCGTTTGGATGGCTGCCTGCTGGGGGAAGCACTTCGTGCCTGGGCTTTACTGTCCCTTCAATGGGACAGAAATGGCACAACAGCAGGCTTCTGATAAGGAGCTGCATGGTCGTGAGGCCGTAAGGATGGTCCCTGGGGATCTGAGTTCACAGTGCCCTCCACTTGCTTTTCCTGCCCCCGGGGTGTTTGCTAAGAGCTACTGGGAAGAAGCAGTTCATCAAATGACTTCTTGCTTGGAGCATGATTCTCATTTTAAATATGTTGTTGTGTTGTTGATGGCAACTTTACCTTCCCAGGGCTGCTCAGCATCCACTGCCTTGGCCTGAGGCCTCCCAAAAGGAAGGAGTACCACTGAGAGATTTTGCCATCTAGCCCAAACCCATGAGCATTGCCGCTGTCTCCCTCCTTAGCCTTGCTTGAGATGTTTGCTGAGCTCCAGAACTTCCTGGAGCAGTCCCTTGAGCACACACACACAACCAAGCTGTGGCTTTGCCTCAGATGGTGGCTTTGCTTCACATGGTTCAGAGCACCTGGGAAGGATCTTCCTATACATGGACATGGTGCTCTGATTCATCCTCCTGTGAATGCAATGTGTAGCACAGGTGGAAAAAGGCTTTCTGAAACTAGGGACAGTCTTAACTCCTGGTTGTTACTCAGTTGTGACATTTCAGACATGGCTAAGCCATTTTGATGAAGGGGGTGGAATTTGACAGTTTTACTATTCAATTGTTTTTTATAGATTTCAAATAAAAATAAATTGGCTTCTTTTAGAAGAACAAACTGTGGAAAAGCTTTTGTAAGCAGAAGTGAATGGTCTCTGAAGCATGGCAGACAGTTCTGTACTCACAGACAGCTAACAAGCTCTTCAAGGCCCATTGCAGAGGGGGCTGGACCAAAAAGCAAATGCCTTTTCTTAGCTCTGGCTTTGCCTTGAGGCACCTGGAGAAACAAATGCACAGGAGGAAAGAGATGAGGATTTAGAGCCTGAGCATCCTCCAGAGGTAGGCTCATCCCCAACACTATCACAAGAGCATTGCAGACAGCACACTGCTGGCGCTGGTGAGCTTCTGCCCATGCCTCCCAGCCCTAGCAGCAGAGATGTTTCTTGCAGAAGAAGCAATGAAAACTTTAGTGAGGCTGGCTCAGCCTCTGCCTTTTCTGTTGCAGTGGGTGCAGGTATCCATGCAGTGCATGAGACATAGTTCCTGGGCTGATAGGCTTGGGATAAAGTTGCAAGGAATGGAGAAGGAGGTAGTGTCTCTGCCTGCATGAAAGGTATGAATTCCTTGGCCTTTCCAGAGGTGAGGTTTTCATGGCTGGGCTGCCTCCCTCTCTAGGGTAGGCCAAGGGCTATGTGAGTTGTGGTTTCTGGAGGGGCTTTCCACAGATACTGCTTGTGGCAAACTATTTCCTGGGTGCTGGAGTTGGTGTCAGAGTGGATCTGTTTGAATGTTTCCTAGACCCCCATCCCTTTGGTGAGACTACTTTCCAAGGAGGCTGCTGCAAGGCATCTGGGGAGCAGTACATCCATGTGTGCTTGCATTCTTCTGGACCTGCTGGCTTAAGATGTGTATCTACTGCTTTTATAAATCATGGACCTCTTATTGTCCTCCAGGCAGTGTCCTGCTGACATCTTCTCTGCAGGACTGGTAACTTCTTCATTGGTTCAGTGGCAGGCAAGAGTCTTTAAGTTCTTCTTGGGCTCTTTACATCTTTCAGCTTTGCTCCTAAGGACTGGTGTGTGCTGGGCTATGGGTTTATCTGCTGGAGTGTGATAATGAGGGTATAAGCACTCCGGATTCTTTGGAGAACTTTGTTTGCAAAAACCCTGGGATACAGGAGCAAATGTCTGTAAAGAAAATGCCTTTCATCGTTCAAGATAAAGAACATCACAAAGCCTTAGAGACATCACTTCATTCAGGAATTAAATTGCAAGAGTCATCTGATGTCAAATAAGTTTCATTTAATAGGTCAGTCACTTAAATAAAGTTTCTGTAGAAATCAATATCACTTTCTCCTGCAACTGGCAGCTGAAGACATTGAAAATGGCGTTTTTCACATAAGGTTTATTTAATTTTAGGGGGAAGAATCCCTCTCACAGCTTCTGCTTGGTCTAGGCAGCACTGGTACAAGGCTAACAGTCTGCTGAAGTGGAAACCTGCCCTGTCCATTCCCATGGGATAATGTGAGGTCATTTCAGCACAGGTTTGCCAGTTTCAGTCATGATGCCACTGTCACGGGGCTGTATCAGATGTGTGTCCTCACCTCACTCAAGGAAACAGGGAGAAGTCATCATACTCTCTCTGACAGAAGAATTTGGCAGGAAAAATGGCTCATCGTATGTCTTAGCAGAAGTAGACTTTCTGTAGAGGCCAGTGTCTGTGGACTGTGAAGACTGGAGAATTCAACAGGGATGGCTTCGTGTCCAGGAGAGGGGAATCTTGAATTTCAGTCTCCCTTGATAAAGTATGGCACCTTTGCTCTCTTTTTTCTTTCAGTCTGCTAGTATTGCATGGGGAAGGGAAGAGACTGTAGCAGCTTTCTGTGCCATCTCCCAGGAGAATTTTTTGTAGGAAATGAGAGCTGTTATTATTCCTACTATAGTGAAATAATTGTTTCTGAACACTTGCTGTTTCCTCCACTTGCTATTCAGTCTTAAGCAATTTCTGAGGTTGACACGCCATCTCCAGTCACATTTGTCTTGTTGTGTGGCATGACTGATGCAATTACAGCTGACATTGTCACAGCATTTTGTACAAATGCCTTCAATTGCAGGCTAGCAGTTGACCCCTGAAACGAGCAGCAGGAGACATTAGTGCCCTAAACTTCCTCCACAGGAAAGAGCTGCTGGCTGTCAGGGTAACAGGTGGCCAGTGTCAAATTATTAAAGCAAACGTTATGTGCAAGAAACACTCCACTCTTACACTGCCTGAACCTCAGCATTTTTGGCACCACCTGCAACCCATGAGACTAACTGCATTAGCAGTAGGTATTGGAGTACTACTGAGGTGCTTTGCCTCCTCTCTGTCCCTTGAAACAAGTCGCAGGAGCCATGGTGAGGTGCAGATGGTGAGGAGCTAGGGTCTGGCTTAGGCTCTGCAAATGTGCATGCCCTCACAGAAAAGGGAGACTCTTTCACTCTATGGGTATTTACTGTGGGAGAGTGGGACAGGCTGTAAAGCAAGCCCTTCTCTATGAAGAGAGCTGGCAGTCTTTGGGTGATGTGATGGAGGACCTGAACCAGGCTGATGTCAAGCAAGGACCTGGAGTATTGCGTCCAGTTCTGGAGCCCTCAACACAGGAAGGACATTGAGCTATTGGAGAGGGTCCAGAGGAGGGCCACGAAGATGGTCAAAGGGCTGGAGCAACTGCCCTATGAAGACAGGCTGAAGGAGTTGGGGTTGTTCAGCCTGGAGAAGAGAAGGCTCAGGGGGGACCTTATAGTAACTTATCAGTACCTGAGGGGGTCCTACAGAAAGGCAGGGGAAGGACTTTTTAATATGATATCGGATGGGAGGACTAGAAACAATGGATGTAAATTGGAAGGGGGTAGATTTAGACTTGACATAAGAAAGAAATTCTTTACAGTGAGGGTGGTGAAGCACTGGAACAGGTTGCCCAGAGAGGTTGTGGATGCCCCTTCTCTGGAGGGGTTTAAGGTCAGGCTGGACCAGGCACTGAGCAGTCTGATCTAGTGGGAGGTGTCCCTGTATATGGGGGGGTGGAACTAGATGATCTTTAAGTTCCCTTCCAACCCAAACTACTCTATGATTCTATGTGCTGTTCTGGGGGAGGAAACACCTGGGAAAGCAGTGGGATGAGCAGTGGAGGTCTTGTGGACACCCATGTTCATTCATAGCACAGGCACACAAGGTGCTCTCTGGGCCTGAAATGTAAGACTAGGATGGGTATTTCTTCTGCTTGGAGCAGAAGAGACAACATGGGACAACAAACAGGCAGCTCTTGAGCTGTGATGCAGGCAGCAGGAACACTCAGTAAGGCACCAGCCTTACTCGTGTGGGCGAGGGACAGAAGTGGCAGTGCACTCCAGTGACATGCTGGCTATGCTCAATCTCATTGCTCAGAGAAAGCAAGAAGACACTTTCGAGGACGTGTTTGAAGCAACTTGTAGCAGCTTTACTCGAGCTGATAGCAGTTCCCTACTCCCCACCCAGCAGACAGAATTAGGGGCCATGTAAAACAACCCAACCTTTTAATGACCTCTTTCAGACACAAACTGACCATCTAACTTTGCACGATTGACTGAGATTCCATTTTACTCCAGGAAATAAAAATAATAGTTTAAACCATTTCAAATACAGCTGTAAATCCCTAACAACATTAACCTTTTCCAAAGCATTAAACTGATCCCTTGTGGATTCTCAGAATTGCTGTTAGGGGGAGGCACGAGATACTCTCTCTCACACTTCATGTTCCCAATGTAAATAACAAGCCCCGCTGAGTGTGGGGTTTATTAGCTTTCTGAGTAGTGCCTGCCTGTTTCCCTGCCCACTCTGAGTCATCCAACATTAGCACTTGTGGCATTATGAAGCCAAAAGTTCATGCACAGAATCAGGGTTGTAAGGAGGGTGTTGAAGGTGATATTTGGGTTCAGAGGGGGAAGAGCAGCTGCTGTGGAAGGCATGGGAATGGAGGAGAGCTGTCTGGCTCATACAGTCACACATCTTCCTTTGAAGAGATCTGAGGCTCTGCTGTTCCATTGTCAGAAGGACTTGGCTGGAGACAGCAACAGTGGGAGAGGTTTAATTAGGCATCGAGGCCCAACTCATTCATTGTATGAGTCTAGATCCAGTATTTCATTTTGATGCACTGGCTGAAGGAAGAGGATGGGGACGACTGACCTCTCTGGTGCCTCAGGTCCCTGAAAGGGTAAAGTGGCCCAAAGGGAACACCTTATTGAAAATAACTCCACAGTCCTGCCCAGGCTGGGTAAAACAAGTCAGGGCTTTTTTTACCAAGAATATACTCCTGGTGTGGCACCTGCAGCAGGGACAGTTTTGCCAGATGGATGGTATAATAAAAAAATAGTTAGAGAGGAAGAATGTAAACATAAACATCAATGAACATTGGGATTGTTTAAGGTGCTTCAGCACTTTTTTGTGACTGTTCTCACAGTCACAAAAAAGGCATCTCAATTAAAAAGCCTCTTGATCAAGCTTGTGAAAGTAGCAATTAAAACAAAAAGATACAATTATGTATCTCATTTTGAAAATGACAAACTGTGAATGACTCCTACTTGGCCATTCACCTGAGAGAAGGCACTGGTATCAATGAAGGATTTTTGAGTTAGGGCCAAGGTTAAACATAGCAGGAAGAATTGTGCTGAGGACGAGGTTCTGCTTGGCCATCACAGTGTAGGAGAGGCTGAAATATTCCTAATCTGTATTTGGAAGTAAATGGGTGAGCTACTTGCATCCTGAAGTAAACACAGAGTAGTTTTTTTTCTGCTGGAGACTAGAGGATTTGATAAACTGGGGCTGTTAAATTTTTAAATTTGGGAGATAGTACAAAAGAGTTATTGAACCATTAATGTTGGCTTTGAACACAATGTGGAGCACTAGAGAAGTTTGAGAGGCCAATAACAGTGACTGGTGCCAGCTTACTGAGGAGTCCAGGAGCTGGGGGATGGTGAGGCTGATGGTCTTACCAGGAATATATGCAGAAAAAAAAAGAATTTGCTTCCCTACACTCTGTATGATTTAGAGCTCCTCCTTCATTATAGTCACATCACACCTGTCCTGATGCCCTGCCACTTCCCAAAGTGCTGGTTTTGCTGTCCATTCAGTGTGCTGGTAGTGCAGCCACAATTGTATATCCAATAAGTGCAGATTACTTCTAGGCTGCTTCAAGTGCCATTAAAAGACATTTAGTTCTAAGAAAGGACAAGTTCCCATTCTATCTAACATCCTTAATGCTTGTAATTTCTATGAACAGTAATATTGATTCCTAGGGCTGTGCTGACTGCAACACAAATGGACATCAACTGCTAAGAAGAATTTCCTAAGCCTGCTATATTGGGTTCCCTGAAGATGCCGAGTGATTTGTGTGTTCCCAGAAGCTATAAGCTGGTAATGCTTGTGACCTGCATGCCATCAGATACATCCTGGCTGCAATTGTTGTGGCAGAAGCTGGGCAGGGAGGCAGCTTTGTATCATCAATGCTCTCTAGTTTTCCTTTGTTATAACCCCGTGTCAGGGACCCTTAAGCTTTTATGGAATTCCCAGTTCTCCAATGCAGACAGTCCCTGGATGTCCCGTGCCTCTGGGCACGGTTCAGTGTGGAGGCAGGAGGTGGGATGGAGGTGGGTGAGCCACTGGGGGTCAGCTCAGCTCATAAGGGCTCCATTCCCATGTGCTGTTCCTATCACCTGATGTCCAGCATTGCTCCATGGTGTGGCCTTGCAGAGAGTGGGATGACTTTCAGCAGTGAGAAATGGGCTGGAAGGTCTGGATGCCACCCCACTGTGAGCAGCCTGGCTCTGGAAATGATGTTCTGCCCCAAATGGCAGATACTGTGTTCATAACTTCTACTAACTCCCCACACTGCTTTTAGACTATTCATCTGACAATCAACAAGCTTGTTACTACATTCATCCCAGGCACTTCACATTGAATTACAGATATATGAAACATCTGATTACCTTTGAAGCTAACTAGCTTAGAATAGATCCAGCACAACAAAAGTATTGTCAGCTCTGAAGAAGTGACAATCAAAATTGGTACCATCTGTTTTTTATTGGTAAGGAGTAGAAAACATCTTTGTGCTCTGAGAAGATACCACAATTGGAGAGCTATGATAGGTAGCTAAAGTAAGATTTCATGTCTCCTTTCTTTTCATAGCTACAGGTCTTTCAAAAGTGCAGAGTCATTTTTTATTTGAGCAGATTTGTAAAATTAACCTAAAACATGGGCCTGGGCTGCAATTTGCCTTTCTGATAAACAAGAACAAAAAAACCCAGCACTAGCTGAGAAAGGAGATCTGGCAGTAAACACAGCATTATTGAAGAATGTTATTTTCAGTGTTGCAGCTGCTTGTCTCTGACAAATTAAAAAGGGAAGCATCTGCAAGGCACAATGGGAAGAAAATACTACAGGAGTGGTTTTATGGAGAGTCAGAGGTAATAGTCCTGTGGAGACAGTCTTCTGGTGCTCTGCAAAGTATTATGATGCTAGATGTTACCATTTAGAGAGGGAAAGTAGGCATTTGTATGCATTGTGCAAGGAATGGTATGTTATTTAAGCATGCTTTCCTCAAAGAGTCTGTATTCTCTGACTCTGTCAATATGTGTCTTAGAAGAGTTTCTTCCAAACAAGAAAAGATTTCACCCTTCAGTGCTTCTGGTAGGAGTGAGGGTAGATCCTCCTTCTCAGGCTGACACCAGTTCCTCTCACTCCTTGTTTATGTCTGGAGATTTTTATGAAGAAGTGAAAACAAGCACAGGAAAACCCCAACCAAGCAATGTGTCCTATGCTCTCATTTCCCATTTTTCAGCTCTTGTTTGGACATGTTTATTCATAGATGACCCATCTATTTTCAAAATGATTATACAGGAGGGACCTGGCAGGGTCTGCTGTAGCAAATTCCTTCAGTTGCCCAAGGCCCAGTCTAGGGCTTGGTGTTTAACATGCTGCTGCAGTACAGACACATCCTTTAAGCATCAAGAAAAAGATGTGGATCGGTGGTTTCTTTCTTCAAAAAAATGACATTTTGAAGTAGGTTAAATCTAGCACTTTTCCACATTTTCTCAGAGAGAGTTTTCTTCTAGCTGGTGTACGTGCTTTCCATGAGAAATTATTTATGGGCTCCTCAGTCCCTTGTCTACTCTTCTTGATGTAACAATAGTAGATCCAGAGGAATGACCAAGGTTAGGTTTATAGTCTCACTTCAGATGTAGTGCCAAGTTATTCAGTGCTTCATTTTGTTGGTGCCTGAACCAAAGGGCAATTTATCTTAGCAATGTCCTTCAGATTATACCTATATACTATTTTACCAATAAGACATGCACCTGCTGCTCCAATCCCAGAAGAAATCAATGTTTCATTTCAAAGATGTCAATTCTTTCCTCTCCTTTTACCATTCTTATGAAGAAAAACTTTTTTTGGGGGTGCGTGGGGAGAAATACCTAAGGATTATGGAAAATACTTGTCTGCTTCAGCTACTGCATTCTGGTCAATGATGAATAATAGACTGGCTGGCTGTAGCACATGGCTGTCAGGGCTGAAGTGATCAATGTGTATGAATGGGATAGGGTATATTCTTTGTAGGAATCCCCTCTAATTGGCTTAGACTTCTACAGCCCTAGTGGTAGATGTAAGATGTGACCATGTCATCCCTGTCTTTGCTGGGCAAATGCAAAACTGTGGCTCAGCTCCTTGCTCACAGCCAGTTATCTATCATGGCACTTGTGTAATTATAATACATGCTTTATTGCTTGTCAATATTTTAACCTTTCTGACACATTATCCCCTAGGGCAACTGAGCAACCTTAATAATATAGCTGATAATTATCTTCCAGATGAATAAAGTTATTGCTAGGGTCCTGTATAAATCATCTGAAAAAGATGACAGATTTCACTGGCTGGTCATCACAAAAAAGGGAAGAGGCACAGATTGTGACAGCTTAATGGGGAAGGTAATAAAACCAACAATGAAGTCATTTATAATATAAGCAATGATTCTCAGGCCCTTCTATTTGTTTTCATGCTAATGGAAGATAAATGTCAGATTAGGAAGAAGACCTGAAATTTCTATTAAAAATATTTGGAAAATGTCATTAAATATCAGCAATTCACAGCTCAAGAAGTGGCAGCATGGGTCTTAATTACCTGTATGAGGTCCTTGGAAGCAAAGTGGGGATAATAGTATTTGCTTTGCTCTTTCCTGAGGGGCTGTGAGGAGTGAGGACTAATGCTTCTACAGTGCTGAGAGCACCAGGAGCCCATGCTGTCCATGCAGGTAGCAGATGTGTGATAGCAGGATGAGAGGAGAAAGAACTCAGAGCAGGATGCTGCCAGGTCAGAAACCCTGGATGGCCTGAGGATGGTGTGGCACTGGGGCAGGAGGTGCCATGGGCAGTGCCCTAGCCAAGCAGGTGCTGGAGCAGATCAGAGCTGGCTTGGTGCTCCCCAGCTGCCAGTGAAGCCAATGCTGCCATGGCTGGAAAAGGAAGAATTACTCATTCCAGTCTCTTGCTGAACGAGCCTGGGCAGTTCTGGCTCTGAATAGTCCCTTCAGCATTTGTTGTGGAGCAGGGATTAATCTGAGGATATCTCTGGGACACAGTCTGGGGAAAGGAGAGGGCCAAATTGTATTTGTGTCTATTGTTTAACATTCATGGTGCATTCTCTCGCTTGCACTTCTTCTTAACAAGCACTTTGAGGTCTGAGCTCTGGTGCCTCTAATCTAGTGAGTGCCTTATTGATCAAGGCTGCCATTTCATCCCCCAAGCACAAAAAGGGTAAAAATACTTTAAAACAATAAGAATGTTTTTAGAGCATGTAGACCCATATGATAAATACACAGACACAGCTGGGATGAGAATAGCAAAAAGCAGAGGGATAATTAACAGCTGGAACTCCACAAACCAGTTTCCAAACCCAAGCCCTGGAGAAACACGATACATTCATCATGTTGCTCTCTGGGCTGATGCTACAGCTCTGGGGTGTGAGGTATTGAATTACAGTCTCTAGAAAATATTGGTTGGGGAATGTTGAGGAGAACTGGTAAACAAAGTGTTGGAAGGTGACAGATATGTTTGCAGCTTCATATAGTGTTTTCACAATAAAAAGAGCCATCCGGGGGTTTTCCCACCACTGCTCTGCCTGTCAGAGCTGGCAGGCAGCAGGTTCTCTGCCAGGCTGCGGTGGGGGAAGTCAGACCCAGCAGCCCGTGGGCTTGCTCAGTCCTGACGAGTGCTTTCTTTAAATGATTACTTTATTACTGAGCACAACACTAACAATGGCTGATGAATCTCAAGCTTAATGAAGTGCCATCTGTGACTCAGCTGTTGTAGAAAACAATGTTGTAGAGGGCTCTTCCTGCTGGCTTTGGATATAGTCTAGTCTGGGCTCTCCTGACCTTGGTGTGGCATCATGGAGGATGCCCCAGAGGCTCAGAGCTGCTGGGCACAGCCATCAGTCTCCCCTGTACTTGCAGCAGGAGCTGCACTGCAGCCACACAAAGGTGGGGATGGTGGAGGCATCCAGGATGCACTTTGATCTTTTGCTTTTCTTTCTGTCCCCCTTCTTCACAGGGACTCACTCAGAAGACTTTGATCTAGGATGACTCTTCACTCCTACAAACCTGCCTGCAAGTCATGGCAGTCACCTCCTGAGTCAAGCTCTAGTGTTGCCTGTCTCTTCAGCATCCTGAGTGACCTCATCAGTGCCCACCCTCGAGTCATGCTGTGAAGCACACACCAAGGTAAAGAGGGGTGAATACCAGGTTCTCTCTTAAATGCTGCATTCCTCTGGCAGCAGAAAAGAAGTGCTCACTTACTTCATTAATTAAATGGGTGACTCCCACAGCCAGTGTAATGAGTGGTATCTACACACAGGAGGTGAACAGGAAATGAATGGTCAGAGTTTCTCTGTGTGTTGATGAAAGAGGGAGTTTTAAGGTGTTCTGCTGCCTGTTGAAAAGCCCCATGATAAACTCAGAGAGAGAAAAAGACACACAAAAGCTGTCCATGTGGGAAAATCCACAAAGAACAATATGTTTTTCCTTGAGATATTTTCCTGCTCATGTAGTGAACACTCCCAGCAGTACCTGAACACATGATGCTCATGTGGATGTCTGATGAAGATACATTAGATGCTTTCTGCAGAAGATGTAGGATTTAAGTTTATTCCATCCTTGCTTGTGAGCAAGGAGGATGGGTTGTTACTGCTATGGCATTGAGTGCTGCTCCAAAAAAATCTTGACTGCTCTGAACCAGAGGGCTACAAGCCATGTGCTTGGACTGCCCAGGTACTGCATGGGAAAAGGGGATATTCTTGGGTGAGCAGCTGTTGAGCTGCAGGGTGGACAAAGATCAGTGTGCTTGTTGTAGAGTTTGTCTCATGTGATTAACCCCAAGATGTAGTTCTCAGGGGAAGAGTGCAGGGTCCTCAAGTGTTTGCCTTGCAGTGCATTCTCAGTGGAATTTTCTGCCCTGAAGGAAAGAAACTGTTGAAGAAAAAGCCAGATGCATTTAGCATGCACATTCCTAGTGCATCTCCAATGTGACAGAAAGGGATGAGATGTCACAGATGAGGTGGGCAGTGAGATGTTACTGAGGCTACAGGTGGCATGTTGTGTGGTGGATCAAAAGGGACTGACCATCACTTTGTTAAACTCCATGGCAGCCTCAAGTGCAGTTACAGCTTCACAGAGCTCCCTGAGAGAACCCTGTGCAGCCTCCTGACATTGGCATGGACATGGCTCAGAACTGGCTTGGTGAGGGGTTTCTGCCTGGCTGTTGTGGCTGCTCTGAAGCTGTGTAGAAGTGGTGATGATGCAACAACTCTCTCTTGTGTTTTGTCACAGCTGGTTTTAAAAATTACCTGTTTCTGTGGGGAATGACAGGTTGGTCCCTGGGGAACTCAGAGGTTTTATTCTGCTGTCAAAGATAGGGAAGTTAAAATAACCTTCAGCGAAGTAGATAAATAAACAATGTTGATGAATCTCTATTACGTTTTTGCTCTTTGCTGCCTCAGCTATCCCTCTTCTTGGTCTGCATTTCTTGCATGGACTTCTGCCACACCAAAATACGAGCAGTGTCCCATCAGTTGAAATAGCCACATCTTCTCTGAGAATTTTTTCCTGAGCATGCAGGTGTTTTCTTACACGGTCATTAGGGCATTCCAGAGCAGCTGCCTTGGGCTTTCTGTGATGTCCCTCAGCTTGCAAGGCTTCATGGTGTCTTTGTCCATCTCTGTCCATGTTTTATCTGCTTTTTGTTTCCTCTTGAGCCACTGCCTATCTTAGCATGTAGTTCTGGGTCACTTAATTTGGTTTGTGGGCTTAGCTTTATAATGACACCCAGCTCATCTCAGCTCTTGCTTGGGCACCAACCAGAAAGCTGTACTGCTGTATGTGGTAATTTTTAGATGTTTAGAAGAGAGGTGGGAGTCTTCTGTTAGCCTTAATGAATATACTGATCTCTGGAGTCAACTGGCCTGTGAGGAAAAGGACCTGGAAATAAAAGAGAATGCATAAGGAAAGGAACTCTGCTGTGTTTTGTTCAAGAGAGAAATAGTTTCCCTTATCCCATTTTTTATTTAAAGCAATAAAAGTCACATAACTGAATAGCAAAGATAGATCTGCTCTGGGCATTTGCATGTGAAAGTCTAGAAAACACAGTTCTTTAGATGTGTTCTTATTGGAGGTTTCTTGTTAGGGAGAAAACCTCAAAGTGCTGCCTGCAGGGGCCTTAGGCTCCTCTTACCTGCACGTGGTAGGTTCTGTTTTGCCCTTTCCTTCTTCATTCCCAGTGATTGCTCAGATTGTTTGGCCACTGGGACCCACTCAGCTCAGCTCAGCTGCAGCTCAACAGGGCGTGCACAGAAATCAGCTGTGCTGGGTGCACACACAGTGCTGGGCTGTGGTGGGGAGCTGCGTAAATCCTCCAAACACCAGCTCATGAAGAGCAGTGAGGTTGCTTTTGCCTGCTGAGGAAAGCTGAGGTCGTCCAGCAGAATGCTTTGGAAGCAGAGATGCTGTGTGGTGCTTTCTGTGCAAAGCTGTGGATGCAGAGGCTGCTGGCAGGTGCATCTTTGTGAGCTGGAAGCGAGCAGTGTGCCCAGAGCTGAGAAAATGAATGTCTCCCACTTGCTGATAGCCCAATCCTTTCCCATCCTGGACTGCTGTTCAGCTTACAGCTCCCAGGGGCCCTGTGGCATCAGGAGCAGCATAGTACAGGTCCACCTGCCCAGACTGGACCATTGCTTGAGGAGAACAGTCTGTATTCAAGCTCCTGCCACATGCAGTTGCCAAGCAGAGGGCAGCTGGAGGAGTTTTGGAGCAGCTGTGGTGGGGCATATGCTTCCCCCCAGAATGGAGCTAGCTAAGCCAGTAGCTTTTAATGGGCTCTGTTCCTGCTTCAGAGCAGTACTGTGATTACAGGACCAACATAAAGTCACAGAATCGCCATCAAAACCTAGAGAAAAGAATTCATCTCATAAAAAATGTGTCACCCAAACAAACATAAGAAGAGTTATGACTTGCTATTCTCCCTTCCTGGAGCCAAGGGGGGAGTGTACCACTTTAGCACACGCCTGAGGAACTGATAGTGGCCAAAGTGGAGCATTTCACAGCCCCTGGAGAGGCCCTTTCAGAGTTATTAGTCATAAGTTTCTATTTAATACACTGATTAGGGCCAGGACTTGCAGACAGCCACTGACTGTGCATGTGAATTGACTTAAGCATTATTATGTACGACCATTGTCAGCTCTGCTACCCGGGAAGATTGATACACAGAATGAATCTTCTCAAGCTGTTTCTGAAAAGATTCACGACACTGCAGTGAAAGTGGCTTCCAATGGGAACCTCTGTGTACTGATGTCAGCATATATTTTATTCCCCTTGACTACAAGGGCTGGTTAGGTTATGAGCCTCCCACTGAAATGGACCGCATGCAATTGCCAGATAATTGGTTCTTTTTCTTGTAGGCTGATGAAGTTATGATTCACCCCTCACGCCCCCAGGAGCAGCAGTCACAGCACAGCACCACAGGCTGCTTATCTCTCATCCAGCTGCACTTACTTGTTTTCCTTTCCACCTGGCAAGGCAGAAGGGAAGCCCCAAGAAGTGAGGGCATTGAGTAGCTGCTGAGCATGGTTTTAACCATGGGCTTCCTGTGAGAGCAAGCTGTGGGACCTCAAGACTGCACAGGTTCATAGGATGCTGGGTCAGGCAAGCAGGCTGGAGATTATAGTGCAGATCCAGCTGAAAACAGGCTTCTCTGAGCATTGGCCCTTGGCTTGTGCTGCAGCCCAGCTGTCCTACCTTTGTCCACAGCACAACATAGCAGTTTTCTGCTGTGGCATCTCACAGCTGCTGCTTGTACTGGTGCTTCTCAGGGCAGAGGACATGTGGTTGTCTTCAAATCTTACTCTTACTGTATCCAGCAATGGTTAAGGCTGAGGAAGTTTTGGGAAACAGTATGTATCTTTGCCTCTTACTCCCCTCCCTATCGGATTTGATCTTCCCAAGGGCCTGTGACTGATTATAAAAGTCTGATTGACTTCCAACCAAGAAGACACACAGAGAAAGAAGCACAGAATGGCCATCTTCCTTTGTCCTTGTCCTCCTCTGGACACTGACTCTCACTCCAACAGACCTATTTGCTGCAGAGCAATTTGAGACACAAGAGAAAGTGATTAGTGATCCAGACTGGCACAGGCCATCTGAGAATGGGATAACATCTGAATTGCATCACACGTACCCTGCTTCCTTGGCTGGCTATCCATCTCCTGGAGTGTCAGTTTGAGAGGTGATGGTGAGGGTCACCCTAACAAAGCATAAATATGTGCAGCAGAGACTTCAGCCAGCTTGTGTGTGTAGTTGTGGAAGTGGCAGCTGAGAGCAACTTGGAGTGTTATCCCCTGTTAACAAATGCAGAGCAGGGCACACTGGAATGAACAATTTGAATTATTCATGTGTCTTACAGGTTCTGAATTGAGTGCAGCATTGTTGCAGGCAAGCCAGAGAAACCCTCTTCAATGTATACCAGTATTCAAAATACAAAACATTATGTAAGAATTCACAGGAAGTGTGATAAGAATCAATCTTTGGTGCATCACTCCTTCGAGTAAATGGCTCCTCCAGCTCTTTGTTTTGGCCAAGAGTTAATTTGCCCATATTGTCCAAGTCCTTGATCATTTCCCTCTCCCAATGGCACTACAGGTAGAGAAATAACTGTGTGGTGGCTGACATGGGCGTGAACAAGAATAAAAGGGGACATGAGAGAGGAAACAAGTGTCTGTTCCAAGAATACAATGTACTTACATCACAATACCACAGGATATAGATAGTGTATTTAGCAGGTTTTTCCTAGATACACTGTCTAAAGAGAAATTGGCCTCTCAAAGGCACTAGTTATTTCTAAGTAATGGAATCTGCCCTAGGAACATAAAGCTTTTGCAAACTGCTGTCCAAACATTATCTCATCCATCAGGACATGTAGCCACTTTATCTGATGCTCTTCATTCTTCTCCCCTGCTATCAAAATAGCCAGAGGAAAATGCACCAACACCTTCTCTACATAGAGTTGATGATTCTTCCAAGAAAACTGGAGCAAACTGTAATATCCAGACTTGCAGAAAGTTGTTGCCATTTACTCTGTCACAGCAAGATGCCTCATTTTCACTATCATCAATCATTTTTACAACATCACCAGCAAAATATTGCTCTCATTTGCTTATTTATCACCATCTTGCATGATGAACAGGAAATCCCTTTCAGGAAGGCTGGCAGAGCCCTAATCTCAGTCTGCTTCCCAGAGAGCATACCAAACATGTCTTGATTAAAGAGGGGAACCTTGCTGTTTGCCTTTCTACCTGATGATGCTGTTTGATAGTAGATATTGTTCCTGCAATGCTCTGTTGGTTTGCATGTGCAGAGAGCATGTGCTTTTAGCAGCTAATGAAAGATGTAAAGTTGCCTCTATTGCAGTACAAAATGTGTCTTGCTAGAGGCAAATGTGTACATGGAGCCTCTTTAGGATAATTCTGCAGGAGATTTGGCATTCATTTCTATGGCATGCTCTTTTTAAATAGAGAAACGTTTTTTCCCAGCCAAACTGCATTTATTAGGTAATTGTGTCTCTGTGCCCATGTGACAGTGCTTTAAAGAACTGTTTTGTAAGTTTTTGTAACATGGATGGTCTCAGTGTATAGAGTTGCCTTTTCAGTACAGATGAAGGTTAAACAGGATTTGGGTATTGCTGCGTGTTCTTGCACCCAAAGGTTGCATTGTGCTGGCTGGGGGAGTAGTGTTGAGCAGGTGGAGGAACAGGGAGGATGAATTTCCAGGAGTGTTCACCCTGTGGTGTCCAAACTGATGTCCAGAGACAGGACTTGGGCTGCTTGGGTGTTATGATCCTTGTGAAGACAGTTTTGAGACAGAGAACAGGCTTTGTCCATTTACAAATGGATGTCAGTGAGCATGTAATGAGGCTGTTCCATGCCCAGTTAAGCAGAGAGTGAAGGCTCAGGTCAACAGAGAAAGGAGAGAGCTCCTGTCTCCTTTCAGTGTGTCAGGTTTCCAGACCTCATATAAAGGTCTCTAAAAAGGAGGGGGAGAAAGGAGCGGGGAGAGATGTTCCTCAGTGGACATTTGGAAAGCTTTCAGGACTCTGTTGTTGGCATTTAATTAATAGACACTGTATAATCCTTCAACAGAGAGGTGTCTTCTCCTGCAATCTTGTCAAAATATAGTATTCTAAATAAATCAACAATTAATAATGTTCCTTAATAGTAAAGGTCACCAAGAAAGTACAACAGAATACTCTGAACAGCAAATCCTGTGGAGACTCAGAACAAGAGATTGTGAAAGAGCTGGAATAACAGAAAAATGGTGCTAACTGGTGCAGGAGAGATCCTTGGTTCACAGTGGAGCTGCTGAAAGTGTGGAAATGGGAGCTCACTCATCCTTGGTGGATCTCTGTTCCCATAAATTTCTGAAGGGCAGAGGCCATGTCTTCTCAAGGCTTGCCTGTGTGTGTTTTCCTAGTCTGGGCTCCCCTTTCTCAGCTCTGCTCACAGCCATGTTACAGCATGGTGTGGGCAGGACCCTCCCTGACTCCTTCATTTGCATGCCTATTTCTTTCCAGTTTGGCAACCCCTTGACATCCCATACAATCATAAAATAGCTTGGGTTGGAAGGAACCTTAAAGATCATTGAATTACAACCCCCCTGCCGTAGGCAGGGACACCTCCCACTAGATCAGGCTACTCAGCGAACTCCTGTAGCTTGAATTCAGCCCCACTAGGCTCAGCCTGGCAGAGAAGCCAGTGGTTCTGGGCAGGACAGAACATTCTGGGAGTCCATGAAGGCACAGAGCAAGGTTTGTCCCCTGGTCCTGTGCAGGAGACTGAGGAAGGCAGGCAGGTGGAGATGCTCTGTGGAGTCTTCCCATTGCATTTGTAGAGCTCTGCATTTCTTGTTGAAGAGAGAAAGAAAACCAGAGCTAAGAGGTTATTTTATTAAATTACATCTGGCTAAAGATTTTCTGGGAGAGAGAAGGCAAGCAGGGTAGGAGGCTGAGTATATGAAAGGCTTCTTTGTTTTGTTCATCTATTCAGCATTCCACAGAATCACAGAATCAGGGATTGGAAGTGACCTCAAGAGATCATCTAGTCAAATCTCCCTGCTGGACCAGGAACACCCAGATCAGGTCACACAGGAACACTTCCAGGCAGGCTTTGAATGTTTCCAGAGAAAGAGACTCTACACTCTCTCTGGGCAGTGTTCTGCGTCCCTCACCATAAAAAAGTTTTTTCTTATATTTCTGTGGAACCTCCTGTGTTCTGGCTTGCACCCGTTGCCCCTTGTCCTATCATTGGATGTAACTGAGAAGAGCCTGGCTCCATCCTCCTGACACTCACCCTTTACATATTTATAAACTTTAATGAAGTCACCCCTCAGTCTTCTCCAAGCTAAAGAGACCCAGCTCCATCACCGTTTCCTTGTGAGATACTCCAATCCCTTCATCATCTTAATCCCATTAATACTTTCTGTGTGTTTCCTGCTCTGATTTTGACAGAAAGTGTCAAAAATGAGCTCAGCTTGCTTTGCTGGAGAGTTTATCATTTATTCATCTAGAAGCACCAGTAAGCCCTACATCGTCCACACAGTCTCCATTCCCTGTGGCCATGAGGAGAATGGCTTGACCTCTGCTCCCTGTGACTTGGCAATGATTACAGTGCTGTCACCTGTATTTTGCCAGCTGGAGATAGCTGTTGTCATGAACTCAGGGTTATGCAAGTGCTCCCTAGGGGGGATCACTGGAAAACAGAGATTTATTTGCGTGGCAATAATTGAGAAGCTCATTTTATTCCAGTAAGGATCTTTCAACCACAATCAATTTCACATGCCATCATAAATAATGGAGGTCAGCAGAGCAGTGTGAGCGCCTCAGCAAGCTCTGTTGACAATGTTAAAATGCAATAAACAGGGGAGAGATGCAGCTCTGCATGAGTGGGTGTACATTAATACTTGTTTAGAAAGTGTTTGATTGGCAGGCCTGGTTCTTTTAGGATCTTTCTGATGGAAAATGCTTCATATTTCTGTAGTTTGGCTGTTGGTGTGGCTTGTCTTGTTCCTGGGCACCCTGGCAGCAGGACAGTCCAGCTCCACAGTGAGTGCAAGGGGAGAAGCAGTGGCTGCTGTCACCCATGCTGTGTGGCTGGAGTCTGCCTTCACCTCTCCAGGGGGCTAATGCTGCATATTTGTGTGTGTCTTTTTTTAAACCTGGGGGCTTTATGTCAGCAAGTGTGTGTTCTGTGAGTGGCCAACCCTGAGGTTGCAGTGAAACCTACAGAGAAGTGACAGAGAATCACAATTCCCAAATTTCATCTCAGCTGCCCCTCACTCAGCATGGTCTTTCCTGCTCAGGTGTCACTCACAGTCACTTTAAGAAAAGTGAATTTAATTTCCAAGTTTTTCGACTTTCCTCTTCCAGGTGTGAAATCTAATTAGACATTATTCGAATATCTCAAGTTTTGTCCTGGGAGCTTATGGGCTGTGATCAAGTTGCCTCTTAAATTTCTCTTTGATGTGCTGAATCTGCAGAGAAACTTTAGTCTTTCTCTGCACAGCAGGCTTCGAAAATGTGAAATCATTCCTGCTGTTCAGTGAACCCCTTTCAGCTTTAAATAACTGGCAAAGGCTCTGCCTCTGCTCCCTGGAGGCCTTCTCTGTCCTTGTCCCAGCTGGCAATGCTTGTGCCTGCCATAGGTGTCTCCCCAAGACGTAGCAGGCACTGGAAATGCTGGGACTGCAGGAGCACTACTCAGGAGTATCCCTGCTAAGGTCTCCTCCTTGTGCTGCTGGTTTGCAGTGCTCCAGAATATAAAACATGGAAGTAATTAATTAGATTAATTAGCTAATGTTTGCACAGGACTAGGAAAATATAAAGCACTATATAATTGCTAAGTACAGTAGATTAATTAGTAAGTGTTTATACAGTGCTATGTAAATATAAAGGCAGCATGACAGTGCTAAGTGTTATTATTAATTAAGGTTTTGTTATTTGTAAGATTCATTATGGGCAACAATAATGCTTAGCGTTACATTTTCTGAATGCATCTGAATTACCAAATGTACCTTGGCTCATGAGCTCCACAGGAGTGAATGACATTGCAGGTCCCACCACAGGCTTCAGAGGACAGTGGTGGGATGTGACTTGACCATGACCATCTTCCAAGGTTGCCACTGCATATGGTACAGGCTGTGGACAGCATGAGTGACATGTTCATGACCATGGAATAGGTTGGTTGAAGTGTGAAACTACACTGATATCTCTCTTTCTTGCATTGAGCTGGTCCTGATGTGTAGAACTACCATTCTCTGCAGAGCAGGGTGTGCAGAGATCCTGACATCCCAGCTCAGGAGTTAGGCCCTTAATCTTCTTCTGTTCTTCTGGCACCTGCGGGTTGCCTCTGCTCGGGCTGGCTCCCTCCCAACACTGCATCCCTAGACATCAGTCTGTATCTGGAGGCATGCCAAAAGCCATTCTTGCTTTTAGCCACTCTTGTTCTAGGTAGTAAATGCCAGAGGGAACAACGTTACTTTGCTGAGCACATGAAGAAAATTTAAGACCCAGGCTGTGCTGAGCAAATCTCTGCTGCAGGGACATTACCTGACCCCACAGTGGTGCATCCTTCCCAAGGAGGCAAGGAGCTGCCCTTGCAGGCTGTGTTAGTGCAGCTTTGTGCAAGATGCTTTGTGAGGTCATGCTGTGTCCCTAGGAGATCCAACTGGGGCTGGCAGCTCCGGGAGTTAAGATATCCAGGCAGGCTGCTGATAATGACATTGACTTTGACACTTAGTTACTGATTTCTTCATCTGTCATAGAGCAGTGCCTCTACCATCTGCTGTCACTTCACACTTAGAGAAGGGCTTCCTGGTGTCTTTCCACCACTTCTGTTCATCTCTTCCTTTTGCCTTTTGGTCTTTGCAGAGAGTAGAAATGTGTGAAGAGCTGGGAATGGAATGAGAAGAGAACACAGTCCTTCCCTGAATGGCAGCCAGCACCTCACAGCTGGCATCAAGGGTGCTCCAATCTACAGCCCAGGGCCTGCCCTGCACCATGGAGCTGTGCTGCTGCACCCATGGGCTCAAAACTGACAGGGTAGAGGGGCAGAGATCTGAGTGACACTTATTCCATGTACTGAGAAAATAGGTCTTTTTTCAGCTGCTCTTTTAGATGTGAAGTGGGCTGTAGCTCAAAGCAAGTAAGGGCAGGCATCATTGCCACATGGTGGTCAGTGCTTGTTTATTGACTCTCTGCTTGCAGGACTTTTTCTACCCATATCTTTGTAAAAATAGGTTTTGTGAAACAGCCAGAAGGTGAAAAGACAAAATTTGGCTATTAACTATATCCTTAGTTTGTTCTAGCAATTTATTCCTCAGATTCAGTGGCAAACATGTACAGGAGGTCTAAAGTAGCCACAGTTCAGCAGGAAGGGGAGTGCCAGGCACAGGGAGGCACAGAGCAGGCAGGCAATCCAGTTGCAGTGTTCTGTAACACCTGGTTGCCAGGCAAGAGGGAATGGCTTTGAAGAACATCTTTATTAGGGTACACCACTTAGCATCAAAGAAATGTCAGGGCTGCTCTATTTTGAGTCCCTGCCTAAGGCACTAAACCAGCCTGTCATTCAACAGTCTGAGTACAAACCAGAAGAACCACTGGCAGAGTCCTGGAAAGATTTATTTTTCCACATTTAATTGCCCTTTTTGCTTTGTAAACATAAAGGTTGAAGCTTAAACTCTGACAGCTCCAGTAGCCTTTTTCTTATCTCCTTAAAAAAAATGACATTCAGCTTGTTAGATTTTCCCTTTACTGCAGTCCAAAATCTCACTAAATCTGCACAACTTTTTTTTTTTAAAGATCATTGAAGCATTTCAGTACTCACTTTGGGAAAAATCCTTCATCTTACAAAAAGACAAAAGCTGGAACCTGAAGAGCCAAGACCTTTCCCCATAGCAATGCAGGATAAAAATGCTTGGCCAGAAGAGGCAGAGCAAGCAATCAGCTTTCCACCTTTTCACTGGGAACAGATTAAAGTGTGCATATCTGCTCCTGTTCCAGACAGAAATGCAAAGACACAAACCAGGAGGAAAATAAAAAGAAAAAGCAAAGCTGGAGGTATCTTTGCAGCCTGATTATGTCCAAAATGGTGGAAATTTCTCCTTTATATCCTGTCTAAACCTCCCATGCATAACTTGAAGCCATTTCCTCTTGTCTTATTGCTTGCTACTTGGGAGAAGAGACTGACTACCACCTCACTACATCCTCCTTTCAGGTAATTGCAGAGTTTGAGATCTCCTCTCAGCCCCCTTTACTCCAAGATGAACACCCCCAGCACTCTCAATTGCTCCTTGTAAGACTTGTGCTCCAGACCCCTCAGCAGCTCTGTTGCTCTCCTGTGGACATGCTTCAGCACCTCAGTGCCTTGTGTTTCTGAAGCTACAACTCTTAGTGTTTCAGTTTTTGAAGAAGGGCTGCCTGTTCCTCCATCTGACATGAAAACAAGGCTGTCACCTCACTGCTGTCTTTTCTGTGGAGTGCCCTTGGCTTGGTCTCTGCTTCCATCCACCTGCAGGAGTTGGAGAGAGGGGACTGCCCTGCTTCTGGTTCCCAGACCAGATCCCCTGCTTCTGTGCAAACTGTGCACATTCTCATCCATATACCCAGTCTCCATTGCATTCAGCTGCCTTTGGCTTTCCGAGATGCCGGAAGGCTATGCTGCCATCCAGCAAGACCTGGATAGGCTGGAGAGTTGGGCAGGAAGAAATTCAGTGAAATATAACAAGGTCAAGTGTAGGGTCTTACATATAGACTAGTAGCTCTAACTGTGGGTCTGGACCAGTTGAAGAGACTTTATTCCTTCCTGTCCTCCCTGGTGCTCTTTGCTGTGGGTTCATGTCGGATGTTCTGTGATCCTGGAGTTAGCTCTTTACCTTAATCCAATGCAACATCCTTCCTGTTTCTATAAGGCCAGGCTGTGTCAGACTGTGTCTAAAAGTAGATCTTGATTTCCATGTCAGTGACTTCATAATCATCTTAAAATAGCCAAAACCAGTGGAGGAAATTCATAAGTTTGCAGGTAGGATGCTGTAGATGTGACCCAGTACCAATTATTTCATGGCACCTGTGTAGCTGCACTTTGCTGTTGCTGGAGATGACTGAAATGAGACCATTTCATAAACAATTCAAGCTTTTTACAAACAGAAAAAAAAAAGTAAAAAAAAAAATCCTTTGATTCAACAGCAAGCTTGAAATGACAAATGGGGGAGAGAAGCTTCGGGAGAATCTCTTATCTATCACAGATCCTTCATCTCCCCATTGTCATCAATAAGGAGGCAACAATGATTGGCAAACTCTAATTACCATTTACTCTGCTGAGCTGAGCACAGACAGGGCTGGGCTTTGTGGTGCTCAAGGAATAGCTGTCACAGCTGTTACAATGAATACATCTCTGTTAAGTTTTTCATCTTATTTATCTTCCAGTTTGCCCAAAATTAAATGTTGGTGTTATTCAGGTGGGGCTTTCAACAAGGTGTTGAAAAGAGGACAGCTCTGCAGCAGGTCAATTTATCATTCTCCTTTCCACAACCTCCCTATCCATGGGTACTAAAGCCATGAGGCACTGTGATTTTTGTAATAATCACATTTTTCTTTCTCTACCTTCTACATTCATGTTGATGGGCTGGACATGTTCCAGAAGTCCTCCCTGGTCCCTCTGCGCATGGCCAATGGTGATGACTTGCTGCAGCTCACAGGGAAAGCATGTGGAACGTTGCTTTTGCCATCTACCCCTGAGAGTGCCTTGTTGAAGGATGAGCTTGATGTTCTTAATTTTTTACAGGTTGCTGTGTGGTTTGTTCTTTCAAAATCCTTTGTTGCTTCTTTATACAGACCATAATCATGGACTACTGTTTTGGATTCACAGAGTGGAATGGGTGTGTGCTCCCAGGTGGCTGTCAATTGGCTGGAAATTTAGACAGTTTGATGGGGATGAGTCTCTCTCATTGCTGACTGACTGAAAAATTAGCACCTTCTTGGGTTCAGTGCATTTGCTGTGTTTATCTTCTTCCAGAGCCTTGTTATTCCAGGAACATCTGTTCACCCACCAGCTGTTTGGGATGCAGATGCTCCAGAAATACTGGGGAATGGACCCCAGAACTGTTCTCTGAGCAAAGATTTAACTCCTTAATGAATCTGTCACTTCCTGTTTGAGCTAAATGGTGGATACTGAGCAATTATTGCTGGTCACTGTGGTGTCTGTCTTAGGGTCAAGTAGACCAGGACCAAGCTTCACTGATAAAAGGACACTGTATGCTTTTTCACTGAACATCTTACATACTTTCCTATCGATTAACCTTCACTATCCAATGTATATTTTCATTCTTCTGCTTCATGGTTCACACATAGTACTCTGTTCCTGTCTCTGTTGTAGGCTTTAGTTTTATTAATGTGGATGTATTTAGCTGCTTCCTGGCCTTCACATTCTCTCTGCTGTTTAATAGTGGCTATGGATTTAACCAGAGATGTATAGATGCACCTAGAGGAGCTCTGTGGAGATGCTTCCTAGTTTTCACTGGACTGCATGACGCATGGCTCCCCTCTTTAATTACCCTTCGTTTTAGCTGCCCGCTCTTGTTGTATTTCTCCTTCAGTCCATCAGATACTTCATTTCTCTCGTGCAAGATGCTCAGCTGATAAGCAGATTAGCTCTCTGCCAGACAGCGTGTGCACTTGTTAGCTGCCAGCCAGCTGATCATCATTAGACTGGAGTTTTGATAGTTGTTTCCTGTCTTTCAGGCCTGAACAGATGGTGAGCTACTCCCAGTGCAAGCTTTGACTTTCACAGTACTTCATGGTTTGGCCAAATAGCAGTGGTGTAGTCTGTCCACATGAAGCTTCTCAAGGGGATCCTTGCTCTTTGCAGAGGAACAACTATGGCCTCTACGGAGCCTGCACATTTAGTGTCCACTTTAGAGGAGTGCTGGGATGGTTTGCTTTGTTGGATGCTGTCCTGCAAACTAGTTTTGTCCCCCAGCTTATAACTCAGTTGCTAATGTGCTGTCAGGATCATATTTTGGCTCCATATTTTAGAGAATTGGTGGTGTTACATCTGATAAGCGATGCTACTTGTGGATTTTATGTTAGAAGATTAACACTCTCTGCAAAAAGTTTTGAAATTTCCAGACAGGACCAGTCTGTTCTCAGTTTGCTTCCTCTTCATGCTTGTGTCCATGTTTAGTGGTTTCTTCCAAGCAGGAAAAAGAACAATAAAGATAATTCTCTTAAACTGATTATCTGAGAGTACAGATTGTCAAGCTTTATGCAGTTGGATAAATCAAACTAACTGCTGAGAGTTAATTTGTCTGACCATAAAGGGGATTCAATAAGTGTAAAACAAAACTAATTGGTTGTCTTCCATACAAATTTAATCATACTATAAAATGTGATCAATGCAAATAAAAAAGCATTGAGTAGGTTAAGTGTCAAGAATCTATAAAGGAAAAAAATGGCTGATGTGCTTTCTAGAGGAACTGAAAACTTGGGTGGGTTTCCATCTTTGTACTAATGATGTCACAATGAGGCTCTGGTCTAAATGTAGTGAGTGCTCACATCTGTTCTGTGTCTTGTGTGTGTTAGAAGGAACTTGTCCCTCATTCTTTGTAGTTTCTATTTTTTCTGTGGGTTAAAGCTTTTGAAGGAATGGCCTGTGACTCTCATGGATGCTATGCTTAGACTCACAAAACAGATGAAACACACAGAACAAAATGAAGGGCAGCAGCCCTTGCCTTTGCAGGCTCTCTTACATCAAAGGGAGAACTTGGCACCTCCAAGAGGCCCAAATGTGCACCCTGTCCCAGAGATTATGCCAGACTTGGGGGTGCATGCAAAGCACCAGGACTTCTGCTGCTGGGGCTCTCCTACATCCTTCCCTTCCCACCAGGGAGGGGTGGCACTGCTGGGACCCAGTATCCTTGTCCATGTGAGCCCTTCCTCTGGGCTTTTAGTAACTATCTGATCCCACAACAGCCACCTGCTGATGATTTCTTTAGAAGGACTGACTTCATGGTCTTGTCAAGGGCCTGACTCCTTCCATACACATCAAAGCTTCATCTGGGGATAGGAAGGAGCACTGTGCCATCTCCTGGGGCTGGCCTGGTGTGCACTCTATGTGTCTATCCTCTTTAGCTGATGAGCAATTGCCAGGGCAGCCATCTGGTGAAGGGAGAGGAAACTGCCAGGACAAAAACTGCAGCTTTGCCACAGCATCCTGACAGTGGTTCAAGGAAAATGAGATGCAATCAGCCAAACAGAAACCTTTTAATTTCATCTGTTGAAAGACCCGCTGCGAGAGGCTGACATAGGCTGTAGTTATGGTGATGGCTGGAGTGTGGCTGAGGTTGCTGCAGTTGCTGCTCATGCAGAGAGCCCCTAAATCCCTCAAATATGCAAGCTGCCAAGAGATGACATCTTTCCTAAACAGCATCTCCTCAATTTCTATATGTGGATATCCAGTTTCTACAAGGCATGGAGGAAGGCACCTACAGCTCTGCAGAGAGGAGAGATGTGGAGATTGTCAGAGCTGGGGAGACAGAGAGGATTGCCAAAGTTGGAGGTGAGGAGGAGAGGAGATTGCAACACTTCCCCCAGCATGAGCCTCTTCTGGGGCTTCAGGTGATTTGTTGAAGAGGGCAGGAGTGGCTCCCCCTGCACACAGCCACTCTCCCCATTTTGTGTCCCACGTCAGGAGTGCTGGACCTCTTGATAGAAATACTGGGGTGATGAATCCCCCAGCCCTAAGCCTGGAAGGAGGACTGAAGGAGTCCTGTGGGGTCACATTCAGTGCCCTTAACCTGGAGTGGTAGTGGCACTGGTTTCTCTGCTGCTGCCCCACCATTAGCTGCTGTCCCCCAGGTTTCCAGGAGAAACCCGGCTGTGCCAGGCAATATGTTGAGCCTGTTTCCCCTCACCTCCTTTCTCCTGCCTCCCAAAATTTTGAGGTTAAATCCTAGTATCTCATAAAGCATCATGCTCATACCATAATTTCAGCCTGCAGGAAAGCCTTTGCCATGCGAGGGGCCAGGCTGCATACAAATTGCTGCTCTAAATCTCCAGCTACAATAAGGAAACTTCAGATGGTGACAGTTTACTTGATAAATACCTAATATAGCTTAAATAATTATTTAATGTGGACAAATGGAAAAAGAGAGCATCCATATGCTGTGTTGTAATAAATTATAGCTTGCAACTTGCTGGGCAATAGCAGCAGCTCTAATGGAGGGCTCCAGCTTGGCCTGGGAAGGAAGGCTCAGGCTGAGGATTTACTATAGGAAAACCCCGCCAGGAACTAATGGAGTGGCAGACTAATGAGGGGTGAGAACCCTCTGCAAGCTCAATTACTACAGTGCTGATCACCTTATTGGAGTAAATGAGTGCTTTGTCCTGCTGCTTGCCCCTTACTGGTGCTGAGTGCAGTGGAGTGAGTGTAGACCCAGGACTTGCTTGGTGCTCGTGGGATGTGGCTATGGGATGGGGGCAGAAGGGCATCTCCAGCAGCATTGTGTGGGCAGGAGAGGTGGGGAGTAGAGCTAGAGCCTCCATGCAGGCTCTCTGAGTGGCACCTTTCCCTTCTCTAGGTGGTTGTCAGGTCCAAGAACTTCTATCTCCATTTGTGAGCACTGGCTGCCTCAGCCTCCTGAGCAAAGCTGTGCAGGGCTTACAGGCTCTGCTGCCTGAGCCTGGATTAACCTGGAGTGGGCAGTGGCATCTGCCCCCCACATGCAGGCCCAGAAGTCATCGAGTTCTTGCTGTAGCCTGGAGGGAAGCATAAAAGAGCATTAAGAGGCAAATGGCTGCCTGTAATCCAAGTGAGCTCCCAATGCTAAGGGCTCTGCCAGCAGCAAACCCTGTTCCCTTCTGGAGCCGCTGGTGCCCTGTATTCCCAGGCTAATTGTGTGGTTTTCAGGAGGGTAGCTCTCGGTCTTTACCTCCTCTGAGCTCCACGCTCAATGGGGTTTTGCTTTCCTTTATATGCTCAGTGGTATTTCAAGAGGTGTGTGGGTCTCCTCTCTGAGCTCTCTGATAGGTTATTACAAGGGCTGCATTTGACCGAGCTCTCCGTGCTGTGCCGTGTCAACCTTGCAGCAGCAGAGGGCTGCTGCTACACGCCTTTGCTTAGCAGAGAGTAAACACAGCAGCAGAGATGGAAGATAAGTGGCAATAAAAAGTATAATGTGGAGCTCCTGCCCTTTAAAATATATCAGGCGGTTTATAAATAAAAATTCCTTGTTTTTCGGATGTTTGCGGAATTGTTCAGCCTGTAGCCCTTAAGGAATCTGACCTTGAAGAAATACGTCTGTGAGCAGTTCTCTAAATGCTCAGGGAATGGGCAGACAGAACAAGTGCTCTTGCTTATTATTTCAGCAGTAGGTGAGTCTCGTTAGGCTGGTGTGGTTTGGGGCCTTGTTAGGCTGCTGTGGTTTGGAGAAGCAGCTCAAGCTCTAGGACTCTCTTCACTTCCAGTTAACTTCAGTTTACAGTCAGAGGCAGAGAACCTGAAGGTAAAAATACCAAGTTTCTGGCAAGATTTCCAGGAATCCTTAACTTCTGGCAGTCAGGAAAGTCTCTTGGTTGGGTACTTTATGTGCAGGTCCTGGGCAGACAAGCTCCGATGGTGTGAAACTGAACCAGACAGCAGTTTGCAGCCTGGTTCTCACCAACTTGCTTAGTCCTCCTGTGCTGCAGAGTTCCTTCCTGGCAAGTTCTGCTGTGCAGTGCTAGCAAGGCTCCATCCTTCGTCTCTTGTTCAGGTAGGCCATATTGTGGGATGCAGGACCCTTGCTGTGCTTTACATCCCCTCCAAAGGTGGTTGAACATGTCTTCCACCTCTTCTGTCAGTGCCCTGTCTGCAGCAGTGGCCCCTCTGGGGTGAGATGGGCTTTCTTCTCTTGCTGGAGCTGTTCCACATCGTGTGGGGAGTAGCTTTTTGATGGGGAGAAGGGAAGTGCTCTTGAGCAGATCAAGAATGAGGAGAGATTTGGAGAGTAAGTGTGAGGGTTTTGGATATTTGTTGCTGAGGAGTCAGATGCCTTTTCTGGATAGGGAGATGTCATAGCCCAAACTGACAAAAACAAGTGCTGATTTGGGATTCTTCTGTTTTCAGGCAGCCTGAATGTCTGCTGTTGGAATAACTCAGTCTATCTAAAGGGAGAAAAGCCTCCTCCCAGACTCTATTTTCTGGATAATATGAAAAATAGTGGCCCTGCAGATGCCTTTAAAGATACTAAACAAGTAGAGATAGCTGTGAGGTGAGCCTAGGGATCTGAGCTGTAGCTGCCTTATTTTAAATTTGCTCTTAGAGAAAACACAGATGATTCCCTGTGTGGAGGAATAACTGGTGAATTGATCCCTCCACATGCTGACACAAGGAGCCAGAACCTCCATGTGCTCTGGGTCTGGCAGAGAATATGTAAACAAACTCCAGTTTTATGTCTGACCAAGAAGATGTAAATCAAACACGTGTGTTGAAGCCTTCTAAATGTTTTGACATTTTCCAATCCATCAAGGCCTTTAATTGTATTGTGAGTGACTTGTTCTATATGTAAATACCAGTTAATGTTGAAATTGTTTATAGCCAAATTGTCTGTTTATGCAAATTGCGTTCCAAGATCACAGAGCTTCTATTGCAGAGTAAAAATGTCTCTTTTATTTAACGCGAGGAACGTTTCCTTTGCCTGCTGTGGTTTTCACAGATGGTGTGACTCTTTTGTGCTGCTGGAGCGCAGTGAAGGATGGAGGGTGCCAGCTCCCATGGGAGAGCAGTTAGAGCAGTAGGCAGGGGAGCAGCAAGACTTGGCTACTCTGACTGCTCCTGCTGCAGAGTTAACTCCCTGAAGGTGGTCTCCTGAGACTGAATCATTGCATGCCTTGCCTGTGGGTTCTGGTACCCTCCATGAACCTTGGGAGGCTTGATGGCTCACCATGGCTCCAGCAGGTGTATCTGTGGTGGCCAGCATGCTGCAAATGCCAGCCAGGCTTACCTCTGCCTCACTGCCCAGCGCTCTGGCAGAGCCTCTCACTGGCTTGGAACACTCTAGTACTCAGTTGAGGACCTGTCTGCTGGTATATGGTGTTTTCTGGGACTTCTCGGTCTGGGTCACATGTTAATTTGAGATGCTGGTGCAGAAGGCAGCAGGCATTAAAAACAGCTCCTGGTGGGTGAAAAATTAAGAGGAATCAACATGCTGCTCCAGCTTGTGCTGTGCCTAAGCAGTAATCAAGATCATCACCTGGAGATAAATCTTTTCCTGCCATCAGACAGAAGAAGAGGAACAGTTACCATGGGCTTTGCCTCCAGGCTTTTAATCATGGGGGAAACACATGCAAATTAATGGCTCACCTATGATAAGAATCAATAGTGCTGGAGTGTTTGCAGGCTGCGACTCAGATAGGAGATGTGTCTGATACGTAGCCAAGGGAGCAGAGTTCCCATCGGATGCAGTCCTGCCTCTACAGCTGCATGCAGAGGCTCAGATTGAATCCAGCTGCCTCTGGAACTGCCTTCTGTGCCCCAGGAACACACTCCCTTTCTCCTGGATTTTACACTCAAACTACATTCTTGATCTGGCCTTTGTACTTGCATAATGTCAGCGTTCCTCAGGGAATGCTGCAGAGTAATAGCCAGCCACACAACCTGAAGTTGGGCTCCTGTATTATTTCTTCATTAATATTTGTTGTTCATAAATATATATTCACTCCTATTTATCACAAGAACACGAATTACCAACCATAAATTCTAACTGTGGGGAATATTTCAGTCCAGTTTTATTAAGAAGTGATTTTTAAAAATGTTTCTGAGGCTTTTAGCCAGTTATGCACTACTAAATATTTAAATCTGTATCTCTTGCTGCATGCTGAATTACAGCAAGGGGGATATTTAATGCTCCCATTTCTCCAGCATAAATCTGTGAAAGATTGACTGGAAGAAAAATGCAGTCATGAACAGCCCACCTCCATGCTGAGTGCTTGCTCGTGCTGTACAGCCACTCGTGTGTACCTGCTACAGGCAATGATCCAGCCTGGAGGGGTACTCAGCTCTGGTGAGGTCTCTTCTGGAATATTGTGTCCAGTTCTGGAGCCCCCAACATATGAAGGACTTTGAGCTGTTGGAGAGGGTCCAGAGGAGGGCCACAAAGATGATCAGAGGACTGGAGCACCTCCTTTCTGAGGACAGGATGAAGGAGTTGGGCTTGTTCAGCCTGGAGAAGAGAAGGCTCAGTGGGGACCTCGTAGTGACTTCTCAATACCTGAAGGGGGCCTAACAGAAAGGCTGGGGTAGGACTTTTTAATAGGGTCCAAGATGACAGGACTAGAAGTAATGGATGCAAGTTGGAAGAGGATAGATTCAGGCTGAATGTAAGAAACAAGTTCTTTCCTGCGAGGGTAGTGAGACACTGGAACAGGTTGCCCGGAGAAATTCTGGATGCCTCCTCTCTGGGGGTGTTTAAAGCCAGGCTGGATGAGGCACTGACCAACCTGGTCTAGTGGGAGGTGTCCCTGCCCATGGCAGGGGTGTTGGAAGTAGATGATCTTTAAGGTTCCTTTCCAACCCACACCATTCCATGATTCTGTGAATGCCCCTCCCAGTCATTCTGGGGGTCACCCCACTGTGCCAGGGGAGAGCAAGGACAGGGTGCTGCTGGGGGAAGGGGATGTGTCAGAGCTGCTCTCAGGCTGGAGAAGCAGCCAGTTGTCCTGCTCTGGCACGTGGCTTTGCTGCTGTCAGCCAGGATAAGCTATGAGTGCCTGGAGGCCTGTTACCCACCAATTAAACTGTGAGTCTTATTGTTGGACCGTGAGCCTGGTTTACGATATGAAAAGCTTTCGACAGTTAAATAGTACTAATATTAACCACTCCCGCATGGGCTTTAACCGTCTCCCCCATTAAAAGTGTGATTAAGAAATTAATTCATCTGGAAGGGATTGGCATGCGGTGCTAAACAATGAAATAATGATTTTTTTTTTATTAATGCTGAACCCCTGGCTGTGTAGAGAGAGGAGGCCCTGTAGCTCATGCATGATGGCTGTGAAGGCAGCTAAAGGCAGTGGGAGGACTCAACCCTGGTTTGGTGCCAGTTGCAGATTCATAGGGAAGGGAGGAGGTCGGTCGTAAGAGCAGGGAATTGCAGGGGAGGACAGGCTGCCCTGGCTTCTTCTTGTGCTGCAGCACACACAGCCTGGAGCTTCCCCAGCCTCATAGGATTCAAGGGGTGGAGAATGGTGCAGGTGTTGGTGCAGGGCAGTGGAGCCCAGTAAGGCTGGAGTAAGACACTCCTGGCACTGCATTAACCCACTGGAGAGCTTAGCATGCTACAAATGGCAATTAAATTCTGACAGAGTTGGTAAAAGCTTTAAAGTCTTGTCAACATCTGCTGGCTGGTGACTCTAAAATCCTGTAATTTGCTTCTGGAAAGCAATCAGAGATTACCTCTAAAAACATTACCCCATGTGGCAGTGAGCAGGGTGCTGGGTCTGGCAGTTTCCCTCCTATTTTCTTCTCTTCCCATGGGTCCTCTCATTCTTTTGCTCCCTTTTTCTGGTCTGTGATGGTTCATGGTCTTTGACAGGTCTCACTAAAGCTGAACTGCCTTGGGGAGTAGCCCTTTTTCTGCCCCTGCCATCTGGGTCCCAGGCTGGTCACCCGCTCCTGCTCTGCAGCAGGGAGGAGCCTGGTGGCTAGGTTGCAGGTGAATGAGGAACAATACCCAGTGCTGCTGTGGGAAGCAAGCTTCCTGATTGAGAAAAAGAATCCAACAACTCCCCTTCACCTCTGGAAAATGCCCAAAACAGAAGGAAAAATGGCTTGTTAGGCTCCATTGCAGAGCTTGGGTCTGTCAAGCTATGGTGGTACCCTTCTGCACAGGAGCACTGCTGGCTAGTGAAGGTGGACTGGGATGCCAGGGAGCTGTGCTGTTTGCCCAGCACAGTGCACACTGTCAGACACTGCAGAAGCACCTTCCTGGCTGCTTCCAGGCAAGGAGTGAACAAGGGAGGGAAAGAGCAGCCTCCAAAGTGGAGTTGCAATGCTCCATAGAGCTGCTGTGGTTGAACACAATGGAAGGCAGAGAGGCTCCTCCATGCCTTGAAGGAGTTGCTGTTTGAATAGAGGCAGGAGCCATTGCACTTGCCTACAGACACTGAGAATATTCATACTGTGATTTATCCCATTCTTTTTCTCCATTGATTTTAATTAAGTTCACTCTCTCCTGCCAAGCCTGGGGAACACAAGCAAAAAATTAAAAATACTGAATGCCAGCTCGCTCTGCTTTGCTGGGAGTCTTCCCAGCCTTCCAGAGAACAGAGGAAAATGGGGGCCCACACCAGCACACAGGCATTTCCTGTGCTTTGCTAGTCCCCAAATAATAAACATAAAATTAAAATCTTGTTAGGAGAACCACAAAAGCTATTACATCTCAGCAGTTGATATTGACTCTGATCAAATCTTTTATGTGATTTCACAGCATTCTTGGCTACTCACCATGCACACCCTGATCATGTTAGCTGTGGCTTGATTTTTTTTTTTAATTCTCTCCCCTACTGAAAAGCAAAGCAAAAAGAATGGCAAGAAAACTCAATCTAATCTTGTGGCGTAAGTTTGTGTCACACTTTTAAAATGAGAAGTGGTGTGACTGTATTGCCTGTGCAGATGGGGTCCTCCTGGGAGTGGATGCTCACTGCTGCATTGGATGTGCTGGCCTCATCCATCCTGCTGGCTTGGGAGAGCCCTGTGGGGACAGTGGACAATGAGGATTTTATTCCCTGTGTTGTACCCATCACTTAGAGCATGTCAAGGATACCACTGCTGTCCAAAGCAGGTTGCAGGGCTCTGCTGTAGCTCTTGCATGAAGTAATGCATGATGTTGTACTAATGTGATGTACAGGGTTTTAAACCATCTTGGCTATTGTCCATCAACAGCTCGTGTCTGTAGTGAGGTGGGGGTAGCACTGAATAGCAAGGTTTATCTCTGAGCTTGAGAGATTTTGCTCAGTGCCTTTGTATGAAAGCATCTCTTTTTTTGCATTGCTTTTATTCTTACAATAAATATTGTGATAGATAGGAAAGAACACCATAAAGGAGATGAAGGTATCCCAGCCCTGCATCTCCACATATTTATATAGCTACAGCTTGTGCAGCCAGAAACAGAGAAAGCAAAACCACAGAAACTCTTTGTATGTCTCCCAATATCAAGCAGTCCCCAAAAGTAACCCACCTTAAATCAGAAACTGATTTAAAACCCCTGCATTATATTGATGTCTGTCTTCGTGCTATTTTTCAGCAGTTAAGACTCATTCTTCATATCAGATAGGGTGATAAGAGGATAAAGATACCTCTTACTCAACTCTAATTTTAATTAATATGGTCATCAAATTGGAATATGAAAAAATTAGGAAACCTCAGCAAAAATTCTGAAGGGATATAAAACAGGACAATTTACTGTTTGCAGATCTATGCTCTCCTCTAGTCATAGGCAGTTACGGTGACTTAGTTTTTGATAGATGTCTGGAAATACCTGCAGCAATCTCTTTACAAAGTTTAATGACCTTGGGTCATTTAGTTTTTGAAATATTTCAACTGTTGGGGAATAAAAATTGCAAGATTGTTATAGTTCCACTCCAGGAGGTCATATTCATCTACCTTTGGCTAAGGGTCTGAATTCCCTTAAAGCCACCACAATCCAGCAGATGAGCCCAGCTTGTTCTGCTTGCTGCACACCTTGCCCAGATGGATAACTGGTGAAATTCCAGGGAGGAGATGATGTTTCATGGTCCTGGAGACTAGCTGGTGGGTACTGGCTTGCTCTGGAGGGCAGAAACTGACCAAACTCCATTTTGTCACATCTGAACTTACTGATTATTTCAACAGAGCAGGAATATAACATCTCCCGAGAACAGAATTAAATACACAAGGGGAGTGTGAACAGGGGAAGCTCACATGGTCCCACAGCCAGAATGAGTCATTCTACATTAGTGGAAACTTCCAGAAGTCTCCTACAGACTGTCTCCCACCTTGTCACCGCAGCTTCCCTGGGGTCAGTGCCAGCTCTGTGCCCCGTGCTTTTGTGTTCTACCACAGTGCAGCTGCTCAGGCTGCCATTTCACAGCCCAGCTGGGCTTCCTGGGCTCTTTTTGGAGTTGGGAAGTGATTATTCTCCATCTCTTCTTTTAGTAATATTCTTGTTTTACCAGTGCTTACAGGAAGCAGCTGGGTGTTGGCAGCAGGGAGGCTGGTATAGAGTAGTTCGTGGTAGTGATTTCATAAGAGGTCTTGTTGCTTCTGTCATGACTTGAGCAAGACAGAAAGTGAGCACACTCATCTCTCTTCCCCAGGAAGGTGCTGGTTTGTATTTTTGGCAATATGTCCTAGTTGGAAAGTTGAACTTAGTGCTGATTAAAATGTGATCATGTAGAGCACCATATGACAGAAGAGCTTCAGTCCACCTGTTGGAGGCTCTCATGCTTTTTCTGGGTAGAGGTGATTTCTGCAGGACCCTTCCGGCACTGCAGAGCTGGCAGCGAGCTCTGTTGCCCACTAACCCGTCCTCAGCTGTGGCACCCACTGGACACAGTGGTGTGTCCCAGATGTGAGGAGAGGAGCTGACAAAGAAGGACATCAGGGATTAGGCAAAGCTTCTAGAGGAAAGCTGCTCGGGACAGCCACCGTGGCAGAGCTTGGGCACCCAAGGCACCAGCACCCCCAGGAAAGTAGGAGAAAAGATGAGAAGCTTCAGGCAGCCCTGTCTGTCCCCATCAGGCTGAAGAGTCTCCAGACACCTGGGACACAGCAGATGCAGGCAAAGAGCAAGGGGATGGATGACAGCCAAGATCCTTTCCATGTTCGCGCTTGGCTCTGTCAGGAGTGAAGTGTGGGTTGGAGACTGCTTGCATTTCCTCCTGGATGTGACTTCCCGAAGTGCCTGCCATGTGTCTTGGCACAGAGAGCTGGGATGAGACAGGAGAAGTAAGGGGCACTGGCAGCCCCAGGCTGGCAAGCACTGGCACAGGATGGAGGAGCTGGTGCCAAGCAGCTGGGCCAGCTCAAGGCATAGGAAAGGGCACAGCAAGAGTGAGCTGATGGTCCTGGACAGAAGGTTTTGGTGGGAGTGCTGGGGTCAGTGGGCACACACTGGTGACACCAGGGCAGGTGGTATGCTGCTGACTTAGATGAACGTGTCCTGCAAGGCTTTGTTTTATTACATAAAAAGTTGACTTTAGCATAAATGTGAGCTGATTCTGAGCTGGTGTTACACAAACAAGCTTCTGAGTGACAGAGAGTCTTTTTGGAGCCCCATGGCTGGCCCTGGTGCAATGTCCACAGTGATGGCTGCAGACAGTTGGGGGCCTGGCTTTTGGATTAACCCATGCAAATCAATTCACATCCCTTACTTAATCTCAGCCTTTGTATCGTGTATCCATTGGGTATTGCAAAAAGAGGATGAAGATGTTGTCTCAGACCAGTCACTTCTAGAGGGAGGGAGGTAATCTGGCTCATCCTGACTGGGGCAGGTGCCTCAGAGCCTTTGTCCCTCAATCTGCTCCCTCTCCAGCCAGTTCCCTCTGTGGATGGAGGGACCAGTAGGTGCTGCTGCACATGAGGGGGCTTGGTCTGCCTCCCTCAGACCTGAAGGATTTTGCTTTGGGAGCGGGGCCACTTACATCCTCCAGTGGCAAGGCAGGAGGAAACCTTTTCCAGGCTTTCCTGGACTCTGAGGAAGGAAGCATTGCAAACATCTGAGCTCTTGAGTGAAGCCAGAAGGGCCAGGCTGAGGGATGTGTGCAGGAGCTGTGTTACAATGAGGCTACAAGGGTTCAGCGTCTTTCAGATGAGTGTTTGCTAAATGCAAATGCACGTGTGAAATGTAGATAAGTGCGTATTAAACCTATCCCAGCCCTCTCAGCAGTGTGAAGTGCCTGGAGCCTGTTTGCTTTGTTGTGGCTCCTTTGCTTGCAAACTGTTGAGCTCTGCTAATCTCTGAGGAAGCTTGTTGTGGGGACAGTCAACCCCTCTCACCGAGGGTGACTGGGTTAATGGGAACATCTCAGAGCTGCCGGGAGAGAGAACCTGTGCTGGAGTTTGGTGTGTTTGATCCTTTTCTCTCTTTGGTGATGGTCTGCTGGAGAAATATCCCTTGTGGGGTCTACTGGCTGTTTTCTTGCTGTATTTTGTGTTTATGTTGGCTCTAAGGCAACACTTCAAAAACAGGACAAGCCCAACTGATCTAGCTCATGATTGTTGTCTCTTGTACTGTTGCCATTGATGAAGGTGATCTGAGAAGCAGGTGTGTGACAGTCTGACCAAACTTTGTGTGTTTCTGGGAAAGAAGTGGCTCTCCCTGTGTGCTGCCAGACACCCTTCTGGCTCCAGGGCCCGACAATGGCACCTACAGCTCAGGAGCTACTTTGCACCACAATATGGATGGCCACATCAGCCAGCCTCAGAGTGCCTGGAGCTCACCCTGCTGTCATGGCAAACTATGATTTACGCTTTCAGATACTTCTAACTCACAGATAATTAATGTCAGAAAGCTGCCATGGTGCCGTTGCTAATGGCTCAGTAAAAGGAGACACGTTGGTCAATTAGCAGCTATTTGATCTGACAGTACCAGCAAAGGGCAGATCCAGCTGCCAGCCCCTTGGCTAATAGTCTTAACGTTACAGATTCATCAAGGCTCTGATTGGGGAGAGTGTGGGAACCATCAGAGAAGGGGAAATGACTTTGCCCCATACTCTCTGTGGCTTCTTTTGAGGCTGGACCAATCACTGACTGCCTGGCCTGGGTGAGAAGCTGTCATCCTCCTGCTGTTCTCATGTGGGGATGTGGTGGAATTGTGAGTATCATCTGTAATGACAGGCTGCCTTTTCCTAGGAGATAAGCTATGTTCCTCTGGAGAAGCCCACGTTATGACTTTTGCAATATTGGGGAAGAATTAAATTAGAAAGAGACCTCTGAGCAAAGGAGAAGTAATATCTGCATATGTGAGGGCCTCCAACTGTTAGCACAGCAATATTAGAGGATTTGTGAAGTTTAATGCTATTCTTTCGTCCCGGGACTGACACCATAAAATAAGACACCACGATTCACTTGGAAATAAAAGTACTTGGAGGATGTAGGAAAATATGTAGTATCCCCTCCCCAGGAGGAATGTTTAGCTGCCTTGAAGTGCTGTTTGGTGCTGTATCTCTGACACTGGGATCTGTCTGTGGGAGATGCCTGGTTTGCTTTTAACAGCCTGAGCTGCTCTCACTTCTCAGCTCTCTGAACTTTCTGTTGGGGACCCCAGTAAATGGGGAGAGCAACAGAGGGGAGTTGCCACCAGCTGCCAGCCACTGCTGGAATAGCCATGGGGGAAGCTCTGGGTGGCAGGTCTGAAAGTAAGGAATGGATCCCTCCTTCCTTCAGCATTTTGTAGACAGAGATTCCTCATGCCCATAAGGAGCCTCAGAACTGTCTGAAATCATACAATCACTCAAAAATCCTGCAGTGCTGAGGGACTTGTTAGTGCTGCCAGAAGGAAGAACACTTTTGGAGACCGTGTTCTTCTGCAGGACTTGGTCTTGCTGGTGCCAGCCATGAGCTGGGTGTACCTGTGGGACCTGGCAAGGAGCTGGTCATTTTGGGGGCAGCTCTGTCCTTTGCTCCATGTGTGCCTCTGTGCCATGGGATCTTTATTCCACTGTTGTTGGAGGGATATTGGTGTCAGTAGCTGGGATTATTTTGCTTTCCCGTAGCAGGAGGCTCTGATTACAGCCAGTCTCCTTCAGGAAATTGATGCTTTAATATTCAGGCTCATCCAATGAGGGCTAAATTTTATTCCTAGAATAACATTTAATTAAGCACTCTGGCTCTCTGTCGGTGATGCACCAGTGATCTGCTAAGATGCACTTACCTTCACTTGCTCTTTTAAAACCAGCTGGAATTGAAGTTAGAATAAACTGTAAAATTTATGGGCTGTTCCTACCCTTTTTAATTAGCACCCTAAGTGTGTGGCCAGAGGCTCTCGGGCCAGGGGAAGGAGCCATTTACTTGTTTACAGTCTCCCCGTGTTGTTCTGCAGCCTTGTCCGGCAGCATCCCCCCTAGATGGAGCTCTGCAAAAACATTTGGAATCCAGAAAGCCGGAGTCTCCTGTTGCCCTGCAGCCCCCCTCTCAGCCAGTCATCAGAAAACTTTTGGGTTTTAACATTTGTGCTGGGGTGGGAAGGAGCTGATCCCACAGGATGGGTCAGCCAGGCCTCCTTGATGGGATGAGAGCTGGATTAGCACTGTGGGGTGGCTGCCTCCATGGGTAATGGCTGCTGTGTGGTGTTGGCCAAGAGGAGATTGTGCTGGAAGCAGCCAGGGCTGGTGTGTGCCCTGGGAGCATCGTCGGCCACCACTCTGCTCTCTGTTCTGGCTCTGTGTTTCAGCTCTTGCTCTGACCCTGGCGACTCTGGGGCAGGTCCTCAGTACCAGGACTATTTCCTACTGTACCACCCTGCTTTCTACCTCCCCTATCCCTCTTCTTGGCCTGCAGAGGAGCCAACTTCTATTTTGTCAGTTTCTTGACACCAGTTTACCCTTTTATCCTTTCTGTGAGTACCCTCCAGCCCACCAGTCTCTTTCTGGCATCAGGGGGCTGTGGTCCAGGATGATGGAATAATGGTATCAAGGGGTTGTGGTCGAGAGACAATGGGATGATGGCATCAGAGGAAAAATGGGCATTTGCAGACTGTGAAGTTGTGCTTGAGCTCTTTCTGCCTTGCTGTTCCATGACCTCACAGCTCACAGTGCTGCTGGCCTCTTGCCTTCCCCTGGGGGCTCTCTATGGTCCCACTCAGCCTGTACCAGCAGCTAACGGATGGTTAATCATTAGATGGATGCAGAGCTCAGATGCAAAACCTGGCATTTCACAGGTTCCAGACCAGAGGGGATGATTCTGCTTATCCAGTCTGACCTCCTGCCAAAAACCTGCCAGAGCAGGAGGGGCAAGAAGAGGCAGCTGCCCAAGAGAGGCTGCAGCAGAAAGAGCTAAAAGGGAAAGTGGAACTAGTTCTTCAAGTGGACCCTTGATGTTAAAAGCAGATGCAAGAGATTGTCAGTTGAGCAAAGTAATGGGGGTGTCCCTCTTGAAGATTCCTTCATTATCAGTCAAAATCTTAGACTGTAAGTAGCAAAGATGTGTAAATGCCTGGGAAAAATATCTGCCTGTGTCATTGCATGAAAGGGAGATGAAGACTGAGCATCAGCACAGCTGATAAGGCAGTAGAAGAGTGCAGGAGAGAGGCTGAGTAAAGCAAGAGCAGTCAGGATGCAGGGTTGAAGCATTTTCATGCTGTAGAGGAATTACCTGTTGCATGAAGGTGGCCAATATTGGTTGTCTCCCTACCCCATATCCCCCCCTCCTAATGTTACTTATCCCTGTGCCATGTCCATTACAACATTGCAGTGGCTTTTCTTGAGGCAGCTTGAAGTTGAAATTGCTGCTGGCAGTTTTCCAGGAGGTGACTGGGTGCAGCTTTTGCTCCTGGACCCCTAGCCATGGAGACAAGGGTGCACCCCAGAGAGCACCATTTTCCTCCTCACAGTCTGACTTTCATGCTGATGTGTCTTCAAGGATAAAATGCTTTGTTACCCCCTGAACTTGTGAAGGATTCTCATACAGCTGCGATGGGGCAGCTCAGAGAAGAAGCTTTGCTTGGCCAGGTATCTGTAGTTCCTTTCTTTCTGGTGCAGGGCTGGTGGGGAAGTGGGATACTGCCACCAGTCCCAGTTCACACAGTCACCTGGGCATTAGAATATGCAATCTGAAGTGAGACCAGGAGGCCATTGGCAGCTCAGAGTTGAGGTTGGTGCATCCTGGTAGTGCCTGACAGAAGCACCTGCTTCCTGAGTGACAGTAAACCAGCACAGCAAGGAGCCTGGAGTGGCTGCAAACAGGAGCTGGTGCACAGCCCAGATCCCTGCAGCAGCTTTCCCAGTACTTCCCAGTGGACTGTGCTGATTTTGATGGGTAAGTAACACAGTTTGAGGCTTATTCTATTCCTAGCTTTGAAAAGATCTCCCCAAACCAAATCCAAACCACAGAATGGTCATCTCTTGTCAGTGTTAGTGCTGCTGAGTTGCCACTAGCAAGGACAAAGGGGACAGCAAGTTGAGCTCTTGGCCTTCTCGGGGCACCTTGGCTGCTGTGCCAGCAGGTAGAGAAATGTTATAGCTGAACCTGGTACTTTTGCAGAGACATTTCCCTTGGCAGTTTTATGATCTTTCCTGCCTCAGCTGGGAAGCCAGCAGGACTGAATAAATCTCCAGGCCAACAAAAGCCCAAGATGTTGTCACAATTGCCAGGTTTTTATTAATTTACAAACACGTTATTGAATTTCTTCCTTCCTAATAACAGCTTCCACTTAGATGGGGAGCCCTTTAGCATGTCTGGGTGTGCACAGTATGCAAAACCAGTCAAATGCAGCAAGGAGCTAACTTCCAAATACTCATGCCATCAGTAAACTGCAAATGTGATAAGATGGATTTGGTGCTTTCATTTTCCAGGTCTTGCAGTGCTTTGCAGAAGAGGAAGGGCTGTGAGACAAATTCCACCTCAAGAATGCTGTGGGAAGCTGAGGTGTGAGAGTCTGGCCCAAAAATGGAGTGTAGCCATGAGCTTTATTCCTCTCTTTGGTGTCTCCCAATGCTGATGGGCTTGTATGGCAGGCAGGGACCCTCCCCTCCAGGTAACAATAAAGGGAGAATATTTTCAAGTGATTAAAAAATTTAAACAGGTTAATTATTTCCAAAAAGAGGGAAAAAATAATAAAAGAATGAAAATGGTTTCTGTGGATACATTTAAAATACAATCAATAATTTATCAGACAATTTCCACTCAACAATGATGAATTAGGAGGCGTGAAACCTTCCAAAATTTTATCCACAATGGAATAGGTTTAAATTATTGATTTTACTTCCTGTGGCTCATGCTGGGGGCCATCCCTATGTACCTGTGCACATTTCCCAGGGGCTCTGGGAGCAGAGCTACAGAGCTGACCAAGGTATGTAGGATGCTGATGGGCAGGATCCACCTGGGAATCTCCTCACCAGCCCCCCACACATCCTGCAAGAACTCCTGAGATGGGTGGTCTTGACCCATCTATGTGCTACTAGGGACCTCCAGGCCCGGGAAGGGGTCTGTCCCTTCTCCTACACCTTGGCAAAGGGCTGAGTTTGCAGCAGGGGCTTGGATGAGGGCTCTGGGAGGAGGAGGCTGTCATTCCCTGCATGACTTTGGGCAGACTGGGTGCCAATAGCAGCAAAGTGGCAGGAGCCCAGCCCCAAGATGTAATTAATCCCTAGGGAATATAGCAAAGTTGGAAGTGAAAGAGAAGCCAGCTGGAGTTCATTGTCCCTTGAAGAAAATCTGTGTACCAGAAGTAACAGCAGGGACACAAGAACTGCTGTGAAGTATCCTTCATCATCTGTGGAAAAATGCCTCATTTTACAGAAAAAAAAAACAAATAGAGGGAGTTGAAAATAAATGGCATTATTAGCAGGAAGGGAGTCCCTAATTAACCAGATATAGTCCATTACTGTAGCCGTCAATTCATTAAATTGCATAATTACATAAAAACACTCTTGATGTGCTATTCAGTATATCTGGTATTGTCTTCCTAATAATTAGGTCTATAATTGTCAGTTTGACAGGGTAATTAAAAATGTTTAAAGATGTTGTGTCAGCCTTTTCTCCTTTGCTGAGCTCAGTCGGATGCCTCTTGAAGATGATTTTCTACCTGACTTGGCCAGGATTCTGCTTTTGATTTATACCACTGTGTTACAGGAATGACCAGACTCATGGATTACTTTGATGTTCCTGCTTGGCTAATTTTTTTAAAGTAGGAGCAAAATAACTCCTGATGTCATTTTCATGTACTTGCAGGAAATCTGTGTTCCTGTTCCCCAGTTGGTGCTACTGGTGATGTGAATTTTTTTCTGAGTTTTACAGATGGCATGTTGTGAAACCTGACATTTGTTGCCCTGAATCTCGTATCTGTTTGTTACCTAAAACCTTTCATCCCACATGCATTTTTTATGAATGGATTGAAAAACATGAGAAATACACCCTGTAACTCCACACCACGTTGCTGTGAGCATAGCAGGGCAGTGCCCCTGCCCATGGGGCTGCTCCAACATCCTTTTGGATCTCATGCAGGGATGCTTCCAGCTGTGCCAGGCTCAGATGCAGGTGTAAGGGTGGTAAAACACTGTGAAGAAGTGCCAGACTGGTGGGTCTTTGCCCCTCTGGATGGGTGCAGGTGGCACAATGCCCTGGGCCCTGTGGCAGGGTGCAGGATGGGCACCTGGGTGTGCTGGATCAACTACATCTGGAGACACCCTGTGAATGATGTGCCTGAATACTGGGTTTGGAACAGGCTGTAAATAAGGCAGTTCCTGGAGCCATTCGTGGCAATCACTCTCAGTTCTGTTGTTTTAGGGTGGGGATTGTCACTTTGGATGGTCAAAGCCCTGACTTCATCCCTTTTCAAGAAAATAAACTGGAATATTCATTGCTGAGAAGTGATAAATAAATCTGTCCTCACACCCAGGAGCTTTGCCAGCTGGGTTTTGGCTGAATGGGTGGCTGTTTGTAAAAGCTTTCAAGGATTTTTGAAAATAGTCTGTTTTGATTCACTGAAGGAATTAAGTGATCAGGTCTTCTGGCATAAACAGGAATCATGTGGAAGTGAAGTCCAAACTTCTTTCTTGGCAAAACAATTTCCATCACTTCTCTCTCTCTCTCATTTTCACTTTTGTATTTGTATTTATGTTTGTTTTTGTTCTTGGCTGCTGTTGCTTTCACCACGGCTTTTCTGCTGCAAAAGCTCCATGAAGATCACACAGTTAGCCAAGTACTTATGGCATTCAGCTGAGGGAGTCCCCTCCTTCACTCCTTCCCCTTGTAGCGTGGCTCTGAGTCCAGATGGCCCCGTTCCACCACTCTCTAGCCATTAGTTTGTATTCAGTATTCATAATTGCTTCGCTAACTGAGAAACTTTACAATCTGTTGCAGGCCATTATATGCAAAACCATGCCCAAATAATTGATCCCCTGCCATCCAAATTGCAGAAGTGCTCGAGCGTTCTGTAATCTTACAGCAAAGGTTTGTATTCCTGAGGATTTCAAACCTATATTAAAAGAAAATTGGCAATGAGATAACAAGGCATAATTTCACAGCAGCTCTGCTATTAAGCCATCACACACCCGTACCTGTGCACCCAGGCAGTGTCCTGCTGGGAGAGTTCTCTCTCTAATGTGGTATCTGGAGGTGAACTGATGCAATTTACTCCTCTCATCTTTCATCTCACCACCTCTGGGCAGAGGCAGCCCCCATTATAGATAGGTACCATACTGCTTATGGGGTCAGGTTCCAGGCTCCAACATCTGGATTGTCCTTCTCGGGCTGGAAATCTCTGCCTGGTGGGTCTGTACAGCCCATGCTGTTACATAGTGCTGGAAAAGCTGAGTGTGTCCAGTCAGCAGGTCTGGGAATCAATGTGCTGCAGTGGAGGAAGGTGCACGTAGAGTCAGGTACAGGCCGGGGGGTGCTTAGGGGATGGGAGCAGAGATGATGCTGTTTGCACTATTCCAGCAGCTTCCTCTCCAGAGCCAATGAGCCCCTGAGAAATGGCTGTGGCTGCAGCTCAGCTCCTCTCTAGGTTGCTTAAGGGTGACAAATGGTGAAATTTGGCATGTCTACCTGTCCTTAGCTGGCAGTGCAACAAGGCAGTGTGAATCTTTCCCACTGACATGGCCCCTGACAAAGATTACTTGCAGCAAGAGGTGAGATTTTCTCTGCTTTTGGACTTTGTTGTAATTGAGACTCTGGAAGCATCATGATGGAGACCTGCAAGACAGGGCCTGGATGTGCAGGATTGTGTTTACCTGGGAAATCTGCTCTGTGTGCCCTGATCTTCCACCTGGAGCAGTGGGGGTCTACCCTGCTGAAGGCTCTTGCCACCCCTCAGCCACTCCAAGGGTGATGGTTGTGAACACTGGGGGAAAGAACCTTGATGAATGACCAAGTCACCCCACTATGGCCATGTCATGAGGTCCATGCAGAAGCAATGTCACACAGCAAGCCACACAGTGCTGACATGCTAACAACTAGTTTCCAGACACCTTGTTTATAGTGAGTGATTCATGCGGAAGGAATTCTTAGGACACAAAGGCAAGGAATGTGACATAAAACCTTATAAAGGTTTCCAAACAGAAAAGCAACAAGGTCTCCTAAAGGATGACAGATCTCTCCTTAAGTTATTGGAGGGAAGGCTCCTACAAAGAGTAATAAATTCATAAATTCCTCTAGTCACCAGGGTTATTTCCCACAAAAGAATTTATGGCATGGCGTACATTTCTCTGCTCACTATAATGAGATCTGGGCTCCAACACGTGACATCTTTGACTGACATTATTAAGAAAAGAAACGACAAGACATACAGTCTTTGAGTAAAATATGTGGGACAAGTGTCCAGTTCACAAAGGCAGTATATTTACAGTGCAGAACGGGGCAGGCTGGGCTGGGTTTCAACCAGGAAACCAGAAGTACTTTTGCAAATGGTTTCTTGGGGAAATAAGCTGCAATGGGAGCAGAGATCCTAAGGGATCTCCAGTCTTCTGCAATCCCTGCCATCACCTGAGGTTTTGGAGTTTTTCTGTGCTCAGCCACATCACCAGCTGAGATACAGGTTGTATATGTAGATGCTCTCAGGTATGGGGCTGGAATCCTACCTCTACAGTGATGCAGACACCACCAAGCTCTCTTTGGGATCAGAGGCAGAGATGATGGCTGCCTCCTTGCTTCTGCATTCTTGTCTTGGTCTCTCCAGCCCAGCAGACTCCCCAAGAGTCTCTGTAGAAGGATGGGCAGGCTGGCAGCTCAATGAGGGAAGTTGCAGCACATCCCTGGCTTCCTCCAGCCAGCAAAGTGACTGACCTGCTAAGGAGGGTTTTAATTCTTCAACACGCTGAGGCCATGTCTCAGTGCACCAGTGCTGCTGGTGGAGAAGCCCCTTGTGCTCTGCACTCCACAGCTCCCCATGCATCTCCCTGGCATCACACAGAAGGGCACTTTGAGCTGCTCTTTGCCTAATGGGGTAGTTTGGATGTTACAGCCTAAAATTAAAGAGCTCATTAATTACTGTGCTGAAAGCCAGGCTCTCTTTAAGCCTGTTCTTTATCATGATTAATGAGGCAGCACCATTTCCTTCTCCCTTTATGCAATATTCTGTCCTGCCGGAGTGGGCTCCATAATCCTTCCTCCCTCTGGTCCTCTCCTCCTGCTTGGCAGTGAAGGCACGAGCAGAATTCAGGGCTGAGCATTGCCTCAAACTGCTCGTGCTTCTAGGGCTTGGGTTGCTTCTTGCCCATGCTGTTTGATCTTCTCACCTTGCATTTGCTTCTTGCTGGAAAATACCTTTTCCCCTTGGGAACTGGTGCTTGCCACCAGGGCACGTGTATCCACTCACCTGTGCAGAAAGAGCTGTACCTGCCTCACGTCTCCTGGCAACTCTCCTGCGGTCAGCATGTGCTGAAATGGCTTGGGAATATGGGGAATAACTGCAGCCTGCCACAGAGCTGGAATTTCCTCCCTGCCATCACGATGCCTGCTCCTGAATCTTCCCAGTTCTAAGAGAGAAAGGCAGTGGTGAAAGATGGGCATAGCCTGTCTGCAGGATGGTCACTTACTACCTGGGAGTTTCCAGTTAGATTTGTCTGCAGAAAGAAAGCAAAGACATTACAGCACAGCAGGGCTTGTTATGCAGCTTAAACCTCGGGTAGTGTTTTTTCAATAAAATAGATGAAAACAATATTGGTGGCAGCAGCATGCACAGCGCTGCGCAGCTGCAGGAGCCCAGGCTGGATTATGCAGATGTGCCTGTTGGAGAAAGAAACCAGCCTACCTACCTCTGTGTCTCCTAATAAAACTTTACACTTGCTCAGTGCATTTTAATTAACTCTCTCTGCCCCTCCTGCCTGTGGGAGGCATCCAAACCCTCTGCGTGCTGCTGGCAAGCTCCTGCCTTTATGCAGCCTGGGGCAGCTGCATCAAATGCTTTCAGAACTGCCAGTGAAGAACATCTGCCTTATCCCCTCTCTTGGCAGGGAAGGTGCCCTGCAGGGCCCTTGCCATGGCAAACTGTCCCACCAGGGGCAGAGAGCCAGGAGAGAGAGCATCCTCTTCTGGGGAAATATCTACCTTCTGCGAGCAGGATGCCCAGTGGTGCATGGGAAATGTTGCATGGGGAAAGCCTAATTTATGTTAGAGGACTGAAGTTTGAGTCATACTCTGCTCAACACTGGGTGTCCCTGCCTATGGCAGGGAGTTTGGAACTAGATGATCTTTAAGGTCCCTTCCAACCCAAACCATTCTGTGATTCTATGATTCTGTGATCCAGCTGTCCGATTTTGAGCTGGAGGAAGGGAAACAAGAAGCTGTCAGATCACAGGGTTTACCTGCGTGTGGCATATGAGCTGCCCCCTCTCAGCTTCCAATGCATGTGAAAGATCTGACCCTTCTGGATACAGCACGTACATGCAGAGAGGCTAATCCTGTGGGGCACTGTCTGCATATGTAATTGCCAAATGAGCTTTCTGTGTTAATCTCTTAATTTTCTGTACCATGGTTATGTGGACCTTGACAATGTCAGGGAAAAAAACCCTAGGAACTGTACTGCAAAGTTGTTAGCAGTTTGGCTGCCTGCCACCAAAATCCCTGCCCTTCCCTAAGGAAGGTGAGGCACAAGTGTACCCCAAAATATAGATGGTTGGTGTAAAGGGAACTGAGACCTGCTGCACCTTGGGACATATGAGTAAAACAATCAGATCAAAGCTTGGGTTCTTCCAAAAGATAAGGGTGTTGTGCAGCCCCTCAAAAATGACAACTAGGAGGAGATGCTACTCATAATGGGATTTCTTCAAGTTCATTCCAGCAGAGAGGAGGAGGAAATTCCCAGTAATGCAAGCTGGAACACAGGAGGTTCCACAGAAATATAATAAAAAACTTTTGCACAGTGAGAGTGACAACACTGGCACAGGCTGCCCAGAGAGGGTGTGGAGTCTCTTTCTCTGGAGACATTCAAAGCCCACCCAGACACCTTCCTATGGGACCTGATCTGGGTGTTCCTGCTCCAGCAGGGGGATTGGACTAGATGATCTCTTCAGGTCCCTTCCAATTTCTGACATTCTGTGATATACACATGTAATAGCACAGGATTTACAAAAGCAGTGATGGAATTTGGTGTGGTGTAGCCTTTCCAAGAGCACTTTGGCTAGCAGATGTAACACCACCTGGGGGAGCACCACATGCTCTAGTTGCCTTCAAAAAAGACATGTTCTTAGGTGTTAATCCTCTGATGACAAGGCCGTCAATAATTGATACTTCATGTTTAGCTTTCATACGAAGCTAGAAGTCTTCTGGAAGGCTTGAGATTAGCAGAATGATTGAATAATTGATAGTGCATGATTTATGTGATTTTGAAAAATTTGCAGTGTGTGTTATCAGGGGAGGAGTCCAATTAAAGTTACAATTCAGCTTGCCCGTCCTTGTTCTCCACCTCCTAAATCTGGGAGGCAGGCAGGTACAGAGGGAACACACAAATCATTTGCATCACAGGCAGAGTGAACTTAATGACAACACTTCATTTGCATTTTTACTGAACAGAACAGAGCTGGGGGGAGAAATGAGGTGAACATCCCCTCAGATGTGTACTTCCATGGTGGTGCCAGGTAAACTAGACCCAGAGCATGATGTGCCCTGGGGCAGAGGGTTCTTGAAGAGAAACTCCCACACACACCCTGCCAGAGAGATGCAATCTTGCCACGCAGATGGTGGGAGCCTGCACACAAGACCAGGTTTGAGGATAAGATCACCATCTGAACTGGGCTTTTCATGGACACTGAGGACTGTGTTTCTGCACTCAGTCTGGGAAGGGAGGTCTGATGCCCTGTGCCAGTACTCACCATGCCAAACAGGAGCCCATATTGGTGCTCAGTGCTGGCAATTCACATCACTGCCCCTTTTTTTTGTGCACCTGATCCCAGCATCAATCATAGAATGGTTTGGGTTGGAAGGGACCGTAAAGATCATCTAGTTCCAACTCCCCTGCCATAGGCAGGGACACCTCCCACTAGACCAGGTTGCTCAATGCCTTGACCAGCCTGGCCTTAAACACCTCCAGAGCATCCACAACCTCTCTGGGCAATTTGTTCTAGTATCTCATCAAACAAGTGTGGCTGTTCTTCACTCTTGCTGTGTGATCTGCAGGGTAACTCCATGAGCACTGCTGGGGATGGAGAGGGCACTCAGCACACTCCTGCGCCTGTGGGCTGAGAGACTTGGGTTCTGCCCTGGCTCCAAGGCTGTCTGAGTTATTGTCAAATGACACATGTGCCAGAGGGTGACTGCTGTGCACAAACATGCCTCTTTTTTGGGGTAGGACCCTGAGAAAGCCCCATGGGCTCTCACAGGGATTTCCCCTGTTCCCAGGGTGCTGTGGACTGCTGACAGCATTGGGAAGTCTTCCTCAGGAATTGGGGAGACCGAAGCTACTTGATGTCTGCAGGATCCCATTGCTGAGCTCTGGAGGTGTTAGCCCAGGACTGAGTGTTCAGGGCAGGGAAGGAGGGGTGCTCTGGGGTGAGCTGTGGAGCATCCCAAGGCAGAGCCCATCAGACACCAGCCCCCACAGCACCCCAAGTTCCCCCAGCCCTGGGCACAGCTGCAGTGCCTTTGAAGAGGGGAAGCCCAGAGCACTGTTACTATAGTTACTGCAGGGCTGAGGGTAACAGGCAGAGAGATATTTAAAAATTGATTGTTCTAGCAACAGCTCATCCTTGTTTGGCAACATCAGGCACATGATGTCAGCTCCCTGAGCCAGGGCCCTGCAGCCTCTGACAGTCTCTTGTCCAAGAAGCACTAGAGTGTGGGGAATGCTGAGCTTCCTGGGGATGTTCACAAGACCTGCCATCAGTGGAGGGTGCTGCTGAGACTGGGTGGGTGGAAGCTGCAGCTCTGAACCTGGTGTGGAGATGGTGACTGCTGCCAGCTACAGCATGGAGGGAAAGGCTTTTTTGAACCTCTCTTGATGGGTCACTGAGTATGAACAGATGCTCCAGCAGCAATCATGGCTTTGCAAGTGGCCTCACTCTTTCCTTCATCCCTGTGGGACCCTAGACAGAAAAGAGCAGGGGCCAGGGAGTGAGGCTGTGAGGGGATGGGTGGAGCAGCAATAGCTGCCACCCTGTCTGGGACCCATCTGGTAAGCCCCTGACTGAGAGGGACGTGAAACTGGCAGGAGCCTCTCTTTATCTCCTCTTCTTTGTGAGGAGGTGAGGTGACATGCTGTGTTCCTGCACTCCATGGACCCAGTAGTGCCCCATGTCCACCTGGTCATGGCTCTGCCTGGATGCTAAAGCAGCACCTCAGGGAATTCTGCTGGCTGGGGCAAGCTGTTGCTAGAAGTGGCTGCTGAGGCTCAGGAGGCAAATGCATGCCACATAGCCCTGTGAGGATGTCCCCTCATGCACACAGTCTGGCTGTCTTTCTGCCCACATGGTCAGGGCCCAGCAGGGACCTCCACTTAAATGTCCCTGTGGAGGGGATGCTTCAACAGTGACAAGTAATTTAGAGGCACAGGGGATGCTTAAAAGCAATTCAGAATTGTTTCTAGGGCAGGAAAAGCCTGGCTGAAAGAACCACAAATATTGGATTTGTTTTGTGTGGAGAAAATGGCTGCCACCGTGTCAGGACATTGTGTAGAAAGTGTTTTCATTCCTTGTAAATTAGCCCAAGGGCTTGTCCTTCTCCTGTACTCCTCCTGCAGAGCTCCAGGCTGGTTTTATTCACAGTGCTGAGCGCCGTTGCTAGGTGCAAGAGAAAAAGCACCAGGATTTTGTTTGTTTTCTTTTTCAGACACCAAAACGGAAAGCTGACCGTGCAGACTGACCCCTGGGTTGCTATCACCTGGAGACAAATAGCTTTCACCTGGCAGATTGAGAGTTAATTTCCTCCACCTCAGGTGGCGGTGTTGGTGCCTTGGTCTGGGATGAAAAACCACATTTCTGTCCCTCTTTCTTTCTTGGTAGTTCTCTCAGGGGCTGTCCATCATCCCACACAAGGGATAGAGTTAGAAGGAGAAAACAGAGTAGCATCAAGCATTGCAGTCATGCAAGGGATTCATCTTCCACCACTGCATCATTTGCCCAGAGAGGCTGTGGATGCCCCCTTCCCTGGAGGTGTTTAAGGCCAGGCTGGATGAGGCATTGAGCAATCTGGTCTAGTGGGAGGTGTCCCTGCCATAGCAGGGGTGCTGGAACTAGATAATCTTTAAGGTCCCTTCTAACACAAACCATTCCAAGGCATAACAAAAACCCCCAAACTTTGGGCTATCTGCATAAGCAACACTCAGAGTAATCTCAGGAGGTATCATCTCAAAGGGAAGCTTTAGCAACAGCAGAAGTGAAAGAGATGTGCTTTGCCCACCTGCCAAACCCTGCCCACAGTAAGGGGAAGTAGCACCCATCAGCAGGGTACACTTGGGTCCTTCCTGGTGCAGCTCTTGTGTTTCACCTGGTTTATGCCCCCTCTACAGGTTTCACTGGGGCAGGTGATGATGCTGTTGCTCTAAACATTGGCCTCACCTGTGTCCACCCCTGTGTCCTCTCCACCCCTTATAGGTGCAGTTGTGCAGAAGAGGTAAAAGGAAGGACAGGAGTCTTTGGTATTGCTGCTTGTGTAAAGGAGGTGACTTTTAAGAAGACTGTCCTGCTAGAAGACAGGGAAACATCCAGCAACAGGGATGGATCAGCCACCTCTTCTCTTGAACCTGTGAGTTCCAGGGAACCCTGAAGAAATGTTTTCATCATTTGCATTTTATGTGTGGGGAGGTTAATTATAAGTGTAGCAAAGGCAGTCATTGGCATGACAGTTTGATTAGTAGAGAACTTTGATTCTCAGAGAAATCTCGATGGGGCAACATTTCCCTCTGAAGCAGCAGTTTTTTATCCCAAAGGCTGCAGTGTCCTGTGGTGAGGGGACAGGGAGGAGCTTTGGTGTGATTTCATGCACCAGTTGGAATATTTCTATCTGAGTCACTGCATGTGCTTAAAAGTCTCTGGCTGTGAGCGGGAGTGATAAGATCTGGAGGCATTCCTGTCTGGGTTGTAAAGAATCAGGAAAGATACATTAACCAAGTTGTTTAATTGCTGTGCAAAAGTGCCAGGAGCCTGGGTAATAAACAAGAAGACTCAGAACAGCTCATTTATGAGAGCAAATTTGAGCTATTTGTTGGTGCTGAGACCTGCTGGGAAAGTTAACTGGAAAGTCAGGAAAGTGTTGGGTTATAGCTCTGTGGGAAATCCAAACTGGGGAGGGGGGGGGAGAGGGTTTGCAGGCCCTTGAGATTATTTTGGGGTTTGTTTGGTGGGTCTGTGGAGTGGTTTTGGGGTGGCTTTTAGTGGTATTTTTTGCAAGCTTGGGGATGTTTGGAGCATTTTTGGGAGGGTGTTTTGGGAGGTATTTGTAGTGAGTATGGGGGGATGTTTAGGAGATGTTTGGGCTGGTTTTGTGGGCTATTAGAGAGGAGTTTGGGGGTGTTTGGCATGTTCTTGGGGTGTATTTGGGGTTGTTGGGGAGGGCTTTGGGGCTGTTTTGGGGTGTGTTTGGCAGGTCATTGGGTTGGCTTTGGGGTGTATTTGGGGGGTGTTTGGCAAGTCATTTGTGGGTGTTTTTGTTGTTTTGGGGAGTGTTTGTGGTGTGTTTGGGGAGCTTTGTGGGAAAGGCTTGTGGGTAAGGTAGTGGAAGGTCAGTCCCCATCACAAATGGCACTTCAGCAGCTGGTGATGTCAGACAAGTGGCAATGGATGTCCTGTAGTGATGAGCCTGAGGTGAGATGATGGTGGATATTTGCTGTGAAAAATGGAACATGTGATAGAGCAGGAGCATCAGCACCTTTAGAATCTGCAGGAAGAGGGAGAAAAGAGCAGGTTTGTATGAGATTTTCTGCTTGGAGTCATGTGTGCTGGAGATCCCATGCTAACAGAACCAAAATGGCTTTAATGCTTCCAATAACTCCCTGGCTCAAGAGCTGCATCTGAGAGCCCTTGTTGGGACAGAAGGGGACTGGCCACCAAATGAAACCTTACAGGTGGCTTTGATGCAGGGGGGCTGTGGATTGACTGTATTTCCTATGAAGAAACACAGTAAAATCCAATTTCATATATAGATAGTGTTTTAGAAAGGCTAATTTCACAAAGCTGAAAACTATGAACCATTTAATGTGGATTTTAGGAGAAAGATGTAAATGAGTGAAAGAAAACAGCTGAAGATAATGAAGTAAATGAAAAGACAGGTCTTGCAGAGTGCTGATATAGGAAAGAGAACACTTTCCTGGGACCTGATGAGCCTGCAAGGGAGGAAAAGGCTCTTCCAGCTGGGCTTGAAGGGCTGACTTCTTTCCTGGATGCAGGAGAGAATAGGCAGAAGTCAGAGATTGTCTCCTACTGGTGTGACTGGAGCAGTGTGCCTGGTTCTACTGGCCATGCTGAGGTGGAAGCTGACATGTAAGAGGAGTTGGGAAGAGCTGCAAGATGATTACAAAGGATGAAATCCTGCTGTAAGGTGAGAGCCTGCAGGAGAGAAAGCTCTTATTTTCTATCAGAGTCAGGCTGTGGAAGCAACTTAGATTTGCCCAGAAGTACTTACGTAGGGAATGGAGTTCTGAGAGCAGAAAGCTCTGTTGTCTGCCAGACAAAGGTCTGGCTAACTAGATGCAGCTGAAGACAGGCAGGTTCAGATAGAAAGAAGCCACACAATGGAAACTGAGTGTAATTAAGCACCAGAGCAATGCACCTCGGGTCTCTTCCTCATACAAAATACTGCAGTGAAGATCAAATGTTTTCTTTCTATGAAAACTGGTGATTGTTCAAACTAGAGTTAATTCAGGCCAGTCTGATGGCCTGTGCTTAGCATGAAGTCAGGATAGTTGATCATCAGGTCTCTCCTGGCCTTACTACCCACAAATGTATACACAGATAGGATACAGGTGGTTCTCTAAAAAGTCAGCTTGGCCAAGCCTAAGCCCAGGGGAAACTCTGGGTGGGCAGCTGGAGTGGGGCTGTGTCAGAATGAAATGGCCCATGGCATGCCCCAGTCCTGGTGGGATGCTTAGCAGGGTCGGAGAGGAATCTGGAGGGGCAGACGGGGCAGAAGACAGCACAAGGTTAAAGGCAGATATGGGGTCTTTAGGCAGTGCAGAGGTGAGAGAGCAGCAGGCTCTGCCTGTGTAGCCCATCTGGGGGTGATGCAGAGAGGGGGGGGGGTGCTGGGGGGCACTTAATCTGGCTGTGTGTGTCTACAGGAAAGGCAGCTCTTCCTTGGAAAAAATATGACCTTGAAGAGCTTATCTCAGAGAGGACTCTAGTTTTTGCTTCAGTCAGCATCCCTTCTTGATTTTTTTTTTTTTCAACTTTTTTGACATCCCCTTTTTTCAGGGAAGAAACTATGAAGTGCCAACACTCTGACCTGTTCATGGAGCTCTAGACTTTTGCAGGTGAATCAGAGTTTCATTTACCTTTGAGTACCCAGGAGGACTTTCCCCATCTGTTTCCAGGGCTGCTGATTGGTGCATTTCCCTTTGCATTGAAGCATAGTTATCTCTGTTTGTCATGCCCACGGCAGCCTCCCCCAGTTTTTAGTAGCTGTCAGTTTAAGTTATGGCTGCCTAGAATGGATTATACAGAGTCTTATTTGCATGGAAGAAATATTTGAATACATCAACATGCCTCGAATGTTGAAGATTTAAACCCCATGAGTATGCAGGTTCAATGTATGGGAATAGGGAGGAATGAAAGCAGTGTTATTGCCACACAGCTCTTTCACATTCAGAAGCTTCAGGGACTTCTGAATGGAAAGTTCCCACATGTGTGCCTGCTGCTTCTTGCCCTCTCTCTGGGACAGCTGGAGCATCCTGTTGGCTCCTCTTGCCTTGGCAGGTCCCAGCAGAGGAATCACAGGGGCTTTTTTCTAATGCAGTGGGAAGCGGAACCCAAGTTTGTAAGAGGTGGAGTGCTGCTGGAGAAATGTCTCTCCTGCTGTGCTTCCCTGGTGGCTTGTCACTGTCCTGTGTTGTGCCTTGATCCCTGGAAGACCTGCTCTTAGGTCTGTCCTGTCAGTCCCTTGATGCATTAGAAAGACTGAAGGACAATGACTATTTTAGCATTCATCTTAACCTTTGGGAAGCAGTTCTTGTCTGCTCCTGTGACCTTTCTTTGATTGTACATCCTAAATAAATTGCCCCTTGGCCTTGTCAGGAGATGCCTCAACTCAGGATTTACTGGTCTTGGCACCATGATGCTGAGCTCTATGGAGAGCTGGGTTTGCACTTGGCAGGTGTCCCCATAGCCAGTGCTTCCTGGGGACTGCTTTAGCACCTTCCTGTGGTTTCTGCCACTACCAGTTGCTGAGAGTCTTTTATGCTAGTCCTCTTATCAGCAGTTATTTGTACATGCTGCCTTTCCACTTGCATTGGAAGTTACTCACCTTGGTGTGCAAAAACCTTTTGTTCAGAGGCTTGGTACCAGCTTGTAGCACCATCCTGTGAGTCTGGGCACCCTGTGCATGCTGCTTCTCCTGCTTTGGCAGGAGAAGAGGCAGTGGGACTTCCAGGGCCATTAAACAAATTTGCCAGTACTCTAGAGCCCTGTTTAGTTATTTGTGCACTTTCTTGCTTTGTACAGAAATGCACAGACATCTGGGTCAGTTGGTGCCATCCTTCTGTTGCAGTGACTGCACAGCATCTGCTTGCTCTCTTACCACTTAATAGAAACCTCCTCTCCTTTTGTCTCCTACGTGTAGTCCTTCATCCTGAAGCAGCAATGGACTTGTTAGCTCTGGAAATGCTTGGCATCTGCATTGTGCTAGTGTCTCTGCCCAGGTTTCTGATTGTTTATGCCTATGATGTGTTATACTTTGGAACCTTAAAAGTAAAATTGCATTAGAGGAAAAATCAACCCTATGGCAGTGCAAGGGATGTAGCTGTTCTTTTCTGAGTTCTCTTTACAGAGCAGTTAGTTATGTAGCAGTTAATTTTGTTGACCTTCAGCAGCATCTTGCCTGGATGCTGTGGTTACAGCCTTGTTGTAGAGTGTGTAACAGGAGCACAGAGCACAAGCATGGCCCTTACCCTGGAGAGCTGACGGGGCACGTTCCTCCTCTACTTGAGCTGCTGACCTTTAGCTTGGGCCTGTCTGGAGACCTCTGATAGATCAGCAAATTGACAAATTACATCGACAAATACAAAATATGGTTCCTCTGTGTAAATGGCTTTTCTGCAGACTAAATAACTTCTTTTGTCAGATTTTCCTGCTGCATAGTCCCCAACACTCCATTCTTTTTTTCTTTGACCTATATTATTCCAGCTCCTATTCAGTCCTGCCATTGTGCAAGTCAGATGACCAGGTATTCTCCTTTGATGATTCATAGCCAGTACCTCAATACCCTCTGACATATGTAAAATGCTGCTCCTCTGTATGAGCCAGGATCTTGCTAACCTTCTGAGTGATACTTATGGATCAGAATGCAAACAGAGGTGCTGAGTCTGACATGTGCAGCTGCTCCTTCTACACAGTGCTATCTTCTGCTATGGCATTTAAGCTGTTTTTAGTATCAATATTATTCTTGCCTTCATGTACTCATTGTGGGTAAATTGCACTGCATTCACAGCTCTTTGCCTTTTCCTGAAGCTATTGAGTCTGGAGAAATGGATCCCCCCTAAATGCTGAAGGTTTTCTAAATATTAAAATAAATTTCAAAACTTTGTGCATAAACTGAGGAATGTAACTATAAACCAAGGAATTGGATGAAGACCTGAGATACAGAGGGAGCTGCATATAGCAGTTATGCAGAGCTCCTTGTGGTGTCAGGGTGTTGGTAGGGACAGGAAGGCAAAGACATCTCACCCTGAGTGGTGCAATTGGCGAGTAGCTTCTGGGCACTGAACAGAGACACTTGGCACTAAGTCCCACAGCTTGGTGAGAGAAGGTACCTCTAGATGAGGGCAACAGTGGTGAGTCTCTCTGCTGCCTGCAAAGAATGTGGTTCATTGTGGGTAGGTGGGCATCAGAGAGGTGTATCATGATGGATTGGAGGAAGAAGGGTATCTCAGGCTGCATTTCCTCCAAGCATGGAGAGCTCTGCCCAATACCAGAACAACCTGGCTCTATGGGAAGGAGACACTTCAACATGTTCTATGTACTAGGGGAGCAGATGACTGAAATCATCTGTGTAGCCAGCCAGTTGGTGTTAAGGCACTTCTTCTCCCAGGTTCCCTGTCAGGAGTTAGTTCTGAACCTTCATTCTCTTCCCCCAGGGCTGCCCTTGCACAGTACCCTGCTACTCAGCTGGGGGCTGAGAGGAGCTTGTGTGTGGTGTATTTCTTCTGCAGCCTCCTGTATGAAATGATGTCTGGAGGGTTTTAAGTTTGTTGTTATTAGGCCTTACATGAAAAAAAAAAAACTTTGACTGTAACTGTGAGGTGAAAGCTTACAGCTTGTCTGGGCTATTATTATACATGCCAGAAGCAGTAATGATTAAAGGGACAGCACTATGAGGTAAAGAGATGCCATCCTGGAACCAGATGACTGGGCGATACAATTAAGATAAAGAAATCACATATTGTTGGCAGTAGGGAAGCAGAAGTGATGAAATGTGTGATTGGGAAGAGTGGGAACAAGTTGAAATTAAAGGAAAATCACAATAAGAAGCAGAAAATGAGCAGGACTTGGAACAAGAGATGCAGTTGTTGAGAAGATAAGAGGAGCAGAAATAAATTGAGAGCAAACATACTTGGAAGAGAAGTGAAGACACACAAAAAATCTTTCCAAACTCCATTAAAAATTTGTTGCTGTGCTAAAATGAGAGCATTACAATGGACAAGAAATAGCAATATTAAACCATTGGCCTCTGGCTCAGTGCTTGGGGAATGAAAGGCCAAAAACTCTCACAAGTCAAGCTCTGCCAGTGTGAGACCTTCTGCAGGGACCCAAACCTATGTAGTTATTGTACTTTTCAGGAATGGAACACTTGGGATTTGCTAGTGGGGGTATCATCTAGTTCCAACCTCCCTGCCATGGGCAGGGACGCCTCCCACTAGACCAGGTTGCTCAATGCCTCACCCAGCCTGGCCTTAAACACTTCCAAGGGAGGGGGCATCCACAGCCTCTCTGGGTTCCAGTGTCTCACCACCCTCACAGTAAAGAACTTCTTTCTTATCTCCAGCCTAAATCTCCCCTCTTCCAATTTGCATCTATTACTCCTAGTCCTGACATCCTGTACCTTATTAAAACGCCTTTCTGTAGGCTCCCTTAAAGTGATAATCTACTATGAGGTCATCCCTGAACCTTCTCCGGGCTGAACAACCCCAACTCTTTCAGCCTGTTCTCATAAAGAAGGTACTCCAGTCCTCTGGCCATCTTCATGGCCCTCCTCTGGACCTGCTCCAACAGCTCAATGTCCTCCTTATGTTGAGGGCTCCAGAACTGAACGCAGTAACTCCAACTGGGGTCTCACCAGAGCTGAGTAGAGGGGCAAAATCGCCTCCCCTGACCTGCTGGCCACACTTCTTTTGATATAGCCCAGAATTCAGTTGGCCTTCTGGGCTGCAGGCATACACTACTGGCTCATGTTGAGTTTTTCATCCACAATATATTTGCCTAGTCAAATCCTAAGTCTTATTGGTGTGGGCGAAATGATTGGTTGTTGCTGTCCTCCTTTCATGATGCTTTCAGTGACTTCTCATTTGTTTTGAGGAAGTTCTATTAATACACACAGCCCACAGCCCTGTGCAGGGAAAAAGTTTATCTAATTACCAAAATTCAAACTTTGGAACTTGGTAAATCTCTGAAATGGGTGACAGGTGAATTTAGATTTATTTATAGTTCCCAGAAGCTTGAACTGCAAACTACTGCTCTATTTGCACAGAAAACAAATGTTACCTCAGTACCAGGCAGTGCAAGGAGTGCTCTGGGAGCATCCCTGTGGCACAACTTGGCTCCCTGGGCATCTCAGCCTGGGTACCCCAGAGGAGGGCACAGGTCCCAGCATGGGGTTGCACAGATCATCTGTAGGAACAGAGGTGAGCCTCGGGCTGTTATAAGGCTGAGTTTTGTCTGAGGCACTGCTTGCTGTGTCAGTCTGTTTGGAGGAGGAGAGTGAGATTTCTCTGTGATCTTAAAAAAGAAGGTTTAAAACTGAGCATTTCCAGCCTGGCAGCAGGAGCTGTGCCACCCTTTCCCCTCCTGGCAGGCTGTGCTGGCTGTTCCCATCCTGTGCCATCGATCCAGCTGCTTAGTCCTGTGCTTCTCTTGCTGTCTGCACCTTGGAAATGAATCTTCTTAAGCCTCTGGCTGATGATTCCAAAATACATCTTTTCCACCTGCTGTTTTCTCCTTGACCTCTGCGAAGAGTTATGGGGTAGAACTGAAATTCAAATCAGGCGACTGCTTTATCTACTTGCCCTGCACTTCCTTCCTCTCCATGCTGAAAATGAGAAAGTCCTGTGACACCTGCGCAGATGGATTGAGTCAGGGTGAAGATTTTCAACTTTATTGAATAAAGTGTTGGAGCTAACCAGGAAAATATTATTTTATCTCTTTAACACATGTGCTCTGAGCTTTTCAGGGCCTCCAAGCTATAGATCTTTCCTGAGTCTTGCAGGCATTTGCCATTAAACCTCTCAGAAGGAGCTGTGTGAACATCTCTGGGCTGTTTGGAGCTGTGCAGACATAGCCATGCTGTTGGCACTGGGTGCTGGATGTGTGGACCAGTTGGGCTCTGTCTTTTGCCTCTGAACTCTTCACTTCTAATCAGCAGGAATGAATAAAGATGGAATTTTCTCAAGAAGGATGGATGCCATCTGTCTCTTAATGACCTCCAATAGTTCCTCCCAGTGAAGTGTTTTTTGTAGTGCACAGAAAGAAAAAACTGTAGCTTCAAGTAACTGAATTAATGTCAATCACCAATAAGAATCACCTCTTGCAAATTATTATCTAAATCTAAAGCTTGGTTCTGGTCAGGAAGCTGTTTCCTTTTCTGTGATGGGCCCAGGGTGAGGGCAGGACCATCCCTGTGGGCTATGGAAATCCCATGTCTTTACCCTGTGGATCTGCTCCTACAAAACCTTATATGAAGATGACAGATTATTAATAGCCCAATAGCAAACACATAGGGCTTGTCTAATTCCTCTTCATTAACTGTGGATTACCACAAGCTATAGCACTGATTTTTTAAGAATCTCCTTTGTCTCTGAGGTGACCACTTAGAGCTATTCATATCTAGCTCTCTGAAGCTGGTTTTGAGGATGAGTAAAGTTTCTTGGGCACTGGAGAATCCTCATTCAAGGATATTGTGTTTAAACTAGGAAATTCAGAGCAGTGCTAAATTAATGTGAACACTGGAGTAAGGTCTTCTACTTCTTCAGGGATTTTGTTGGGATGCCAGTCATGAGTATAGCACGAGTCCAGCACGAGTCCAGCAAAGTCAAATGTGCCCCAAAAATGTAATGGCTGAGCCTCCTTCTCATGACTTTGTCCTGCCAGTGCCTCAGGTTCAAGTCATTACCATTAGGGAGCTGCTGCTGCAAGGTGCCAGAGTGCAATTCATTTTTTTCTAGTGTCAGAATTATTAGGGAAAAATTCTGTGACTCACAGGGCTGCCAGCCTTGATCCAGATGAGGTCAAGATGGGAAAAGCTGGAAGGTTCTTGGCAGGGTCTCTAAGCTGTTCTCTTATGCAGGTAACTCCTGAGCCCTGCAGAAACTTCAGCCCTTTGAAAAGCTGTGCAAGATGAGCCTTTCCTCCTGGTGTGTTTCTCCACATGGATGGTCTCAGGTCTGCTCATCTCAGTTCCTTACTCTCACCATGGTTGACATCCTGGCACATGGGAACTACTAGTTCTCTCCATCTCATTGTTCAGTATGATGGCTTTGGGGAGGTGGTGGTGGTGAAGTTGCAGATTCCAGCTTGTAGCAGAGTTCTCTGAGGACCTGTTGCCTCTCTGCCCAGCAGGCTGATTTCTTTGTGGGAACGATGGGGCAAGAAATACTTCTCAGTGCCTGCTCCTCCATGGGAGTGGAGTTACTGAACATCCCTGGAAGTGCCTTGGCTGGAGTCCAACCTGCTGCTGCCACTGCCTGGGGGGGGACACTCTCAACCACCGCTGAAAGATTTTTGTTCAAGTTTTTGAGGCTTTTGATGGTTTGGGTCTGTCTGTCTGGGACAGGGAGCAGGCTCTCCTTGGCCCAGTGCTGCTGGAGGGGCTTGGGCCACCCTGAGCTGCCAACCCTTGTGGGTGCTGTCTTCTTCAATGCAGGCTCTGTCCTTCCTGAGCCTCCATGCAGGTTTTGTGGCTGCTGTTCTCTGAAGTCAGCACTGAGCTTCCCTTCTAACAATAATGGAATTTAATGGAATTGAGTTCTTACTGGGCTAATTTCTATGCAGTAAAAATAGCTGTGGTGATGATCCATGTAATGGACGTCTGTCCACTGCCACCTTCACAAGGGGAAGTATGACTTAGTGGTGGCAGAAACAAGGCACACAGTGACTGTTTTGGGTTCAACATGGTCCTTCAGCTGCACAGAGCTGCTTGTCGGTCTGATTCCTGCTGGGGCAAAAGCCCCTTTGTGGTTGCTGGGAGCTTGGAGCATCCTTGGAGCCATGATCACAGAATCACAGGGATTGGAGGGATCTGAAGAGATCATCTAGTCCAATCCCCCTGCTGGAGGAGGAACACCTGGACAGGTCACACAGGAAGGTGTCCAGATAGGAGACCAGAGAAGGAGACTCCACACCCTCTCTGGGCAGCCTGATCTACTGTTCTGTCCCCCTCATTATGAAAAAGTTTTTTTCTTATATTTATGTGGAACCTCCTGTGTTCCAGTTTGCACCCATTGCCCCAAGTCCTGTCGTTAGAGGACACTGAGAAGAGCCTGGCTCCATTCTCCTTTACATATTAATAGACATAAATGAGGTCACCTCTCACTCTCCTCCAAGCTAAAAAGAGCCAGCTCCCTCAGCTGTTCCTCAGAAGGGAGATAGATGCTCCCTTAAAGGTGATGCTGGAGTGTGCCCTGCCTCATTGCCTGGGTAGGGACCTTCCCAGCATGGTCTGGTTCAACCACAGCTGGATTTCAGGGAGGTGCTAAATGATGGCAGTAACTGGGTTGAGAGTTGCAAGGAAGAGGCTGATGGATGCTCTCATTAGTGTTGCTGGATGGAACCCTCCTCCAAATTTCCCTCCAGTCATGGAGTATCCTATGTCTGCCTTGTGGCAGTGAAGAAAAGCAGTGCTCCTGAATAGTTAACTCTATTTTTGCTCTGCTTGGTGGGCTATTTCACACAAGTGGAGCTCAAAGATTAAAAAGGTAAAGTAATAAAAAAATGGTTTGTTTAATACAGGAAACCTGGAGGTCTACCTGATGTGTCTAAACAATGATGTGGATGAGGCCAGAGCTTATGTGCTTATAAATTTTAATTCTAGCCCATGTCATGTAGGTAAGAATTTAAGTGGTCCCAACTAAAATAAGAAAGGAGGTCTACACCGATTTATATAAAGTTAAAATTCTGTAGAGGAATGAGAAATCAAAAGTAGAAATATATATGTGTATATATATACACACGTGTGAAAGACCTGGCAGGACAAGATTTTTGCAGGAAAGGATGTGGGTGTAAGAATGACTTGCTGTTGCCAAAAAGCAAAGAGTAATGATTTTAGGATGCATCAACATGAGTTCTGCCTGTGTAGGCCTGAATATAATTGTTCCTCCTACATGTGATGTCAGGGAATAAAAATACTTTGTTTTTTTGAAAAGAATGAAATGTATTATTTGTAAGAAAAATACAGAGCAATTGGTGAAGCACTGGGGAAATTCAAGAGAAATGCTGAGAGATCCAAAGATGAGGCTCACAGGGAAAGGAAAGGTTGTAAGAATTGATTCTTATTTGTCTGAAATGGGACAACTGGAGCAGGGAATGTGACACTTAGAGGGAAGCGACAGTCATAATAACAGGAAAGGTTATTACACAGAAGACAATATTCAGTTGTCTTCTGTCCTTTACAGCTTTAAATGGCTATGATTCTGAAAAACTAGGCTGCTGGCTTCTTGCAAACGAGGTTATGGATGAGGACAAACAATAATCAATATTCCTCTGAGCCTGCTGTGGGAAAAACCTGTTTGTTCTGAAGGCATTTCTTACAACATCAGAAACAAGAAGGGAAAAGCTTAGGAGATCTGCAGGAGATGTCAGCAGGCCAAAGCCAGGCGTGGTTGTACAGCTCTGAGGTATGTGGCAGCGCTAAGGGTGAGATTAAATTATAGCTGGATTTGGGGGGGGAGGGACTAAGACAAATATCAGGAGGCTTTGCATTCAAAGTGTCTGCAGGTGCCAGCTGAGTTAGGTAGGTCTGGTGTTAGCATGTTCAGGGCTTGTCTATACCAGCAAGCTATTGTGTGTGACAGGAGTGGGTCAGTGGGATTTCAGGTAGGCTCCTGTCCTGGTCAACTACTCTCTGACTAGTTAAGGTGTTGATATGTGCATCCTCTATCAGAAACTTTGCTTCTGGGCCCTGATGGCCAAAATGCCTGCTTTGTTGTGGAAATGTTACCTGTCTATAACCAGTTCAGGTTGCAGGACTGCCTGCGTGGCTGATCCTTATTTCATCTCTAGCCTTAGAGCTGAAGATGCAGTCAGGAGTCAGGAGCCTCTAAGCTTCTGTCTGCTGGTCCCCAGAGCTGTGTTCCTCTGAAGAGACTCCAGAGACATCTGCTCCCCCCACTACAGAGCCACAACCATGTTTCTGGTGAGACAAGTCCATCTCAGACCATGGTCTCACAGCAGCCTACTATAAAGGAATGTCTGCTATGGAAGGATGAAACATGTCTGTGACAGCTCAGTAGGAAGGACCACAGATGTCTCTAGCTGGTGGGAGGTCCCCATTCTGCTGGAGAAGCTGCCAGTTGAACTATTAGTGGCTGCTGGGGTGCAGATGTCCAAGAGCATACCCCAAGCCAAGGGGTGACAAGCGTTTGCACAGTAGCCTCAGTTGCCATAGGTAGAAGGAAAGTCTCCTGGAGAAGTTTTTTTTGCTTCAGATGACTTTAAAGCTCTTTATGCAATATCCTCATGCTTTTTGTAGGTACAGGTATAATTATTTCATTATGCTTTCCTGTGAAGTGTGAAAACTATCTTTACCAATCCTCTTAAATTAGTTAAATATAATATTCAGCGAGACAGGAGATAGAGAAATGTTAATTGAAACTGGAGAGGTGTTTATAGGGTGATACAGTGTGACCAACTGTGACTAAAATTAATGTTCAGGGTCCTTGATAGTGATTCATATTCCAGAATTTATTAAATATTTTCAACAGCAGTCCAAGCCACATGGAGCAGTCCACTACATTTGTGAAAATCATCTGCAGGTATAAGGCACTCGCTAGGAGCAGGCCAGCCAAAATAATTTTTAATTGGATCAGGTTCTCCCTGGGCAGCTGCAAGGATACTTTTGAGTGCTTTCTGTATTAGTGAGCTCACAGACCTGTCACATCCAGATGCCTTCTGGGGCCAGACTGAGTCCATCACAAGCTATCCTCACCACAAGTGGGGTTTCCATGGGCTGTTTACATACAAATGGAGTCCCAGTTCTTCCTCAGGAGAATCAGCCATGTTTTGATGCTGCAGGGCAGCAAGGGCCTAGTTCCCCCTTGGTTCTGCTGTAAGGGCTCAGTTCTCCTGCTCTCAGTGGGCATCTTGTCTGTAACATGCCATGAGCAGATAACTCTTCTCGGGGAATTGTTCCCCCATCTCTGCTCTGCCACTTGCCCTCCTCTAGAGGGAGAACCTGTGGGACAGGGCAGCATCCTTCCTCACTGTGACTTGGGTGGCACTAGGGACACAGCACTAGACAGAAGATGGTGTCCATGGGTCAGAAGGCACTTCCCAGCCCTGGGAGTATGTGAATTTTCACAAGGATGAAGGACTCTATTGTCCTCTGAAAGGTCAGGAGAGTTCTGCGAGTGGGCAGGCAGATCATCTCACTTGCTGAGATGTCCCATTCTTTTAGGGTAATGATGGTAAAGTATGTCCCTTCCTTTGTGCCAAATCTTTGTTGCTTTCACCCATCTGTCTTGGAATAGCAGAAATGGGACTGTCCTCTTGACACTTAGTCACTAGGCAGCCTGCACTAGCCTAGAGATATCATCTCTCTTAATTCAGTGCTGTGGCCGCTCAGAGTTACACACACTGCATGGAAAGGAAGAGGAAATGCACCTTAGCAGCTGATGAGTGGCAGTGATACATCACAGGCGACAGGCTCAGAGCTTCTGCAAATCTTCTACTTGCCTAAGGCACCAGAAAACATTTTAAACTATTGAATACTGCAGCCAATAAGAGGCTGCAGTAATTTATTGATGTTTCCAGCTTGCCTTATTCCTTACATCCATCTTTATGGCTGCCCTGGAAGGCTGAAATAACTAATGTTGCCTTTTTTTTAATGAAGTTAGGTGAGCTGCTCACCTTTCACTAGGAGGGCCTGAGCTCTTTTTTTCAGGGTCCTGACCGTGGTGAAGGTCAAGAAGTGCCTTTCCTTTGCTTTTTCCTTGGTGCATGGTGTGGTGCAGACCTGTGTCTTCACAGAAGAGAGCAGGGTCTTCGATACAGTTGGGCTGACTGGTCTTCCAGAGCTTCTGCTGCAGGTGTTGCTCATTCATGTGCTGTTCTTCCCTGTCCTAGGAAGCCTAGCTGCTTGAGGGATGTCCTCTTTATAAGGATAGTGGACCTTTCCACTCTGAAATATTGAAGATGTTCAGATCTGTGTGTCTCTTCTCCTTCAGCATAAGGCTTTGGGGCTCAGATCTCATTGCCTTTTCAATTAGGGCCATGCAGAATTGCATTTCTGACAAATGCCACTTCACACAGCTACTGAAAACTGATGAAACGATTTTGCATAATCCCATCAGCAGCTTGTTAAACTGATCAGCACATCCCATTGCTGTGGAGGGAGCTGGCCTCCATTGGAGGAGAATATACTGAAGAAGAAATCAATTTCCCATATAGCACCATCACAGCTGACACTGAACAAACTCCTGTTAGATCAATGTCCTTCTATGAACCTGTAAGTGGCAGGAGCTGCTGGGGTATGAAAACCCATTGCTATTTGTGCTGATTTTCCATCTTTGAAGCAGAAAGCCATTGTGCCACTTGCACTGCTCAAGCTGTCTGGTCTTTTTGAAGTTGTTCTGGTATTTGCTTCTTGGATTTTGGCCTGTCCTGTTTGTACAATGGCTGGTTCATTTGCTTGAAAACAATGGAATGAACAATCCAGTGAATCAGGAGGTCTGTGGTAGCATGAGCTTGATGTGCCAGGGATTCCTGTTCTTCCAGATTCACAGGCACAGATAAAAGTGCCTGACTGTGGGGAATGTTAATACCCTTGGCCCTCTGACAATGTAGATGCTAGTGGGATCGTTCTTTCTTTTATGAAGTGTTTAAATTATCTAAATTTGAATTATTTTGCTACTAATATTACACTTGCAAAAGAAACAATCAGCAAAGCATATGTCACTCACTGGAATATTTGCAAATTAGCTAATGGATAGTCCTCAGGAATCAATAGCTATTTTGAGTGTTTCTTTTGAACTTACAGATACTAATGTAAGCTGCTGCCTGATCTCAGGAGCATCAGGAAGAACAAAAATGTCTCCACTGTTGTCTTAGAGATAGAATGGGGGGTCTCACCCAAGTTTATTGTGAAGACAACTGTTGGCAAGAAGCCTTGAGGCAGTAAAGGCTGTGACATATGGCTTTGAAGTTCTTTGCATTAGTGTTAGAAGAGAGGAATCCCTTTGTTACAGCTCAGTGTTCTGGCACATAGAACAGGCTCGTCCCTCTTCTGTTTCTGCAGATGATGATCACAGCCTTGATGTAAGAGGAAGGAGTTGTGACTTTTCTAGCCTATAAGAGGTTAAAAAAAAAAATTGAGTCCTTCAGCACACAGAAAAGTCTGAACAGGAAAATTAATTTTCAAGCTTTCATGGTAGAACAAACAGCAACTTTGGATTTTCAACCTTGCTGCTTTTCTCTTTTAAAAAGAACCTTGTCATTCAATAGGTTGAGAGTTGGATGAGTCTGTTTTGTCTGGAAAAGTGTTGCAGTGCAGGAGTGAAATGTCATTTCCCCACTGGAAGATAAATCAGCAGAGTGGCAGGGTTGTCACTTTGACCATTGTTTGCTGCCCTCAAATTTCTGGGCTTTGTATCTTGGTTCTTGACCTGTGCTTCTTCCTGAAGATATGTAGGGTTGCCTATGTTCCTCTCCAGTCCCACAGCCTATCCTGTGGTCTGTAAGTGTTTAATGACTGGTGTGGTCTCCACTGCCAGCTCAGATGAGTTTCTGCCTTTGCTGGAACCTTCCATGGGCACAGGTAGGAAGAGGCCATGGGGTCTGAATACCGATGGGAGGAAGAATAACTGGAACTGGTGTCAGGGGGAGTCCTCTCAGTCCCTGGATATAGGTATTTATTCCAGCCAGGTACCTGCTGAAACCATTCAAAATGCAGAGACACAGGCATGGTTGGGCCATTTATAACTGTCCCGTTAGCCTGTGTGCAAGAGAAATTCCCATAGATCTTTTACAATTCCTGGCTCTCACCACATAGAGTTCTGGTTTTTTGTAGCACTCAGTGTTTTATAGAACATACAATTTCACAGATAAAGCATCAAGGCTTTGCTTTTTGCTACAAGACAAGCCACTGAAAATGTAACTTTGCAAATTTGTGCAAATGGGGTCTACTGATTATTTTATAGCAGAGAACAGGAGACACTTAAACTACTTTCAGGAGAAGTCTTGGTCTGGATGTGAGTGCTGCTTTATGAATCAAGGTCAGCTGGCGTAAGCCGTGCAAATGTTCCAAGCCTCTGGAGCTTAGGAAGGAGTTTAGGAGGCTTTGAAGTGCTCTTGATCTTCAGAAGGACATCTGCAGCTAATGGTCTGTACTAGCACGCCGTGAGCTGTAAGGTTACACTGCTACTGTCTTGAGCTTTCTCAGTCCCAGTAGGTTTCCAGGGCCCTTTTAATGCAAGTTCAGAGAAAAGCAAGTTGTAAAAAATGCATTCTCGGGCCAACAGCTGATAATCTAGTGCTGGTTAAGTCAGGTGTAAAATGTCATACTGGAGCTTTAACTATGGCGTTTAAATGCATGATAAAGCATGGCACACAGTATTAGAAGGCTTTCAATGAAAAGTTAAGTAAGCAGAGACTCCAGCCTTTCCACTATGTCATTAAAGGTTCATTGTGTAATTCTATCCAAGCAGACAGATACCTGTTTATCAGCAATGCCAAGTAGCACAATAGTTGGCCAGGTTGTGTTAGTTCCAATCTCTAATAAGCAGGAAAAATGCTTTGCTGGGAGTTCAGGATTGATCCAGGTTTTCAGGAATAGCTTTTTCATTTGGCTTCCTTCTCTCATTAGCTGATGGTGCCAGGGAGTTCTTTCCTAATGAATGTCTGAAAAGTTTGCTGAGGTCTTTAGATGAAAACATCCTGTGCTGTGCTGCTGTGGGTATAGTCACCTCTCAAAGCATGCTGTGTGATACAAGCCCAGGTTTAAAGGCTTTGTTCTACTGAATTCTGCTCGCATTTGGAGCTGTGATCATATCCTAGGGGTAGAGGAAGATTCTGCCTTCCAGTCCTGGAAGTTATCTAGCACCTGATGAAGATACACCAAGGTCCTGGAAGCAGTGTCTGTGACACAGGCATGTCTATATGACACAAACACCACCTTCCTCCTCTATCACAGTGTCAAGACAAAAGAAGTGTCTGATCAAACATAATGCTTCCCTGATGTCCCTGTTTTACTGCTGAAGTTGTCGTTGGAGCTGGTTTATGTCTTTATTGCCTCTCTCCATCCACGAAGCCAGTGGTGCTTGGCTGTGCTTGTGTTTCTCAGGCAGGCCTTACCTGTTCTCAGCTCAGAAGTGAAACAGAAGATATTAAAGATACTAAAGCCAAGCTGTTATGCCCAGGAGGTTCTGGCTGAAATAAAGGAGTTGCTTTTCTGTCTGCCCTCAACAGTTCTGTTGAGTAGATTGGAAGATAGTGTTTGTGTGGAGACCCCAGTCAAAACTCTGGCCACTGCCTTTTGTTTTATGGGGAAGCTCTTGTGAGGTGCCACAGCACAGTGGGACATGACCAGAAGGAAGGTGTGCACTGACAAAGACATCTCTCAACCCCCCAGATTCCAAAGCAGTGCTTTATTAACTAATGGGAGATTTAAAAATGCACAGAGTTACTGGGCTGAGCATCAAGGTCCCTGACAGAAAGACAAATTGGACAACTAATAGGCTGTGTGAGTGGCAAGTTTTGGTGACAAGCTGACAGCATGACACAATAGAGTTGGAGCAAACAGATTACTTGGTGGTTCCTGAAAGGTCATATTGTCAGTGTCTCTGTCAGTGGGTGAGTGGCCTTTTGCTGCTGCCAAATGGGAATTGACAAGGGACTCCTCTGCCTCAGATGTTAATGATGGGCTCTCCTGCCTGCTCTGAGTGCTTATGGGAATTGCAGAGAGTTTTGGTGACACTACCAAACAGCTGCTGCTCAGAGCTGTGGTGGATGCTCTGTGCTGGTGTGAGGAGAGGGCTTCTGTGTTGGATTCCTGACATGTGGCCAAGCCCAGCTGACTCTTTGGTACTGAGTGCCATATCCTCACCCCTGGTCTTCAGCTGCTGCTCTCTGCCTGATGTGCAAACAAACTGATAGTTTTTATTCAAGTCACAGCATCAGCCACAGACAGCCAGGCTGGAGCTCCAGTGCTGTGCTTGGCTGCAGGATGGAAGGGGCAGCAGGTCTCCATGCCTGGGTTGCCTCGACTCTGCTAGGAGCCCACCACAGCAGGGATGGAGCATGGCATGCAGAGCCTTGCTTCTCCCCTATAGTGCTCAAATGCACTGTTCACCCAAAATCCTACCCCAGGAGACCACATCTGGCTGCCATGTATTGCGTTTGTGTAGCTAGGTTTTTGTCTGTGTCATTTTTAAGGTGGGAACAGATGATGGGCATGGGAACAGGAGGCTGAGAGGGCTTTGTGCTGGTGTTGGCAGAATAGATTGATCTATGGGAGGCTGTTTTGCTGGAAACAAGAAGAATATGGTGTAAGAGGCCAGGATCTGGAGTATGGCCTTGATCCTAGAGAAAGAGACAGATGCAATGCCCTGGTTATCTGGCACTTTGTGGCTGGTTTTGACTGCAGATTGTTTGTCAGGACATCAGGCATCCAGCCACCCTTAGGAACCAGCACAACTAGGGAAGGGAATTTACCTCCTCTGTGTTTTTACAAAAATAATGGCCTTTTGAGATGCCACTTGGGAACCTCTCCAGCATTCCTGGGCTGTATTTTGGTCTCTAGGGAAAACTGGCTCCATGTCTTTGTACTGCACAGCCAGCAAGACCCATAATTAGACTGCTTGCTTTGAGTCATCAGAATTTTTAAATAACTGTCTAATATCTCTTGGTAAATGGTCATTTGGTCATTTTTATCCCCTCTGGCCGACTCATCTCACTGATAAACTGGTTTTTCTCTTGGGAGGGTCCAGGACTGTCCGTAGGTGTGACTCCAGTCAGAGCTGTTTGCACTGAGGTCTGGCAATGCTGCTGGCTTTACCATGCTTCTGCAGGTCCAGGGGAGAAGTCAGCTTGGTGGCCTCACACCAGAGTCTAGAATCATAGAATGATTTGGGTTGGAAGGGACCTTAAAGGTCATCTTGTTCCAAACACCTGCCAAGTGCAGTGACACCTCCCACTACACCAGATTGCTCAATGCCTCATCCAGCCAGGCCTTAAACACCTCCAAGGAGGGGACATCCACAACCTCTCTGGGCAACATCTTTGATTGGCTAACGGCTCTCACATTGAAGAATGTCTTTCTTCTATCCAGTCTAAATCTGCCCTCTTCCAATTTGCATCCTATTGGACCCTATTAAAAAGTCTTACCCCAGCCTTTCGGTAGCCCCCTTCAGTTACTGAGTAGCTACTGTGAGGTCCCCCTGAGCCTTCTCTTCTCCAGGCTGAACAAGTTCAACTCCTACAGCCTGTCCTCAGAAGGGAGGTGCTCCAGCCATTTAGAGCAGTCCATTTGGAGTATCGTGTCTATGACATCACAGATCTGTCCCTTGGCTGATGGTCTGTATCCTGCTGTGTGCCAGCAAGGTGAGGTAGCCATGCCCTGCCTCTGGCTTGTCATTACTTGGGGATGCTTGTGAAGGGGACAGTTACTGGGGCTCAGAGCACCAGCTCCTCCCAGCACCAGAATAACCACCTTTGTTTCCTCAGACAGAGCAGGGACTTTCTTGATGTTTGAATGCTGTGAGTAAAAACAATCTTTCTTCACCATCATACAAATGAAAGTGGGGTGTTGCAGGCACAAGCAAACGCTATATTGAGCACACCATGGGCATGAGAGCTGAGAGAATTCTCTAGACTCTTAATTTTTTGTGAAATGGTCACTGGAGGGTTAATGTAATTTTGGTTTTAATTACATTGCTGGAGGGCATACTTACCAAGGGAAAAGACATAATTACCAAGACATTTTATTAAGATATTATTTAATTTTATTGATGTGTCACAAGCAATGGCACAGAAATGTTCAAATCAATATATACTTACATCAATGTTTAATCTACTTTCAGCATTTTTGCCTGTTCTATTTATGCAGTTACTAGTTGATAAATTAACTTACTGAGAATATGTGGAAAATGAATGAATTTCTAGCAAGATCACACCCAGTGTATTTGTTTCTTCAGGAAACCAGAATATGAAAAGGCTTTCATCTCCTTGCAACAGAACTTTTTGACCTTTTTCACTGCAGTTCTCCATTACCAGGTCATGTGTGCTTTGTTTTCTTTATCTTTTTCAGAGCAAGGTTGTTTTTTTTTTTTTGACCATGTAGGAGGTCAGGAGTCCCTGTGTGGAGGGGAGATCAGAGCTAGGCAGAGTGTCATCTTGGTCTGGTCCATCAGTGAGACCTTGCCCTGATGCCACCTGCAGAGCAGGGTTTATCCTCTGACTGTTCTGGTGGAGGCACTGGATGTCTCTGCTCTGCTGGGTGGGAAAGCCCCTTGGGCTGAGTGACCTGGCTGGTGGCCTGTTCCCAGCAATACTACTGCACAATAAACATAGTTTGTGGAGCACTTGGGACTGCACTTTGCTGGCAGCAGAGATGTGGTTATGGGATGTGAGTAGAGAATTTAATTTGTCACATTCCAGACAGCAATGTCTGCTTTTGACCCTAGAGGAAAAAAGTCCCAACAGCCTGGAGAAGGGTTGCACAGGACCTGGTCCCTGTGCATCCCATGGTGTTACCTCCATAGCAAGAGTAACAGAAACATGGAGCCATGCATCCTGGCAGTGACAGAAGCAAGATGCAGTTTGGAAGGAAAACTGAGCTTTTGGACATGTTATGGATCTGGATCCAATGCTGAATCTTATTTGCTTTATGAATCTTGATGCTGAGGCTGCAGCACAAGGTTGCTTTTAGATACAGAGAAATTCAAGTTCATGATGGATTACCCAGCAGTGAAATGAGAGCTTATTTTCACTCCATGTTTGCAGCTGGGAGAAGAGTAAAAATAACCAGAGATATATAGTCAGAGAGAAACAGATATCTTCATCCCCATGTGGTTTCTGATCTTTTTCTCTAGCTTTTCTATTTTGTTTTGCTGCTTGAGGCCTGTCTTGCCTTCTCTAGTCTGAAGGTACAGATTATGGACAGCCAGCCCGATGAAGAGACTCCCTTTGTGCTGGGTCTCTCTCCTTTTCCTCTCCTTGCAAAGGGAATTGCCTTTCTGGTTTTTTAGGTCTTCTCATGGTTTTCCTGGGCCTGCTGTGCTCCTGTGCATGGTACCTTCCACACGTGCAGCCTTCAGTGTGTATCCACTCACTGTCATTTGCATCCAATTGCCTTGTGGGTGAGAAATCTCTGATCCAATCTCTGATCCAGCCAGCTGCTGAATTACCCTGACTCCAAGCCATTTGTCACCAGAGGAAGGATTGATGTTGGGAAGTGTTTTTCGAGGTGCCTTTTATCTTCCCTTGTGCATGGTGCTGCAGCACCATTCCTGTGTTGTCTTCATCTATCAGCAGCCCCAAGTATATCTAATATTGATTGGTTCAGCTGCTCCTGCTCCCTGCTTGAGAGTCTCTTGCTCCCAGCTGCTCTGAGACACATGGGTGACACTTGCAGTGACAGATTCTGCTTCAGCTTCCCCATGCATGGGTGGGTGGACTCTGCTGGGGCTGATTTTCATTAATGCTGCTTGGTGTGATCAGAATCCTGGCTGTGGCCCTTCCTTTGCTTCCCTGATGAATTGAGCCATCTTTCTCTCAACCCACCACCCCGTCCAGGCAGGAGCTGCCATTTGCACCAGGAGGTTAATTTGTTCCTCTTCCCCATAAGTGCATTTATCACGTGCAAGTGGCTGTTGTGAAAAATATTGATCAAACACTGGCTGTTCCCTGGCTGGACTGAAACTGAGTGTTAGAGTTACTCAGTCACTTGGCATTTTGCTTTGTGTGCAGGCAGCTGTGATATGTGTACATGTATGTCTGGTGTGTTGGGGGCAGTCTCTGTCACCCTCCAGTGTTCCCAGCAGTGATTTTTCTGGACCTGGAAGTAGGGCTGATCTCTTTTTGTGGAGCAGGCTTTCTCCCACATTTAGCCCAAGCTTTGTGCCATCTGAGCCCCACAGAATGTCAGGGAGGGTGGAGAGAGGCACATGTTTGTGGAGGAGATGTTGTCCCATGTTTTGGAGCAGAGGGATGGAGTGTCTGTAACTCAGCTGTGCAGTCTCCCACAGTTAGAGCTGTGCTTTTCCAAAGGCTTTTGGATCTGGGCATCAGGAATGCTCTATCTTACTCTACTTGACACCTGGAACACAGTTCTTTGTTCCTGCCTAGTGCCTGTGGCAGGGTTGGACCATCCTTCTCCCTCTCACCACACATGGTAGCCACTGGTCTGTGCACTGGAGCACACTTGTCTCTCTATTAAAGAGAAATACAGTAATAACAACTCCTCGTGGCAGCTGCACAAATATATGCTGCTTTGACAGCATCTTATTTCAGTGCAGTGCTCTGGAAGGCTTGTGTGAATGTTTCTTGCAGGCAGCTTCACGGTGGGAGAGCTGTGGCACAATGAAAACATATGAATTGCCCATTTAAAAATCATAGTGTTTTTAGCACCAGGGCCTGACTCTGGTCTTGGCCATCTGTCAGTGACTGTGCTTTCCAGAGTGCTTTGTGGACACTTATTTACCAAGGAAATTATGGATGACCCCCCCAGGACTCTTTAGCACCTTCAGCAACAGGCAAGCAGTACCCATCCCTTGCCATGGTGTGTCTGCAGCAGGCTGTGTCCCGGCTGAGATGGGGATCTTTGGCTGCTGGTCCCTATTGTGTCACAAAGTGTTGAGGATACTTGGACAAGAGCTGGTGTGGTGGCAGAAGTAACAAGTATGCCTGTCTTCTCTTGTTACTTTTTTTTTTTCCTGATTGCATTTTTGCTGTGGGGAGACTCAAGCTTCCTGGGTGGTTTCTCCATGTGTGGATGCCAATGGCAGCTCTAGGTTGCTGATACAGTGACCACCACACTCCCCTTGATGCTGTGCAATGGGACATTGGCACACCAGGCAGGAGCAGGCTCTGGTGGCCTCAGGCAGTTCCAACCTGCTGTTTTTCTGCACAATCTGGCACACCGTCCAGCACAGATTCAGAGGAAGAGCTGCACTCTGCCAGTATATTAAAATTTAATTAGGCAGTAAATGCTGCTTGCTTCCAAGCCCTGAGGCTGAAGAAAGCCAGAATGTCTTTGGGTTTCTTAATGGGGCAACTGTCCCCTCCAATAGGCTGTAAATGGTTTTAGTGACATTGGGCAGAGCCTGCCTTCTGTTTTACAGTTGTGTAATTGCTGGCACGCCCACTTCATCCCTGCATTGCCTCTTGATGCTGGGAGAGATCAGTGGGGTGGAAGTGGAGGAAAAGCTGCCAAGACTTTTTCCACAGGTCACTAGGAGGTACTGTGGGTACTGAAGGAGGTCTTGCAGTGATGCCAGCTCTGAGGGCTTTTATCCAAGCCCTCCTTTCTGAGAGTATGAGAAGAGATGCTACGGCTCAGAGCCTTCCCTTCCTCAAAAGCTCAAAGTCTAAAATAAATTATAATGCAAAATAAGAGCTTGCTATGATGGTGAAGGATGGGATTGGTGACTGTGGAATTGGTCTGTGCTGCAGCATGGGCAGAAAGCTTCTACAGCTGCTCTCCCCTGTGAGAGCTGAGTCTGTGCTGTTGAGCCTCCTTACCTGGAGAGCTGTTTGTAACTTCCCAGTATTGATTTTGAAATTGCAGTTCCTCCTTGTAATTTGATGAAATGAAGAGATTCTTAAGCTCTGAGAAGGCTCCCAGTTGTTCAAAACCCCCTTTCAGCTTAAAGTATTAAAAAATTAAGCATTTCTCACTCATCTTGGTGTCACTCTGGGTGAGGACAAGGGAGGATTGCACAAGGCATTTCCCCAGGAACCCAAGGGATGTACGTATTGCAGGAAACTCATTAAAACGCATTTCCAGTATCCAAGGGCTGTTCTTAATCGCTCTGTGGCAACCTGTTTCTTCAAACAGCCTTCTTCTCTCAGCTGCTGTGTTCACTTCTGGGACTGCTCCTGCCCAGTTCTCTACTTGTTCTTCTCCCTCTTTCTGGGGGACCATGTAGTTTGCATCATGATCTGAAATGCTGGAAAAACTTCAGAAACAGATTTTGAGCAAAAGGCTAATTGCAAGCAGTGGGGGAGCTGCTGCCCCAGGCTGCAGTCTAGGCAGGGATGTGTCTGCTGCTGGATGGCTGTCTATCTGCTGCATGTTGTCTGTCTGGTACCACCACCAGACCACTCAGCACAAGCAGCCAGAAGCCCTGTGCTTTGCTAGGTAGCCCTCACCACTGGGGGAGGGTTCCTCTCCTCCCAGATCTCTCTGTGATGGGCTCCTCCAGCACAGACTCATACCTAAGAGCCCTGTTTATCCTTTGGACAACTGTAACTTGTCCCAAACTGTGCTGACTGGCTTTTGTGGAAGTCCCTGTTCAGAAAGGGATAGATGGATGAGGTGCCATGCACATCCTTCCCTTCTGAGAGGGATGAGATTACAGCCCTCACAAGGTTCAGGAGGTTTAAAGAAAGAAGTAGAACCATGCTGAGCTCATCCTTGAGTCCTGCACTCAGGTGATAAATAAAAATTGCTGTTTCTTTCCTACTTCATAATATCTGAGATGAAAGGAAATGGTTGAAAAGTGTTTGTCACAGCCAGCAGCAGCCACTGGTACCCTCCTTTCCTGTGTGCTGTCATCTTTCCCACCACCTTGGGGGATAAGTGCTCTGGGCTTGGAAATGGTCACTGAAATCCTACTGATCTTGGTGGGACTGTGTAGGTAAGAGACAGGAACTGAGTCATGCCAGATTGAAAGCTAGAAAAATGGCACTATCTTCTTTATCAATTGCAATGAAGACCCCATTTTGACCATGGGGAAGTCTATAGGATAGGGGACCTTGGAGGCAAGTGCTGGTCTTCATTCTGAGTACAGATAGGATCTTCTGGAAGTGACGATGCTCTCTGGACAACAGCATCTGCTCATGAACCTTCAATTGCCTTTGAATCTGAGGCCTACAAGGAGCATCTGGAAAAACTTGTGATTGCTCTGGCTAATCGTGGGCTCATGAGGCTGTACAGGTTGCTGCTGATTTCCCACTACTTGAATCTGCTTCTGAGACTTCAAAAAGAGCCTCCCCCAGCTTCTACTATCAATGTCTGAGAGACTTGTCACTTTAAGAAATGTCTTCATTATTTTAAAATGAGGTTTTTGAGAGAAGCTGTTGTTATTTATAGATTTCTATCTGCTATCAAGGCACTTATCACTGTCATATCCCAGAGCCTCCTAGCAAATGCCGTGTTGATGGCCACTTTGGAGATGCAGCAAGACAGGGAAGGTAATTGTTCTGTTCCCCTCACTGTGGGGGCTGTGGCTCCTGCTGTGCTGGATTGGTCACTCCCTGGACTTCAGAGCCATTCACTGGAGTGTGGGGATGCAGCCAGTGGTACTTCAGCCAGTACCAGAGTGAATCCCTGTGGAGCATCATGGCCACATTAGCCATGGTTTCATTTGGGACCACTGCTGTGACCAGGTCCTGGACACCTGGGGTTATGCTGGGTGAGTGACAGCAGGTGCTGAGCCTGCAGCACTGGTAATGCTGGTGTGGACCTCTCTGCAGATATCCATGTCTGGTTCTATCATTGGCTGGGTGCTGGGACACAGAGAAGATGCCCAGAGAGGCTGTGGCTGCCTTGTCCCTGGAGGTGTTCAAGGCCAGACTGATGGGGCTTTGAGCAACCTATTTTGGTGGGAGGTGTCCCTGCCTGAGGCAAGGGAGTTGGAATGAGATGATCTTTGTGGTACCTTCCACCCCAAAACATTATAAGCTTCCTGGATGCAGCCAAGGACTGAGCTGGAGTCAGGAGGGGTGCAGGGTGCTGTGCTCCAGCAGCTGTTTTTCATCCAGGGACAATCAATTCTCCTCATGAAACAGCCTGTTAGTCACTCACTTCTCTGACTGACATGCTGAAATTAACTGCTGTGAGAGCCTCTTGGAGGGGGTTTGCTGCTGTGGTGCCTCATTACAGCAGGAGCCTTTGCATTTCATGGCCAAGGCTCCCCAGGGAATCTTTGTCTGACCATCTCGGCCCCATGTGAAGTGTTAACATATAATAAGGAGCAATAAGCAACCACTGGCTATTATTTTCCATTTGCATGGTCAGCTGGAACAGACAGCAGCTTGGAGCAGGGTTTGGTATGCCTATATTGATTTTCTTTATAGATTAGAGTGATTCAAGCAGTTATAAGGTTAATTTCAGATGATTAACTTCACCATATTGTAATATTTGATTTAGATTGGCTTTCAAACACTTTCCACTTATTGATTTTCAATATGGCACTTTTAGCACTGCAGCCAAATGTCATTTAAATAAAAGGTTGACAGAGTAGAAAATATTCACAGCAGCCCAGAAAATTCCACTACACGCCAGCCCAGAGAGAGGAGCAAAGTACAGAGCAGCAAACACACCTCCAAACCTGGCCTTTGCTGAACTCACACTGGGCTGTGGGTAGCCCTGTCCCTGTAGGGTCCCCTCTGGATGGACACATCCCTCTGCTGCATCACTGGTCCTCACCACTGCCAATATTTGCCATCTCTTTCCAGCACAGTTGCTGCCCACATTCCCTGTCACACAAGCTGAGGTTGTTGCTCTTTTGTTTGTGGAGTTACAACTTGTTATTGATAAAAATCAAGACATGAAATTGCTGGATATGAGAAGTCCTGAGGAGAGCCATGAAGATGATGAGAGGGCTGGAGCACCTCCCTTATGAGGACAGACTGAAGGAGTTGGGCTTCTTCATCCTGGAGAAGAGAAGGCTCAGGGGAAACCTCATCATGGCTTATCGGTACCTGAAGGGGTCCTACAGAATGACTGGGGTAGAACTTTTTAATAGGGTACAGGATGGCAGGACTAGGAGTGAAGGATGCAAATTGGAAGAAGGGAGATTCAGGCTGGATAGAAGAAATTCCTTACTGTGAAGGTGGTGAGACACTGGAACAGGCTGCCCAGAGATGTGGATGCCCCCTCCCTGGAGGTGTTTAAGGCCAGGCTGGATGATGAACTGAGCGTCCTGATCTAATGGGAGGTGTCCCAGCCCATAGTAGGGGGGTTGGAAATAGGTAATCTTTAAGGTCCCTTCCAACCCAAACCATTTTATGATTCTATAATATGTGCACATCTCAGAGCAGATTGTATTAATATTTGTGAACACTGATGAGCCCAAACCCACTAAGATCTGCACGTGGTGGCTCGGAGGGTGTGGGAATAACAGAGGTGCTGGGAAGGCGGGTGACAGGAGGGAGCTGTTTGCTGTTTTCATGGCTGGTGCCTCCTCCTATCTCTCCTACTTTTATTTTCAGGGGCTATTTTCTTCTTCGCATTTTGGTGATGCGCTGAATACAGATGAGACGCAGTGTACACAGAGCTATTAGAATGACACACACTCATTTTGTGGTTTTGTGAAAAAAAAAAAAGAACAACCAACCCCCTTATCAGATCAGCCTGGCATAGTC
>VZTY01016160.1:106701-169139 GCA_013400935.1 Turnix velox | reverse complement strand
GAGTAGGTCCAGAGAAGGGCCATGAAGATGATCCAGAGGGCTGGAGCACTTCCCTTCTGAGGACAGGCTGAAGGAGCTGGTTGTTCAGCCCGGAGAAGAGAAGGCTTGGGGGGATCTTATAGTAGCTTCTCAATACCTGAAGGGGGCCTACAGAAAGGCTGGGGAAGGACTTTTTAATAGGGTCCAGGATGGCAGGACTAGGAATAATTAGATGCAGATTAGAAGAGGGTAGATTCAGGCTGGATAGAAGAAATTCCTTACAGTGATGGTGGTGAGACACTGGAACAGGTTGCCTAGAGCAGTTGTGGATGCCCCTCTCAGTCCCTGGAGGTGTTTAAGGCCAGGCTGGATGAGGCATTGAGCGACCTGGTCTATTGGGAGGTGTCCCTGCCCATGGCAGGGATGTTGGAACTAGTTGATCTTTAAGGTCCTTTCCAACCCAAGCCATTTCTATGATTTTATGATTCTGTGGGTACTGCAGGATGGGGCTGCTCCCCTGGGGCTGCCTTTGCTCTTACAGCCTTCTGGAATCAGTCTGGTCTGAAGCATAAGAAACTGACAATTAATTTATGATCTGGCCACTTTTCTCTCTGTCTCCATGTCCGGAGGTAAAGTGATATTTCTTTCTATAAATCTCCATGTGTTGGGGGAACTCTACAGAGTGCCTGGCTGGCTACTGTGGTTCAGACAGAGCTGATCAAGTACTTGTTTGTCAAATTAATTGTTTGATTAATTTTGTCATTTCAAATTATTTGTTTATAAGTCATCTGTAATAACAAATACTTATATTGCTTCCTGTCTAGAAATTATTTGCCCTTCCTGTTTAGAAACTGCTGTACTCTCCTGCAGCGCATGATGTTAATGGTCTACTCTTTGGAACAATGATCCAAGGAGGTGAAGAAGTGCTCTGTAATTCCCCCAACAGTCTATAGAACATTTCTATTATCTTCAGCTCTTTTCCAGAATTCTTCCACATACACTTTTTGACAAAAGGAGACTGCACAGATTCCATGAAGGTCAGAGCTATTAAAAAAATCTTTTCATTGAGCAGTGCTGTGGATCTCCAAACACTTGTGGCTCCCTGGGGAAAGTCTTCTCTTTTTCACCCCTGGTTTTCTTGTCCTGTCCAGCACCCACCCATAGAAGGAAATAACTTCCTGAAGGACGTGGGGCAGTCAAACCTGGCTTGACGGAATAGCAGTTGTATTGTACCTGTTGAGCCTGAAGAGATAAAACACATCTGCACAAGTAATTTGTATGATGGGGAAAGTACAGGGCATGCTGGATGCAAGACATTTAAAAATACACAGGAGCATCTTTTCCCCTGGTTTTCTTGATCAGTTGGATCTGTATCAATAGTCGGCTTAGACAGACCTTTCGGTGGTTACTCTAAGACTGCACTTACGTGGTGAGGTTTTGCTGCTCACTCTCTTTACCTGCTTTTACCTCAGAAGCCCCCTTCAGGCACTTTTGGATTTGAATGATGTCAGTAGTGGTGTCATCTGTGTGCTGTGCTGAATTCTCATTCTACCTGCAGTCTGGCCTGCTGGCATGTGTGTTCAAAGGAAGCAGTTCCCACACAAGGCAGGATGGCACCCTGCTAATCGCCTTTGTCCTGCAGACGTCTCTGATTTATATCTGCTCTCTGTTCCTGCTTCCTTGGCCACGGCTGGGGGTGGATCCATAGGGATGCTGCAGAACTTCACTGTCTGTGACCAATAATGTCACCCTCATGCCTGCGACGCTTCTGAGAGATGATGGGAGAATGACATTGCCTGCAGCCTCTCTGTCTGAGCCAATTAAACAGAGAAATTAAACAATGTCTGAGTCAATTAAAAAGAGAAATTAAACAATGTGACAAACAGGAGGCAGTGGAGACAAAGCTCACTGCTGAAAGTGCATCTAAGAAAGAACACCAAGTCTTGTATAGTCCAGACAGAGCCTGGCTACAATGCTGCAGTGTTTTCCCCAGATCTATGTGTTCATATCAGTAGAGAGTGATCTAATGTTGGGGCTGGCAGCTTTAGACCTATTTCTCAGGAGACATTGCTGCTTTGATCTGGCCTCTCTTCTTAGTGCCTCCTCTCCTGTGCTCTTTCCTTCTGGGGTACCTGAGCAGCTGTTTCCTGGCCTCATGGGCCAGGTACTTGGTGAGGAATGTGAGGACTGAGAGAGACTGCATCTGGCTTTGGCAAGATCAGCATCCCTTGGACTTGCAGTGATGCTCAGTGACACTATACTCCAGCTCTTCAATTCAGAGCGCATTTTTATGATCACATTCGTGGCATCCAGCTTGATGTATGCCAGGAATCAATGAATGAGCCTGCACCATCTGAGCTCCTTCTCCAGGTTCTTCTGGGGCTCTGAGGATCTGCCTGAGGTCTGGAAAACTGCAGAGGTGAGTGGGGACTCTCCCTGCTCATGTCAGCACAGCCCATGTTGTGAATAGTGCTGAGAGGCACTGCAAGGTGTTCAGTCACCTTGGAAGGGAGAAGTCAGTGGACAGACCATTATGACTCTTCTTTGTCCACACTGAAAGCAATCCTGCTTTCCTGAGATTTCTACAGTCTATTGAGTGACTTTTTTCTTCCAGTGCTGTTAATGGAAGGAGCTCAGACTTCATCTTTGCTGTATCTAATTGGCACTTTCAACTGTAAGTGAAGTGATCTACTAATCATTTTGATCTCTGCTCAGTTCTTTGATCTAGCTGCTGTTCTCAGGTGCATGTAGTGACAGCACAATTAATTAATTGCAGGCTTATAATTGTGCAGCTGCAACATGCTCCACTTCATGCTTGGAGTTTTACTAGTTGACTTGCCAGGATCTGTCATTAATTCTGGCTAACAGCAGTGGTCCAAAATACCATTCCTTGACCTTTGAAATTTCTCTAAGCCCATAAGCACAGGGAATGCACCAGGGATGAGCTCTGGCTTCCTGCAAGGCCTCCCTACAACAGTGGTGCTGTGGCTCTTGGCTCCTGAACCTGGCTGGTGGGGGAGCAAGGGGCCCAGCTGTAGACCAGCATTTCCTAGATCTGTTTTAAGCACTCAGTACAGCTTACAGAAAAAGAGGAGAGAGCAGGAGGGTGCTTAGGGGGATAACCCAGAGACCTTTGCTGGCATTAACTATTCTGTATCCTTTGGTTTGAAAGGGAATTAATTAGAACTCCTGCTGCAGGGTTTTGATCAGTCTCTGCTGCAGAACAAGGTGAGACCCAGCAGAGTAGCAGGAGATCCCCTGTTGTATGCTCTTCTCTGAAGTGGTTGATGGAGAAGCAAAGCAGATGCATCACAAATGGTTTGTTTATGCAGCTCCTTTTGCTTGTCTGTTTTCCACCCCAGAGAGGTGATGCTGATCTTCTAGCTCGGCAGCAGACTGGTTGGCATGACCTTGTGTTGCGAGCTGAGATATACATGATGCTGTGAATGAAGTAGGTTGTGCTGTGGGGAAAGGGCAGGAAAACCTGTTGGCTGAGAGACCTGCAAGGAATAAGCTTTTGAGGCCGGGCACACTCCTGTTGGTGCCAGCTCTGCCCGTTTGGTGCTCTGGCTGGGTTTGTTGAGCTTCTAGAGGCTCATGCTCCAGTGGACAGAAAAGCCTCATCTATGTATTTTGCCTCCCTTAGAACAAGGCAAATATTTCAATATCTGTTGAAGAGTATTTGCATTTTTATGGATAAATTCAAGAAAAAAAGCACCACGCATCCCAATTTGCATCCCTTATTTCCATAGAAACTACAGGAGCCTTGATTGCTTTCATGTGCTTTTGATGAAAATTGAGTGGGGTATCTTTATCTTGCCATAAGGTGGGAAGAAAAAATTGGCATTCACAATAATATCTAATGGTTCAAAGGATACTTTTGCAAAACAACTTGCTGTGATTTAATAAATAACTTGGTGTTTTTCAAATAATTGGTTAAAAAAGAAAAGGCAACTTTGCAGAAGACTTGTTGCAAGCCTTTGTTTAAATTGCTGTAGATCAACATCTTCTTGTGTGGAACGAGGATTGTTTACTGGGACATGATGTTGCTTGTGAAATTGGGGTCACTCTGCTCCTAATCAGAGTTCAGACACTAGCAGGGAGTCATAAAGAACTTGTGTATAATAATCTTTACAAGTGCTTTAAAACTGTAAGGAGGGGGGGAAGTAATGTCAGGAAAACATTGTAGCACTGCAAGATGGCAGCTTCACAGTAGGAGCAGAGGTAATAGGAGAACTGGAGCCAGCAGTGCTCCTGTCTTGGGGCTGTATGGACAGGATGCTGCTTATTGAGGTGTTATTCACCTATGGATACACCTTAGCTGTGGGTGATAACTCTCCACCTGAATTTATTCCTAGCCCTGTTTAAGCCCAGCACCAGTGTGGGGGTTCTTGGTTGTTCAGTGGGGTCTCGGGGTGTAGGGGCTGCATCCCCTTGGCTCAGTGTAACTCTCGTGTCCTGCTTAAGAACCTCCTGAAAGTTACTTTGGTGCCTGATCTCATTAATGTGGTGGGAGGCTGCTCTGCAGTTTCTGTCTCCTGGAGCAGGTTGGACTTGCTGTGCCTGTGCTGCTCATCCTGACACAAGGCCATTTATATTTGATGGTGTTTGGATGAATTATGCACATAGCCACTAAGAGGAATTTAATGATGGGTTTTGCCTTCTTTTTTCTATGTATTTCAGCCTTTGAATTAAGCACTAGTTCACTCTCGGTGCTACAGGGGATGAAGGGAATATTCCAGTCCCTGCATCCATCACAACTGCTCTGCCAAGCAAAGTTAACAAGTAAACAGTAATCGCCCACAATTATTGCCCATTACATGATCTCTTAACCTGAGATCACACAACAAAGCATGAGTGTGGAGTCACAGGAGGAGCTGGGTGGCAAGAAGCTGTCAAGATGAAATAACAGTAAAAAGACCTGTCAAACTCCAGCTCTGTGAAAGACCTAAATCCTCTCCTGATGGCCCCTCGGTGCAATGTACAAGAGCTACTTCTGTGTAATTATAAATTGTCTGCAGGGCTTATCTGAGAGGTTCAGAGTTGACATTACAATAATAGGGTGGGTGAGCCTTATTTAAAGGATAATGTTCCTGGCAGTGGTGTATGGATGGCAATAAATGAGTGTGGTGGGTGATTAACACCAGCACAGAACCTGGGTGGACCCTGCTGTGTGGCTGGGGGAAAAGGAGCCTGGCAGGACCCTGAATGGCAGCAAAATCCTATGGACCTGGAGGGGCTCCATGTGTGATGGTCTGAGGGTACTACAGGACTTCACGTATGTGGCATATGGGGCTCCAGATAGAATCATAGAATGGCTTAGGTTGGAAGGGATCTTCAAGATCATCTAGTTCCAAACCTCCTGCTATGGGCAGAGACACCTCCCACTAGACCAGTTGTTCACTGCCTCATCCAACTTGGCCTTAAGCACTTGCATAGAGGGGGCATATGTGACAAGAGGCTTCCACAGAGGGCTGAGATATGCACACAGAATGGATGGTGTCCCACCTGGGAGATGAGAAGGAGGATTTGTATCACTTAACTCTAGACACACCAGAGAGAAAGCTCTCTGCATGGACTATTTTTTTATATAGCTAGCAGAGAGGGAAGGGCAATTTTTGGTGCGTTGTACCCGACCTACTTCAGATGCTTACTTTGGGATGAATTGAATTATTCTCAGGACCGGCTTTCCTCTCCATTTGCTCTAAAAGAAACAGGAGTTGATGAGCTCAGATTTGGACCTGCAAGTCAGGGAGGATTGATCTTGCTGGAAATATTTTACTCACTTTAGCCAATATTTTCTGTGTGCTTCTCTGGTTCTAGTTTATTTTAAGGATGAATTTTCTACAGTGTCTCTGTAGAATATATTAGAACAAGCCTTGCACTTGTGTGTTCAAGGTGATTTTTTCGTTTTCTTCAGATTTGCCCTGGAGGTAGACCTGAGCAATATTTGACCCCCTGCCAGTCTTGGGCAAAGCACTTTCTGCTCCCGCCCTCCAGAAAAAGCAGGAGGAAGATGAGGATAGAAGAATCTGTGAATCCAGTTGCTTTCAGGGAAGGATGACAGCAGTGAGACAGGGCTGGCTGCCAGCCTTTCATTAGAGACATTCCCACAGCTTGCATTCAGAATCTCTTGGCTTTGGAGCCTTTAACTGAATCTGCTGGCACTTTGTATTAAGGCAAAAAATTTAAAAATATAATTATGGATCCATAATCTCTGGCTTAAATGCGTCCAAAGCCTCTGTGGGAGCTCAGTGCCTGGAGGCAGCTCTGATGTTATTACAGCTGAGCATGGTGGGAGAGCAGCTCATCACTGGAGCCCCCGTCATCTTCATGTGAACTATTGGGCTGTAGTAAATTACAGGGCTCCATTACTATTTGAAGGGCAAAGGAGATGCCCCTGCTTCTGAAAGCACCAGCAGTGAAGGGGCAGGCTCATAGGATCAATCTCCTGCAGAGGAGACAGGTTCTCAACTGCCCCAGTAATTGGGGAGTAGTAAAAGGGTGATGTGCCCACTTGGTGAGCTCTGATCCCATCACCAGTCACAGAGACTGATTTGGATCACTGGAGCTGCCAGGCTGGTCCCACTCAGGAGAGTTAGTGGTGATATTAACTGGAGGGAATTCTACAGAGTAAGTATTAGCCTTGTATTATGTAGAATTTTTAAGTGCTTCATTAATTTACAATTTCACTTCTTATTAAATTAATTTGCATTTTAATGAAAAAAATAAGTGGATCCAGCTCTCCTTTTGGAGTAGCAATAACATGTGGCCTGTATGTGAATGAGGGTGGCTGAGCAGAGGGTGAGGCAGCTCTGCCTTTCCCAAGTGCCAGGAGCTTCCAAAGGGGCTGCAGTGCTCCCTCCCAGTGCCAGGCATCCCCTCTCCTTTCTGCCTCCTTCAGGAAGTCCCTGAGGTCACTCTGGTTCCTTGTGCAGGGCCCATAATGAAGATTGGAGCCCTCACCAGAGCATGGAATGAAAGGGTCTGGCAGAATGTAGGAGAAGGAAGCAATGATCCCAAAGAAAATGCCTCTTACAGTGGCCAGTGTGCAGTCTTGTCCCCCTCAACAGAGCCCTTGTGCATCGCTGCTGCCAGACTTTTCTCCAAGAAATAAGAGCTTTGAGAGTAAAATGCATCAGGGCTGAGGGGGACCCCTGCATCCTCTATTGTGGGCATGCTGGACAAATTGATGAGGAAAAAAAATAGTCACCCAGTGTCCCTCCTGACATGTGTCGGCCAACAGCCCTGGCAGGTGCCCTCAAAAGCTCAGTGCCAGTTCCTTGTTGCTCTCCAGGGAGAGCCATGTCACAGCACACCTTGACTGGCAGGTATCAGTTCTGGAGGGAGGCAGCGCATGCTTCTAGAAAGAAAATAGCAGAGATCATTCTGCAATCACTGGTGTTGAGCAGCTTGGATAGTATTTAAAGTGTGATGAAGGTGGTGTTTTTCTCTGTGAGGTGTTTTTGGGTTTTGTTTGTTTGTTTTTCTGGAGAGAATTTCAGGCATGCTTATAGCCAGGCAAAGTAAAATGAGAAAAATAATCCACCAGGCTCTTTTCCCCCAGCCCTTGGATCTCTAGGTAACATCTCTGGTAGCTCCACAGACTCCTACACTCTTTACTGGCATATAGACATTTCCTTTGAGGTCTTTTTGCGTGGCTTCTGAGAGTAATAATTTAAAGATTCTATTCTTTGGGGCTTTACTCATATAAGTTAACTGAAAATGAGATGCTCTCCACAGAGCTGTCTTTTCTTCCAATCTCTTATCATCAGGTTTGCTGTTAATCCCAAAGGCAGCAATCCCACAAGTTCCTTTTTCTTTTTAGGCAGGTTAATTTATTAAGCTTTTTAATTCAGTGTGTTCTTTTTCCCCAATAGTTTCCACATATTTGGTAAGATACTTTTGGCTGTGTTACCTCATGTGCTACAATGGTTTCAGTAACTGTATCCCAGAAATGTGACTCTTATTTTGACTTGTACAGCCAGTAGACAACAGGAGTTTCTGGACTCCAAGAACATACAAACTTCAGTTCCTTGCAGCTTTAGCAGGGGAACACCAGGGGCATTGTGTGTGCATGCAGGGTTTTTTTTTTAGAAAGGAAAATGGAGCAATAAACATCCAGAGAAATGAGACATTTAGATATTCAAAGTAATTGATACCAGGGAAAAAAATATGATAGGATGAAATCTATTCCTGCAATAAACTGTCCATTAGTTGGGCCATCAGCATAACCCTAATCTAAAGTTACGAGGATCCATTACAGATATAATCAAATACAATTTTCTATATTCCATGAATCAAAAGCACCATATGTATTAAGAGCCTAGTTTGTCTTTTTGTTCCTGCCTTCTCCTGGAACAGTATATATCTGATTTCTTGTGTTATATTGCTCTGATGTCTGCTAAGGGCACCGTGCCCTAGAAATTCACATTAAATAACTGAGAGCGAGCACTAGAAATGAAAAAAGTGAAATACTATCTAGACAGCTGGAAGTAAAAATATGAAAAGTGTTGCACTTACAGAAGGAAAAAAAAGCCTATTTTTATGACTTGAATAGACAGTTCGGTATAAAGAGAAATTCCTCACCCAGGACCAGACATACAGCTGAGCTACAGCAGGCAGCCTGGAATGTTGTAATCCACAGCTTGCCATGGTAGGATACAGGTACTGGCTTCAAAGAGCAGGTTGGGATGTGGATGTGGATATGGATGTAGAACAGGGAGAAGCAAAGAAGTTCCCAATCTTGCTGAGAAAGCAACCAGTGCCATCCCAGGACATGTTCTGGTTTCATGAGTATGTGTGAATTGGGTTTTTTGTGGAGACACCACAGACATGGAGAGACCCTGCAGCCAGCTGAGGTCTGTAGGCTGTGACATGGGCTCTCTGTCACCAAAGGATGCTCCTTTCCTTCTCAGGGGCTTGACTTTCTCCTTGTTCTTTTTTGTCCCTTTAATTTATAGATTTCTGTGTTACTTGTGGTCAGCCAGATTGCTCTTCTTCAGCAGCCCACCCGCAGGTCCTTGCCTTACTGGTCTTGCATCTGCTCATGTATTTGGACATGGGACAAATCCCATCCAGCTTGTGGAGATGTCTGGGTCCAATTGAAGTCTCTGGCTCTCTGTACCCATGTCACATAAACTGTTATCTTGGGAAATACAGAGAAATTCAAAGCTGGACTAGATGATCTCTTGAGGTCCCTTCCCATCCCTGATATTGATTCTGTAGAGCAGGTTCTCCAGGTTTTGAGCCTTGTGCTGTCCACACCTTTGGCATTGTGCTTGTCCTTGGACCTTCTCTTTCCTTCAACTCTCCATACAGCAAAGTGACCCACTGGACAAACACCCTACAGTTGTTTTCTTCTTGTGTCCACGAGATTACCCAGGGGCTTTACTTTGTTGTGAAATGCCTTTGCTGATGACAGAGAAACCAGCGGGCAGAGGACATTTTATCAGAAGAACCTAGGGACAACTGTCCTGATTTGTAAGGTCTCACATTTCTCATCAGGAGTTCCTCATGTCTTTGATAGCAATTTTCCAGAGGATGTGCATGACCTACCTATGGGTCTCAACACAGAGGTTTTGGGGTGGGCAGCAGCGTCAGCAGGAGCCTGCTGTTGGGAGTGATCTGTCCTTGCCATCTCATCAATTCTCCAACTGTTCTCTAATCCCATCTGGAAAAAAATAAATCTCTTCTGTCTCCCTAGCCTCCAGTACTGATTTATCTCTGTCTCAATTCTTCTCTGTAGATGCCTGTCCATAAGACAGGATGCTTTAATTCTTCAGTCACACAGGACTTTTATGCAATTTCTTTCAGTATTATGTACATACTCTCACTGCTGGCCTGCAGCATTTAGCTCTACAGACCCTCTTGGGAAGCACTCAGAAGGGATGATGCTCTCCGTAAGAGAGGTGGATTGCTGGTGCTCTGTAGGCTTGTACTTGGCTTCATCAGCTTGAGAGACTCTAGTTGTCTTTGCTCCCTGCTCTTGTCACCCACCCTGGCTCTTGGTTCTTCCCTTCTGCAACACTTTATGGTGGCTGTGAGCTCTCTCTGCATGAGCTGGCCCTGCTGGAAGAACCAAGCTGGGACCTGAAAGAGGTTTTCTTGAGTGAAACAGCAGCAGCAGCAGTGTGTTTTTCACATGGGAGTGGGATCAGTTTTCAGGGCATGTTACAGGTTTGCTGTTAGATTCTTGGCTGAGGAGCAAAAGTTAACAGAAGGATAATATTGGTTGGTAATTAGGACAAAAGTTAACAGCCCCAGTAAATTAAGTGATGTGAGATGCTGAGGGAGTCCCACTGCAGGGGATGGGAAGTGAAAGCCTGCTGAAGGCATGGAGTGGGAGAGGGATCGCATCCCTTGGCTGAGTGGGATGCTGCCAGCAGCTGAGACGAGAGAAGGAGATGCAAGAAGGAATGATAATCCAGTTTTGGATTTCTTTGCCTGAGAGCTGGGGATCAGCCAGATAATGAGGCAGCAAGCTCTGAGGGCAGAGGAAGAGCTGGGAACACGGTCAGCTGCTCATTAGCAGCCAGGGCCGTACGAGCTCTCAGCACAATTGCTCGCTCAGTGCCCTGGCTGAGCCTTTGAGTGTCCCTGGAAGAAGGGATCTCACACTGCTCCCCGCAGCTCCCACAGCAGCTCTGATGCTGCTGTGCTAAAGGCTTGAGAAAATAATTTTGCCTGTCAGAGATTCAAATGTGAGTGTGTGAGCTGCAGTTGGGCAAGGTAAGCTAACCCACCTGGCTGCACTCCAGCTCCGGGAATGCTGCTCGCCGCAGGGAAGGGAAGGCCAACAAGTACCTGCCTGTGTAAGCTGGTATTGTCTACCGCATAAAACATGCCCTTAATTAATAGCTAGCGTGAACCTAAGCCACTATCTCTGTTATCAATTTGTGGATGTGGTTGGATTGTCTGTCTCCCAGGACAGTAATATCCCTTCATCTTATTGCAAATTGCTCGCAGCATCCTTCTATTACACAGGCTTAATGCTTGAAAAATAGAGATTTAATACCCTGCTATATCAGACTAAGTGAGGTCAAAGCAATTCATATTCACCATCCCACAAAGCTCCCGATAGTGTTTCCTGTGAGAAATGTGGACGTGGTGCTGGCAAAACAAGGAGGTTTTGCCCCTGCTTCCAGCTGTCTGACACCAACAGGGACAACAACAGCCCTCCAGGGTGGGACCCTTGGTACCATCCCCTGAAAGGCAATGTCTGTGCTGACTGAGGAGGACAGGAGGTGTGGAATCCACCTGCCATGCTGTACCCCCCCACACTACATCCCTCTATCCCTGTGCTGCCACAGGTCCTTTGTGTTTTGCTGTTTTGCCATGTTTTTCTAGACCAGTGTGGCAGCAGCACGTGTATTTTCTGTGTGATCCAATCTGTGCATGTTTGCAGGGTGCTGCCTGTTCCCCAGGTGTGGGATGGTTGATATGTTTTTAATGAGCTGTTTGTAAGTTGCTTGCAAGTTTCCCACCAGCAGCCAATTCTCACCTTGCCTCCCCAACAAAAAGCACATCCTGTATTTACATGTTTATTTTTGTCCTGAAATGTATATATTTTGAGAAAAATTCATGGCTGGGGTGTGTGTGTGAGCCTGGAGGATTTCCTCTCCAGAAAGAGAAGATTTATCTCCAGGGATGATGTTTATATTGCCAGGACACATTCCTTCTGCTTTTGCTTTTATGTGTGTGCCAGGACATGGATCTTGCCTGCAACTCATGAGGAAATATCTAAGCTCGTTAAAACAAATGGGAAGTTCATGTTTGGAGGGATTTATGTGCAGAAATTAAACACAGGTTAGGAGAAATATCCCTTTGCCTTCCATGATACTAGTGTAGGGTACATAATTCTCCTGGTGTGAGCTGAATATACCTGGAGCTTCTTTCTCCCCCAACTACAAGGCGATCTCAGGCTGATAAACAGCCATACTGGATGGATGTTGCTGGGAAGACTGAGGAAACAGCCTTTGAAGGCACAAACCTGGGTGGTCTCTGAAATATGTGAAGGCTGTCTGTGACCATTCAGGGGATCTAAGGGTAGGAATCCCCTGGATTTTGAGCCAAGGGATGTGAAATATCTACTTCCTGAGAGGGGACTAAAGGCAGAGCACAGAGGTACCCAGGAGTAGATGCAGCTGGGGACATGAAGGACTGTCTTGGGAGAGAAGAGGATTTGGTTTGTATTTTTCCATTGTTGTGTCAGGGCTATTGCAGTCAAGGGTTTCTGATGACTGGACCCATTCCAAAGCTATGACCATTCATGGGATTCACTTGTGCTCTTCAGGAGGGTCAGTGTGTTCTCTAGTGTCCTCTCATTTGCAGATGTAACTTGCTCCACTGTGGCTCATCCCCATCTGCTGGCTGCAATGCTGTTGTTTGGTGCTAGAGGTGATAACTGCAAAGGCTTCATCCATCCTTCCTTGCCTTAAGAAACTCCCTCTAAGGGAAATTGCCTCTGGCCCTGGGGAAGGGGACCTCTGCATGTGTCTTTTCATTGGTGGGCAAAGTAGAGGAGGTTTATATCCCTGTTTTCAAGACCTGCAGCAATTCCAAGTATTCTTTAAGACAAAGAGGCTTAAGATGATCTGTATCCTAGGCTCTGTTTTGCTTGGACAAAACAAAAATGGATTGTGTGTAAAACTGTATTTTTCTTCAAAACTGGAAAAAAATGGATTTTGGAATCTAACAGGTAATGAGACTGTGATAGGGCTGCTCTGGAGGACTGTTGTAAGTAGAAGAAATCTGAAAATGTTCAGCAAGACATCAGACAAGGGAGTACAACTATCTCTGCACTAGTCTCAGAGGAACACATCTTGTTGGGAAGCATCAGCACTGCCAGAACAGGTTGCAGTTCTGGCTTCTGCACAGAGAGTGTTTGTCAGCAGCACTGTCACTAAAATCACTGCTGGTCACAAAAAAAAAAAAAAGTAGAGATTGTTTCCAGGTCTGAAGAATTCTTAGGATGGAACTGCTGGACTAAAATTAACTGGCTCAGCTCACACTGAGCTCCACAAAAAAGCCTTGATTATGGAAAGAGAGGTGGCTGCAGAGAGCCACAGAGATTTTCCCTGCTGAGAGCAATCTGCTGGTGACCATGGGTTACAGTGACATGATGGCAAGTGGCACCTCTGAAGCAAAAGTTTCCAGTAAGGGAGCTGTCAGGAGCATGTAGTGTCTTCTGTGGCACCCTGGCATGCTGACTTGCTCTGGTGGCTGGCTAATTGCTCAGGGTAGTCTGACATAATGGAGCAGGTTTGAGGACACCTCAGCTGTGGAGGTCAGCAGTGACGCAGGAGGTGTAATTTTTCATAGTGTGCTCCTTGTATCCTGTAAGTCCTTCTGTAATGGACTAGCAAATTATCCCACTATTTTAAAGGTTGCGATTTATAACATTTTGATAACTTTGTGCTCCTGAGGCTGTGTCTTCTGTGCTTGTAGAGAGAATGAATGGAAGTGCTCCTCTCCTGCAACATGGGCATGTAGAAATATATATATGTGCCCTTGCCATCTCAGCACCTCCTCTCTGGTGCAGATTAGAGGGTGAACAGGCAGGATCTTGGAAAAGACCTCTCTCTCCTATTCCTGCTCATTTCAATGTGTTTCTGCTTTGGGGACCCTGGTGAGGGTCCCACCCAGTCTTACCATTTCCTTGTTCTGCTCCCTGGGAGTCTATTTGGGCATTGCTTTTCTGGGTGTACTTGGCAGCTCTGGTATTGCACTATCTCCTGTCACAAGGAGTTACTTTAAACCCCAAGAGGTTTCTGGATGGTTGCTCCCAAAAAGGAACTGCAATGAAGTGGCAGAACTCACTCATCTGATCAGCCCTATCACAAAACCTCAACCAACTTTTTTTTTAAGACCTCTCCTTTTATTAAGACTCTTGCAACTTGGGACTCCATCTCATGCAGAGCTTCCATTGTATCCATCTGCTGTCTGCAAGCCCACTCCCTATGTATCCTTCAAATGCCACTCTTCTGTGATGATGTCTCCTCTGTTGTATGGGAGGAATTTAATTTTCATTTCTTGCCAAGAGGAATCTGAAGAATTGAGTGCCCAAAAGTTCTGTGTGGAAGCATTTGTCCCCCTCAAGTAAATAAAATCTCACTCCCAGGTCATGGCAGCAAGTCAGCATTTTCTGCACAAATTGGGCCCTGTGCAGTTTCCATCACTGGAGCCTTTTCCCATCAGCAGCAGTGCCAGGCACCGTGTCCTTGGAGGGAGGGAGCAGCAAGATCAGAGCATGCTGGTGTGAAGTCAGGGCAACTGGTGTCTCCTCATCACACAGCAGCAATTAGCAGCAGAGAGAAAAGCAAGCATCCAGCTGCACAAGGCTGGCATGGACGCTGGGGTGGATGATGGGATGCTGATTCTCTGTCTCTCCCCCAGTGATGGGCACTGTTAGCCCATGGAGAGCTGGGAGTGGGAGCAAAGAACTAAGGGATAGGGAGCAAAGTCCCAGGAAGACAGAAAAATAGGATGATAGTACTGGGCTTGGAGGCTTCTATAATGCAGAAACCTGTAGCACTTCATTCCTTACAAGAGCAGATGTGCATTTGCTTGGTGCTTGGCTGTGCCCAGGTAAAGCCACCTGTCTGTGTAGACAATTTGCAGTGAGTGTGAGCGTTCCTGTTTGACAGCAAAGTCTTCCTACATTAGTACCCCAGCAGCAATCTTCATTAACTGTCTACTTTCCCTCCAGAGTGATGTCACTGTGCTCCATGCAGCAGAGATGGGCCCCCTTAATCAGATGGATAAAAATGGTTAATGCACCTTGGAGAAGCGTAACTTAATTGGAAATGATTATTACATGCTGCTCTTATGTAAGGAGTGTGAGAATCAGCACTAATGACTCTGTGATGAACATGACTTTTAATTACTATATGGTTCTGAGATTTGAGTCCTTTTCCGGGTGTGCTTTTATTTCCCTGAGATGTCAGGTGGGATGGTGATTGCAACCACGCAGTGGGGACCAACATGACTCATCTCATTGAGTTGGAGCTGTCAATCCTGTTTGTCCAGGGTGGAACTGGAATCTCTGATTTGCTTTTGGAATCTGCAGGGATCAGCTCCATTTTCAGTGAGGAAGGGAGATTTAGGCTGGAGATAAGAAAGAAGTTCTTTATTGTGAGGGTGGTGAGACAGGCTGCCCAGAGAGGTTATGGATGCCCTCTCCCTGGAGACATTTAAGGCTGGGCTGGATGAAGCATTGAGCAACCTGTTCTAGTGGGAGGTGTCCCTGCCCATGGCAAATGGGTTGGAACTAGATGATGTTTAAGGTCCCTTCCAACCCAAACCATTCTATGATTCTACGACTCCAAGGCAGCAGCATTCCTTGCTGGCATCTTCCCCAGCTCTGCCCTCTTCCTCGCTGCTCATTCCCTCTTTGACTGAGGTTTGCTCTCCAGCATTGTGGAATGCCCAATGAGGCGTTGTCTGCCTTGCTGTTTGGCCCTGCCTTGCTCACCACATCTTCTCCCCTTCAATTGTAACCTGCAGAATGTTGTCTCTTCCCTCTCAGTGTGCACAAGAAGTTGGAGGCAGCACATGCAGGTTGTGCTGAGCAGCTCATGCACTGCAGGCAGCTCTTTGTTACACCCACGCAGGCTGTGGATGCAGTGGGATTAAAGCTGGTGATGCTGGTAATAGCAGCTCAGCTCCTGTACATCCCCCCTGCCATAGCACAGGTTGTATGAAGGGATATTTGCCCATGGAGCTAATGAGCAACAACTGGATGAGAGATGGAAATTGAAGGCTGTCTCACCTGTAAACTAAGGCGGGGAGACTTTCTCCCCCATGGATCCATGACGTACTCTCAGATCTCAGGCCACTTGTGGAGACTTTTACAGCCTCTTGAGCTTTGCTGCAACACAGAAATAGTGGTTACACAGATGGTGAAGATGGGCTTTTGGAATGGCAAATGGTTGTAAGTAGACAAGATACCAGGCTGTCAACAGCACAAATGTAACTGTGCATTGTTTTCCTGATTTCCAGGCTCTTGGACAAGTGCCTGTACAACCAACAATTTTCTTGTCCTTTTTTCCTTTGCTCTTACAAGTATCTTAAACCAAACCCCTCCTGCCCAGCAGGAACAGAATGCGTTGTTTGGTACAGAATGAAAAAAAAAATAAAATCACAATTTAGAATCCTTCAAGGAGAAACAGGGGGAAAAGTTTCTGCTGGATGCAAAGCCAGGCAATGCCCACTGAGCTCTGTGTGTTCCCCTCACCAGCTCCTGCCTGAGCCAGGGATCAACCATTCCCCTGTTCCTGGGGAAGGAGCTCAGCAACCCCACAACCAACCCAACCCAGCTGGTCCCAGCTCTACTGTGCCAAGCCCTGGGCAAAAGTGGAGGATGAATGTGTGGTTTGACCCTCACTGCTCGTTCTCTGTTGCATGGGATGGAGTCTTGTACAGTGATTAAACTAACCCTGGCTGCTGTGGGCTGAGTGTAACCACAGCAAGTGGCCAGTGATGGGAACTGCTTCTGATGGCTGTGTCTCCTCCCTCTTTTTGTCCCACAGGGAGCAGGGAAGTGGTGCATATGTTTACTGGGGCCGGTGCTCGCTGGTCACTGGTCAGAGCTGCTGAGGGGAATGGCATGAGTGATGCTGGAGTGATGCTGACTTTAAGTGTTCCATGCACCCCATGGATCCTGTGCTCTGACAGAGCTTGTATAAATTTATGCAGTAGCCAAACTGTGCACACATCAGCCCAGCTGGCAGCCCTCCAGGCCAGCCAGATCCCACTCTTCACTTCCAGAGGAAATGGAGCATTAGGAATGCTGCTCACTGGGCTGCCTGGGAATGACCAGTGCAGGCAGAGATAAATGGTGACAGGAGAAGACAAGTTCACCAGGCTGGTGGCTGCCTGTTGGGACGCAGGTGCATCAGCAGAGTTGATGGGAGTCCTATGCGTTGCCTGGCTGCACTGCAGATGGTTAGGTCTAGCACAGTCAGTTATGCCCCTGTTTTGGAGCACTGAATTCATTCACAAGTCTGAAAGGAATCAAAAAAGTGAAAATACCATCCCCAAGTTGTATAACATGTATTCCATTTGAACTTAGTTTAAAAAGTGACCTTTTAGCATTTGGTTAACTGGCTTTGATGTTAGACACAATTTTCTCCAATAAATCTCGTCCTAACTGTTGCTTTAGATTAAGTAAATTCTCCACCTGCAGGGCTGGTAATCAGTGGTCCCATCTTCCAGAGATTTTTCTGGTAGCTGAGTGGAAGTGTAATGCACAGATCTATGAATCTCATTCATCAGCTCCCAGCTCGGCTGTGCCACAAACCCCCGACATCCCGCTGTGATTGCTGTGTTTTTTCAACTCGGATCCATCTTCCCAGGGAAGGTGGTTTGCTCTGGCTGTGTGGGAAGTGTTGAGCATTGTTTCCTAACTATGTGCTGATGTTCTCCTTTAATTGATTTTAAATTGTTTAAAATTTGTAATCAATAGTGGAGCTGTGGTCCTTATAAACACGATCTCAGCAAGCAGGAGCTGCCTTTGCTGCTGAGCCCAGGAACATCGAGGCTCTGCAAGAAGTGTTTCCTGCTGAGTTTCTTAAAGATGGAGCACTGTATTGCTGAAAAGGCAGAGAACACAGCTCATCTGTTCTCTGTACCTAAAAAGTGAGAAATAAAGATTGTAGAAAGGCAGTGCTGCCAAAGTGCTGTGAGATTTGGTCAGCAGCATTAAACTTGGAAAAATGCTCAGGGGAGGAGCAGAGATGTAAGGTTTGTGTCAGCAGAAGCTGGAGAGGCTGAGTCTGAGGAGGGTGCAGACCATGTTCTGGGCCTTCCTGGGTTCCTGCTCTGGGATGCTCATCCTGTGAGCTTGCCATGTTCCTCTTGGCTCTCCACATTGTTATCTCGAAGGCTTGTTTCCAGTTCATGTGTGAGTGTTCACAGATCATTCCAACTCTAAGGTGCTTGGGGCACTTCCCAAGTGTCAGACTCCCAGTGCTTACTTACATTTTCTTCTCTGCCCATACTTATTGGTGAAGGTACATAGATGAGCAGTGAAGAAAGAGCTGGAGATTAAGTGGAGCTGAGATGTGTGAATGCCTGTTATCACCCTGGAGTAGCAGGGTTGGGGAAAGGGAGGAGGCAGCTCCTGTTCCTAGGAAAAGGCTCTCTTTATCCCCCAGCTCAGTGGCACCATGCTGTGGGCACTCCTGCTGCCACCTGTAAGTAGTCTCTGACCCTCTGAGGCAGGAAAGTATAATCTTCTCTGTTTCCTGGCTAGCTTGGGATGTACAGAGGAGCTGGGTGCCTGTCCCACCATGCTGAAATGATGTGAGTCTGTGCAGCAGTGTGCTGGGCACAGTCCTGTGCTGGGGTGGCTGAGGAGGAGACAGTCTGCAAATGACAAAGCAATGGCCTGAGGTGGGGACTGGCACTAACATGGTCATTTGGCTTTTACATTTCAAATGTGTTCATTGTGGATGATTCAGTGTAGGTAGCAGAGGGAGGGACAGTGAATCTGTAATGGTCCGTGGCTGTGCCACCTCTCAAGCCATTCCCGGGCTGGCACATCCCTACCAATCAAGGACCTGTCAAAAGAATTAGGAGAGACACAACCTATATAATAATGAAGCCCAAGAAACCTTATGTAAATTCAAAGCACAGAAGGAAAAAAGCCCTTATGGGCTTACCATTTTCCTTGACAGCCTCCACTTTGCACCTTGAATTTCATAAGCCATTATTTTCCTCTCTAGGAGTGATGTACAACAAAGGCGGAGCGAGCAGGCTCTGAGGGATCACAGGCAGCCCTCAAAGCAGCATCTTTGCCATGCAGAATCAAAACCCAGCTCTTGTTATTTATTCACCACAGAGAAAAAAGGAACCTCTGCACCGCTGCGAGGAGGGAGAAAGGGGGAGCGAGGGGAGGGGTGTGTGCGTGAGAGGTGGGAGCCACCCCACACCCACACTCCCCGTGCTGCCAAGCGGGACCCTCACGTGTCAGCCCAAGAGCGCTCTGAGCCCAGGCGGCTGTGGGAGCTCTGCCTTTTTCTTCTCCACACACGAGGAGCTGATTTTTTATTTAAGTGCTTTTGAAACGCATAGGGAACATCCCCCCCTCCAGAACTGAGGCATCTTGGCAGGCTGGTGCCTAGAGGAGTCCAGGCGAGGATAGTGGGGACTCTGCCCCCCTGTCAGGGTGTGCTGAGGCTGTGGATCTGTTCACCCGGGGTGGGTGAGTGTGTGTGGGATGGTTGGCACCATCTTTGCCCACTCACACTGGTGTGGCACAAGTGATGCAGTGGTGAGAAAGATGTATGAAAGATAGTAACTTCTCAGTACCTGAAGGGGCCCTACAGAAAGGCTGGGCTAGTCCAGGATGGCAGGACTAGGAGTAATGGATGCAAATTGGAAGAGGGGAGATTCATGCTGGATATAATATAGAAGTTTACTGTGAGAGTGGTGTGACACTGGAACACGTTGTCCAGAGAGGTTGTGGATGCCCCCTCCCTGGAGGTGTTTAAGGCCAGGCGGGATAAGGCACTGAGCAGCCTGGTCTAGTGGGAGGGGTCCCCACCTATGGCAGGAGGGGTGGAACTACATGGGGTTTAAGGGTCCTTCCAACCCAAACCATTCTATGATTCTGTGTCTTCCTCCTTGGGTGGCTCCTGAGAGCTCTGGGCTGGGCCGTGGTGCTGCCAACAAACACATCCTTTGCTCCTGTATTTCCATATTCTTGCTTTTGGCTCAGACTGAAGCTAAGGATGGAGGATGCATGTTCTAACCAAACGGTCCAGCCAGCAAAGGCACTGCAGCCCCTGCTGGAGATTTCACTCAAGAACAGCAGATCTCATCTATTAACTGCAATCTCCACCTGCTGCTTCTGGAGACACGCTGGGTATGAGGGAGATGTTGGGGCTCCTTCAGCGCGCGGGTGGCAGGAGACTGGGATGGTGGCGGCCCGCGGGCTGTGCCGAGCGGGTGTCTGATCTCCCCGTGCCTGTGAAGATGGAAAGCTGTCGGAGAGGGGCCGGGGCTGTGTGATCCCATTTGTTTCCTGCGGCAGGTCAAAGCGAGTGTTTGTCTCCCGGCTGCAGACGATCGATCTGGCTCCCCCGGGACCATGTGCAAATCCAGACGGGAGGGAAGGAGGCGGCTGCGGAGCCGCGTTTTCATTCTGTCCTTGTGGCCGCTGGGAGAGGAAGGCAGGCGGGCTCAGACGGGCACAGCGGTGGGGAGTTTACACGGGGACACGGCTAATTGTGTCTCTGGGTCTCTCTCTCTTCCCCAGCAGGTGCCCAGAGCTTTCCAACCGCAGTCTCTCCAGCAGCAGAGATTCCTTTTTAAACCTATTTCGGGAGCCCGGGCTGGGAAGCTGTAATTCTGGGCGCTGCAAACTAAAGGGATTGAGAAGAGTCCATCCCTCTGCAGCTCAGGGAACAGGGTGATATTGGTCTGTAGGGTCCCAGCACAGTCCTGCCAGCAAATAGGGCACGAGAAGTGCTGCTGCTCTGAGTGCACTCACAAACTGAGCTGATTTAATAAACAAGAGGAGTGTTTTCCCCAGACCACATGCTGAGCTGTATTCAAAATACATTTGTACGAACATCAATTTTTAATGCAATTTATGCCAAATGTTGTTGCAAAAAGCAGCCGTTAACATGACATTAATTCAATCACTGGAAATACAGTACGTGCTGCTAAATGAAAACATGTTATTAGTCAATTAGATTAACTGGATGTAACTCCACCAAAAGCAATGTATTAGGGTTTCTACATGGTTAATTATGTTGTACAAATTGCATGGCAATAAGGCTTAGCACTGGACACACACATACACATAATATGTAAGCAGAAAAATCAGCTTGCAGTTCACAGTTGAACTCTGTAAAAGAAGTTTTTGATATATGAATATCTTGCGAGCTTGTAATGAAGATACAGAATTGTGCTGATATTGTAATAGGAACAGGGCAATTTCTAAAAGAGCCAGGGAAGTCTTTGCAAGTGAGATCACACATGTTCGTGGTTGCTTTCATAGTGAGTTTTAATCTGCTTTAAAAAGACCATTTTAATTTTAAACAAAAATACTCCTGGCCCTGGCAAAGTCGCTGCCTTTTGCAGGAATCTCTCAGCACCCACACAAGTGATGACTTTGCTGCCTCCTCCTTTGTTTGTGTTTTCAGATGAATTTGTGCCCACTTGCTGGGAAGCCCTGCCAGACTTTGGCACTGGGAGTGGGCATCCTGCCTGCCAGCAGCGACACGCTGCAGGCACCACAAACCCACCGCTCGGTGTCTCTGCCACCACTCACAGCACATAGGGTGGCAGGTGGGTGGTGTTGGGATCCCCATGGCTCTGCTCCTTCTGGGAATCCTTCTGGGGGGGAGGGTTTGCACAACAGCCCCACCTGAGAGACCTCTGGAAAGAGGGAAGAACTCTGTTCCTGATGGCCAGAAGGGCAGCACAGTGTGTCTCAGGAAGTAGCTGCATGTTGTCTTAGGCTTGTGGGAAGGGGCTGCACCACCCAGCCTGGGGACCCCTGCACAGATGGCAGCCCTGTATCACTCAGGTCCCAGCACAAGGCTGCTGGCATCCTTGGGAAACCAGACTGGCCTCAGCCTCCAAGATTCACCAGGATCAGCCTTGAACCTCTGATGGGAGGACTAGAAATAACAGATGTAAGTTGAAAGGGGGTAGATTCAGACTTGACATAAGAAAGAAATTCTTTACAGTGAGGGTGGTGAAACAATGGAACAGGTTGCCCAGAGAGGTTGTGGATGCCCCCTCTCTGGAGGGGGTCAAGGCCAAGCTGGACAAGGCACTGAGCAGCCTGATCTAATGGGAGGTGTCCCTGCCTATGACAGGGGGCTTGGAACTCGATGATCTTTAAGGTCCCTTCCAACCCAAACAATTCTATGATTCTAAAAACGCCAAGTGAAGAGGAGAGATGGCTCTGTTGGAGCAGCAAGCTGAGCAGAAGCACAGTTAACATGGAGCACTGAGCATTGAGAGGAACTCCATTGCAGCTCAGACATGGTAACAGCCTTTCTACCACCTTGGTGGGTGTGGAACCAGCCCATGGCTTCCTGGCCAGGACTGGCGTTTTTCTCTCCTCTGGTCCTGCCCCATGTGCTCTCGTGTGTTTCTCTTGCTTCTCAGTATGTCCCCTCTCCTCCCTCTTACCCAGCAAGGTTGTAGCTTAACTCAAAACATGCTCTTTGCCAAACTCAGCTATAGTGGCCCCTTGCCTGTTGTCATAAAGGAGGTGGCTCACCTCTGCCCTTTCCACCCTCCCAGAAGACTCCTTGGTGCTTGCAAGAGGCTATTAAACCTGCCATTGTTGCCTGGTGACCTGGAACACAGGCTGATGGCTCCCTCTTGCCTGGGACACTGCATAGAGAAACCCAACAGTCCTGCAAACGGGGTGTAATCAAACATGTGGGGGAGCTATAGAAATGCATTTTTATTGCTAGTGTTGCAATAATTACTACAGTTCATGGCAATGTGACTCTTTTCCCCTCAGATATTATATCAGTAGTTGCAACAGCAACCCAGTTGTGCTCAGAAGGGCAGGAGAGCCAGGGGGAAGTAAGCTGCACCAGGAGCGTGTTCTTCCTGGCACCAGTGTTCCCAAAAAAGCCCTGCCAGTGCAGAGATGAGGAGGATGGGACCAGGAGTGTCAGGCTAAAAATGAGAAGTAGAGTGATGGAGAAGTAAAACATTAATTACAACATGAGCAGGCTGTGCTCACAGGCTAGAGGTGTGCAGGTCTAGCTGGGGAGGAAAGGAAACCCCTCACCCACAAGTCTTGGTAGTGGTGCAAAGCCAAGGAGGGGGTGTGCTGAAGAAGATGCTGTGATGCTTTTGGATATTTTGGGCACATTGCTCCAGCAGTCACTGTACAGAGCAGTTTTTGCATTGTGATGCAGGGCTGAGGCATGCAGTCACCAGGAGGTGTGTGGAGAAAAGCCTTCACTTTTACAAGACCCTGTCTGTCCATGCACATAGCTCCCCAACCCAGGTCCCTCCATTGACACTGGTGGAGGTGGCTGGGCTGGGGGCTGGGATGTGCTAGTGGTGGGCACCCCAGTGCCAGAGGGGAGCTGCAGAGGGTGCCTGCCCCCACATTCTTCCACCCCAGGAAGGTTCCCAGGGATGCTCAGTGATATTGACATTCTGCTGGAGATGGTCTGAGATATAATTTGATGTAACCAGGGAGTAGTGCTGCGGAGCTGAGTGGATGCAGTGGAGTATGGCTTATTGGTTTCACCGGGAGCAGAGAAGGATTTGAGCAACCTCTGTTCCACCAGTCCAGACACATACCAGCACACTGTTGACTTAGCAGCCACTGCTGACAGAGAAGTGATAAAGCTCTTGCAAATATTCCCATCTCATCTGTCTCAAGTAAATCGGAGGAAAGCCAGCAACATCAGAGGAGGCAAAATGCAGAAGCAATTAAAAACTCCTGACTCTCATTGAAGGCAGAAGCTGCTCCAACGTGACCACTGGCAGCACAAAGATTTCACATGATCAGGGGGTTGCTTACTTGAGGAATTGTTGATTATTTAGTGGCTCCTTAAGGGGCTGGGGGAAAAGGGAGAAAATAAAAGAAAAATCAAAGCTTCTGGTCTTGGCAGGCTGATGAAAGGACAGCGTGCTGCCCCTCTGCAGCCCTTGTTTACCACCAGCTTTACCTGCTTGGAGTGGTTGGAGGGATTTCTGACTGCTTGCTAGGAAATAAAAGGAGCCTGAAAATCAATCATTTGTTTACATTGTATAACTTGTTGAAAATCAATTGGCTCCACATGTTGCAGATCTGATTGCATTTTGTTAGCGGTCACAGGGAATGGTTTTCCCCTGACATGCCTGTGTTCCTGGTTTCTCCAATGCATTGATTGTACTGAGCTTTTTAGGATAATTGAGACTGAACAACAATCCCCTTTATAAATATTAACTCTGATATGCTTGGGAAACTCTGCCTCTCTTGGATGAATTTTTAACTAGCTTTTTAATCTATCCCCTCTTGTTGGAACAGCAGGAGTATTTCATGATGCCTGGTTTTGCCTCCAAAAGTGGTGTCCCTTCTGAGCCCCTTCTTCCAAGGCAGGGACCCTATTCCTGCCCTGCCTGGGTGGGATGACTTGGCAGAGACAGTGGCTGTTGCTGTGTCAGGGGAGGGCTCCATTGGCCTGAAAGACCACTGGGATGGGAGATGCTCTGGATCAGCACCCACCACCCACTGGCATGGTGTATATCTTCCATGTGGCATCATGGATCCTCTAGCCATGGTTTACCCAGGGACATGCCATGGGGGTGAGAAGGAGAGTTTAAAGGCTGGCAGGAAGAAGGCACTGGTCTCTGACATGGCACAGATGATGGCAGGACATGGCATGAGCAGCCTGAGTGGGCTTCGACCTGCAGATTGAGCCCTGCCAGTCAGACCTGAACACGCTGCAGTGTGGCTCAGGACACCCTGATGGAGGGATGTGCATTGTGAGAGTGGGGGGAAAGAGAAAGGGCTGATGTTCACAGCTCTCACCACCTCCTGAGGGACCCCTAGGGGGGACAAGCTGCCTTTAGTATGGACATATGGGGTGTGTGTTTGTGAGATGGGCTTCACTCTCGAGGAGGCTGCAGCTCCAGCACAGTAACTTACTCTCTTCATCTTTCCTTTCCATCTGCATTTGTCTGGGTGGCTCTGCAAAGCAGCAGGTCAGAGTCCCAACAGTTCTAGCCCATCTCAATTAAACTGTTTCTTTTACCCCACAATCAGATGCTGCCTTCTTTAATATCAGCTGAAAGTCTGTCAAACTGTGTGTATTCTTCTGAAACCTCTATAACAGAGAGAGACAAAAGGAATCAGGGATGCTGTTAAAATGAAAGCCCTACTTTACATTTCAAATACTGTAACAGATTTTTCTCTTCTCTTTTTTTTTCTTAGATCTTTAATAAAANATCAGCTGAAAGTCTGTCAAACTGTGTGTATTCTTCTGAAACCTCTATAACAGAGAGAGACAAAAGGAATCAGGGATGCTGTTAAAATGAAAGCCCTACTTTACATTTCAAATACTGTAACAGATTTTTCTCTTCTCTTTTTTTTTTCTTAGATCTTTAATAAAAGCTTTTAAAAGACTTTTTTTTTTTTCAATGGTGATTTCTTGTTAAAGGCTGTATCTATGAGGATGTGAGGAAGGCAGTACAGACAGAGGTTGCACAAGTCACTGCCCCCATTTGGACTTGACTTTCTGGGCTGGTGCTTGCCTGTTCCAGCTGAGTGGCTGGATGCTGTTCCACAGGGGAGCAGGATGGAGAGAGAACCCAGGCATCACAGCTCCCAGCATTTGCCTAATAGGCACCTCAGAAATGCATCCTGGGAGTCCTTCCTCTTAGCAGCAGCTGTTTCTCTCCAGTAAGTATGTAAATCCCTGCACATTCCCCAAGTGTGGGAGGTTTCTGTCAGGCTCCAGAGGCTGTATGCTGCCACGGAGGCTGGGAGACCCCAGGGTAAACCCTGATGCATCATGATATGAGCAGCATCCAATAAAATAACTATTCTCAGGCACTTGCTTATGTTTCAAGCTAATACTTCTGGGGTTTTTTTAAACAATATGTAGCATGGCATGAATATAACATTACGAAGGAGGTGGTGAGGCAATAGAACAGGTTGCCTGGGAAGGTGGTGGAGGCTCCATCCCTGGAGACTTTCAAGCCCAGGCTTGAGGAGGCTCTGAGTAACCAGATCTAGTGCAGGATGTCCCTGTTCACTGCAGGGGGTTGGACTAGATGCCTTTTGAATGTCCCTTCTAACTCTATGATTCTGTGTTTCTATGGATATTATAGAAATGTTCTCCTAGTCTGTAGAAGTGCAGCTTCCTTTGAAGAGTATGCAAAAATTTAAGTCTGAAAAAATACATTTGTTGTTCTTGCAGACCATGCTAGGGAGGGCAGCATTTATTCCATGCTGGGAGGCAGACCCTGGTGCAGCTTTGCCTCAGTGTATTCTCTCTGCCATTGTCCTGAGGACATGAGTGGCACCTGGGAGTGAGCAGATGCTGTGTGAAGGGCACTCATGCTGTGTCCCGCAGTGTTTGCTGGACTCCCAGTGTTGTGATAACTCACACTGTGAGCTGGGAACTGCTTCTTCTGCCTCAGGGATGCTCCCAGCCCCCCTGTTGCTTGCAGTGAGTTGGGGGGCACCTCCTTCACAAGGAGGAAAATGAAATTCTGATGAAACAATGCCTGCAGACCTTTCCATGAGCCAGTGATAGTCCTGCAGGCTGGGGGAGCTGCTCGCTGGCTGTCACACTGTCCAGCCTCACCCATATTTCAGCGCTTTGTGGGGGGGAGGGCAGGTTATTTCCCAGCTCCTTGGCTCGGTTGCAGAATTTAGTGGGGAAGCTAAAACAAACAGACTGTGGAGTGTCACATTTTGTTAGTGCTGCGCCCAGACGGGTTGTCAAACCCGCCAACAAGACATGGGAGAAGTCTGGAATCGACACAAACACTGATGTCTGTCTCCACTGAGAGTGCTCTGCTGCAAACGGGCATCGCAGCAGGGGCTGGGACACCTTCTCGTGCTGCCAAACTTGGTGTTAAAGTCTGGAGCACTAAGTGGAGCTGATGGAAATGCATTTGTTTCAATTGCCGGGATAAATTCACTTTCAAAGTGAAGGGAAAAATAAAAAAAAAAAAAAAAAATTTTTTTTAAAAGTCTGTGCTGCGAATCGGGGGCATGAATATTCAGGCACATGCACTCATTGAATTAGTTTGTTGCAAACATATTTGGAGGCAGCTGTTCATTTAATAATCAGGGATAATCACAGAAATAGACGATCAGTTACTCCCGTCTAAATTGCGTGGTTAAAATTATAATTTTATAACTCTATCTCAGCAATTAGATTTAATAGCTATGAAAATTCCAGCAAAACCCTGTTGAGGGAAAGCTGTTGTTCTCTTAATGGAGAAAAGCCAAGGTCAGGTTGGGGCTGCCCCTGGGTGTAACCAAGCAGCAGCATCGCTGACATCTGGGCTGTCTTCTGGCCCCGCTTGAGGTGCCAAAGTGACACTTCTGAGCCCAACAGTCTGATGCTAAAAGAGGCCCAGGCAGGGGTTAATTTTCTAGGTGTTTCCTGTCTTCATTACAATATTTGTCCCAAGAACAGATTAATTCCTCTCATTCTTCCAGCCTTTCCAGCCTTTTGTCACAGGAATGCATTTCACAGGACTGTAATGTTTGATACTTGCTCTGAGTTATGGCTGTGCTGCGCGCTGTAAAAGTTTGACTCTCTCTGTATTGTACATTCTGGTTCTACCCCTGCAGGCTATAAACAACCCAAATTACCACTTTCTTTAGCTTCCAAGAGGACTAATCCCCTGTCTAGTGCTTTATCAGTCAGTTGAGAAAGAGTGAGACCAACCTGCCAATCCAAACAGAATATATTGAAAGAATCACATTACCACAATGCAGAACCTTGTCGTAATTCACCCAACAGCTCAGCTGGTAAAAGCCCATCGTTGTGGCCACCTGCATTGCTGTAATGAGAGCAGCAGCAGATGCACCATCTATCCACCCATCCATCCTTCATGGGCTGTCAGCCTCTCCTGAGGCACCACACAGAGCAGGGAAGGGCTGTGGATGGCATGGGTGGCTGCAGGCTGAGGCTGGGATCCTTTTTAACGTCATAAAACACATTTTGATGATGGGAGAAGTGCTGGTGTTGGGTGCTTGTGATCTGTCTGCTACCAGCTGGCTGGGCTGGAGTCCACTTCGTGCTGGAGCAGGTGGAGGGGCTGTCCATGGGATGAAGAGGTCCCTGACCTGCTTCCTGCTTGTGTCTCCATCCCAGGGAGGTCTGGAGAATTCTTTGCATTTCCTCCTTGGTGCCTTCCAGCCCTCCTCCAGCTTGTAAGTGTCCTGGTTCTGAATGGCATCACGTGCTCCCCCCTGCTCAGATTTTGTTTTGCTCAGATTGATTTTACCATCTCTGTCCAGATGAGCTGATCCCTCCCCAGCCCCTCACTTAGCAGGGGAGGCTGAAGGAAGCAGTGCTGTGGAACATGGCCATCTTCTCCCTAAATCAACCCTCTGACATCCCTGTTGGTCCTGCTGGGATGCAGCACTGCTGGGTGGGATGCAGCACTGCTGGGTGGGATGCAGCCTTTGCGTGGGGGGAGGGAGTGGGGTGGGCAGGGGTGTCTCTGCTTGGACAGAGGTTAATCCTTGCAAAGGGAAGCTGGGATTCATCAAAGCCACTGTGGGAAGAGCCACTTTGGCCCATATTGATGCCCTCCAGCCTGAGGCAAGCAGTTCCTCAGCTCAGCTGAAACTCCACTCCAGCTCTGAGGTCAGAGCAGGTCGCTCCGAGGTTTAACGCTTTATTAGAAAATGAGAGGTTAGAGCATGTTGCAGAGGAAAAGGAAATTTATTGTTGCCCTGGCCCTGCAGCAAAGCAAAACTCAAATAACCCAGGTGCGGGGAGCACTATAAATCCCCCACTGGCAATCACGCTGCTAAAAGGATGGTGGCAGCCACAGCAAAGTTTGGCCCGTGAATATTTCTCATATCTGAGGGAGAAAAATAGCAGTATTTTAAATGATATCTCTGCAGAATTATGCACAGATGGGAAAAAAAGCAAGCCGTGAGCCTTAGGAGGTGCAGTTCTGTAGAGGGCTCTGGGGTGAGCATCTTCCACATCATCCTTCTCTGCCGTGGGACCCCTTGCTGTCTCCAGGAAGCCCTCCAGGAGGGAAAACCTTTCTGCCCATCAAGATTTCCTTCTTTGCACTGGGTAAAGCTGACACAGCCTGGGATCTGACTGTTTTATGAATGGGGGAGAGAGATGGGGAAGGAGTGAGCACTTCAGCAGACACCAGGCAGGTAGTTAAAGTACCTGAAAGAAGGTGGTGGCATGTTGGTGTGACCAGAGTGATGGGATCATTGACCTCGTGGAACATTCCTTGCTGCCTGGATAGATATGTTTCTTTCCAGCTGTGGCTGCTACATCTGCAGCAGCATGGAGAGGGCTGTGATCACCCTAGGAGCTCTAACTCTTTTCCCATTTAAAGACTTAATTATGATAAGTTTTCACTTTTAAATTTTTGTTCCAGGCAGTCTTTGTTTTGAAGTCATGCTCATCCACAGATTACGGGTCCTCGGCTGATGGTCCTGGGAATGGCAGCAAAGGAAGCATTTCAGCTCAATAGACCCTATAAATTTCCAGCCTGTGTTTTTTGTTTTATGCTCCAGGTGAAGGGAGCAGAAGCCATCAATTCTCCCTTCTGGCTGACCCTGCATTGCTCAAGCTGCAGGCAGGCCAGGCAGCATCTGTCTAGGACAACTCTGGTGGGGCTGAAGGTCAGAGAAGATCCTGGGCTGTTTCGGTCTGACAGGTTTGCCTTTAAAAACCCATTTTCTGTGGAAAGAAAATAAAAGGGCATGGCCAGGAGGGGGAATGTGGATCTTTCTGGGCTGACATCTGAAATAACTTGCTGTTAGGCTTAGAAAAGCTCTGGTGAGGGTGTAGGTGTGGGCTCCCCACCAGCGTGGCCACCCACTCCCCCACCAAAGTACAATTCATGAGCTCTCCCATGGCTGTCACCAGCCCCATTAATCCAATACCTGGCTCCAGCCTCTCACCACAGTGAGGATTTATGGTTCTTACAGACCAATTTCATTATCCCAGGGGGGAAATCAGCATCTTGCTATGGATAAAATGACAATAAATGAAATGGCCATTAATTTATGATCTTGCCACACAGTGGCACTCAAACTGATTCCCATTAATGGCTTGCTATTATCACCTCCCATACAAGGCTAATAACAGTGTGTGGGGGAAAAAAAACTTGTACCTGAGCCCAGGGAAGGTGCTGGCTTCTGGGGTATGTGGGTTCCCCCAGTCCCATCCCAAACTAGCAGGGTCAACCCCAGCCCCTCTCCATGACCAGCAGGAACTGGGGACAGGCTGGACACCCATCTTGCAGGACTTGGTGGGAAAGTAGCATCCAGCTCCTGTTCTATGGCCAGGCTGTCGAGAGAGGGTGTGGGGTCTCCTTCTCTGGAGACATTGAAAACCCACCTGGATGCCTTCCTCTGTGACTGCCTGTGCCTTCCTCAAACCAGGACACCTGGTCTGGGTGTTTCTGCTCCACCAGAGGGATTGGACTAGATGATCTCTTGAGGTCCCTTCCAATCCGTGATATTCTGTGATTCTGTGTGACTTAGGAAGGAAGAGATGTCTGAGCCACAGATGCTGAGGCTGTCGCTCCCTGTGGGATTTTGAATTCAGAACCTTCTTTGGCAAATGAGAAGTGAAAAGTGAGGCTGGTTCAGCCACATCTTCCTAGGGACAGAGGGACCAGGTGCACAGGGTATGTAACCTTGTATTACTCTCTGCTCCTTGCCTTTGCACTGGGACAGTCCCAAGGAGTCATCACCTGCCAGCAGGTATCTCCATTAGGCAGCAGTTTGATTTTCAATGCATGTTGATCCCACTCGTGGTAAATGAATTTGTGAGCTATTGCAGACTTATGTGGGCTCCCTGCCCAGCTGAAAGATGCAGCAGCAAGGTCCTCATGATTCCCTGAGAGCCTGGCCTTTCCTCTTGGTGTCAGGCATCAGGAGGGTGCAGTGCTGGAGAGCTGCACTAGTGGAGATGGATTGGCCAGAGATGGAGGCCACCACACGGAAAGGGGAGGAGAAGCTGCCAGCTGGGAGATCATCTAGAGAAGGGGTGTAAAAAAAGCTGAGTTTTCTGTTTGCTCATGACTCAAAAATCCCAGAAGCATTGGCTTGACATTAAACAACTTTTCAAAAAGTTCAGCAAAGCAAAAAACCACAAACCAAAGGCTAACTTCTCTGTATGGTTGAAGTATTTAATTTGGTCCAAAATGAAGAATCTAGTTTCCTTGCTGAATGTGTACTTTTTAAGAACATTAAGTGGTGTCGGATGGAAGACCCACAAATTTTCTACTTAAAATACTGTGCTTTTAAAAGCCAAATGAATGGGCAAAACTGAACTTGGTCTGTGAGAAGTTTCAGCATCATCAAATTTGTTTCTTTGCCACAAAGTATTTCATTTGAGGAACTTCTCCTCACTGCTTTCTTGTGCCTGTGAGGATCCATAGACTCAAAGCTTGCTGGAGAATGTACTGTCCCAAGCTTGGACATGATGCTACATGGGCTGCATGCAGTGAGACCACCTCCTTGTGTGCTGCTCATGTTCCTTACAAACTCTGCTGCAACTGCCATCCCTGCTGCTGCAATTTGCAACCATTACTCCTGGTCCTGCCATCCTGGATCCTATTAAAAAGTCCTACCCCAGCCTTTCTGTAGTCCCCTTCAGGTATTGATAAGTCACTATGAGGTCCCCCCTGAGCCTTCTCTTCTCCAGGCTGACAACCCCAACTCCTTCAGCCTGTCTTCATAAGGGAGGGGCTCTGATCATCTGGACCTACTCCAACAGCTCAATGTCCTTCTTATGTTGGGGGCTCCAGAACTTGACACAGTACTCCAGCTGGGGCCTCACCAGAGCTGAGCAGAGGGGCAAAATCACCTCTCTTGACCTGCTAGTCACACTTCTCTTGAAGTGTGAAGTCTTGGTGACTCCTGGCCTGGGGCTGAAGGCAGGCAGCAGTGGGACTCTGAACAGCCACACTCTGAGCAGCCAAATCCACTGCTTCTGCTTGGGCTAAATTATGTTTAACGTGCATTTTGCCCAACACTTTTTTTGCCTGACAAGTAAACATGCTAGGAATTGGGCTTCATAAACACACTTTTACAGTAATGTAACAGTACAAATAAATGCTCCAGCATATCTCCCACTGACACTTTTATTTACATTTCAAGTGACCTGTTATTACTGACCCCTCTGCCATAACTGCCTAATTGAGGGGAGGCCACTGAGTAAGCGAGGCTGATGTGGAAGTGCATTATGCTAAATAATTCATAATGAGCACTGTGGTTATTGCAGTGATAGATGTAAATAGGGGATTCTTATTTTTTAACTTACAGCCTGGGCTGGTTTATGAATTTTAAAAGGAGAAAGTCTTCATTCTCTAGTGCGGAACTGAAGAGGGCTTCTTTTTCCCTGAAGTCCTGTCCCCAGAAGCCAGCTTCACAGGGCTGACTGTGAGGGGGGAGGAAATCTGCTTCACAGATCCCTTTCTGTGATAGTGTATTTTAAATTTATTTATTCCTGTGTTTTACCTGTGCCTTGGTGACAATTCCTATGGGTGCCACCTGTAGATGGAAACTGGCATGTAGAGGTGGGAGCACTGCATCTGCATGTCAGGGTATCAGCAGAGCATCCTTCCCTGGTGTCCACCTGCAGATACATCATCCCTAGAAAGAAATTAGTATGAGTCTCATTCCAGCTTGGTGAAGATAGAATCATAGAATAGTTTGGGTTGGAGGGGACCTCAAAGATCATCTAGTTCCAACCTCCCTGCCACAGGCAGGGACACCTCCCACCAGACCAGGTAGCACATGTATAAGGAGTGTGCTGTTTTTGATGGGTCTTCACAAAACTAATCTTTACTTTGTATTTATTGATAAAATAAAATACATGCAGATGGGAAAAGGTTGTTTCTAAAAGAAGGGAAACAATTCTTGTCTTGAAAACATCCCTCACTGGCATATGTGGGACACTCTGCCAGACTGACAAAAGGATAATGGGAAGTTTGAGAGATTCTCAAGATGCCTCTCATGCAGGGAAGGAGTTGTAAGTGAACCAGTTTGCAGCCTGGCCAGAAGCCATGAGATTGTCCCTGTCTCTATCTCTGCAGCCCTTAGTGTTTGCCAGGTAGAGCAGAGCACCCTGGTCCCTGGGGAACACACCTGGCCTTATGTGGCATCAAGTCTCATGCACTCATTACAGCTCACGCAAGAAAAGTAATTCCTCTCTATTCCTCCTTTTAATTCAACATTATGTTTTCTCTTCCTTTGTGATGAGACTGGGATGAGAGGAGCTCCCAACTGTATCTTCAAGACCATTTATTATTTATTCATTCTGTTTCTACCTTGTTTTTCTGTCTCTACCCATTTGAGAATTTTTCCAGTCCTTGATATTATTCTTGTCCCTCTCTAGTTCTCATCTATTCCTACAATACCCTCTAGAGATAGGGTAATCACTCCAAGAAAATTGACTCACATTCAATGGCAAAAAGCTTCATTAAAACCCAGTTAAGGTTCCCAGAGGTACCTTCTGTTCCTCAGAAATATTCAGCAAAATTCACACTTCCAGCGACATGAGCGGAGGAGTTTCAGCTCCACCCAGGCAAGGCTACAATAGCAAGTGAGCTCCTCTGCCCTCCTGCACCCTTTGTGGTGCACGGAGTGTTAATTTTATGTCCCTAGGGTCCCCCAGAGTGCTGCCTACAAACCTGGTGACTTTATTCTGTACCCACCCCTTGATGGGGCTATTAGCATCCCAGCTTTCTGTCCAGGAGGGTTTTGCAGACTTAGATACCCTGCTGTTGGGATGTCCTTGGCATGTGGCTCACCTTGCCCTACCCATGCTCTTGTCATGGTGGTGCTCCAGGTCTCAGCACCTGGAGGTGCTAGGGCAGTTTCTTCAGACCCTTCAGACCCTTCAAACCCTTGAAGGAGTGGGTGTGGTGGTTGGGTGTCCTTGTCCTATACATGGCTTTACATTTGCCATGCCTGTGTGCACCCTATCCTGTGGCTGATGTGATTGCCCCTGAGGTGTTGCTCTGCTCCTTCTCCTCTAGAGTGGTTTTATTGACACATTCTGTAAATCACTGCTCACCCTTTCTAGCTCATTAACATGTTTGTTAAAAACAGGACCAACTGCAGAGCCTTGACACCCCTGCCACTGACATATAGTGACAGAGAAATGGATGCTGCTGCCTCCTGCCACAGCCTGTGTGTGGGTTGTCCCTGAGAAGCCTTGGGGTGGGCAGGACAGGACTGCATCTGCTGGCAGGGCTGGTTGCTTTGCCAGAACCAGTTAACCAAACTGGTGACACCAGTGGGGGTGAGCAATGGAGTGTCTCAGGGGACAACACGGAGCTGGTGCATGGGAGAAAGGGAGGAAGAACCACAGAAGGGAATTTAGCTGTTTTTAATGGCACCTGAAAGTTTTGAATCAATCAGATCTCTGTGCAGTGCTCCCTGCACTCATGGCAAAGAAATTGTGATGAAGATCAGGGCATTTAGGTAAAGCCAAAGTCTTAAAAATATCATTAACAGTGAGATACAAGCATCCAGCCTGGCCTCTTCAGGTTCTGTCTGGCTTTTTGAAGATTGATGGTGGGTGGCCAGCAGCTGGAGCAGAGGTGCAGCACTGCAGGAGTCAGGGGCTGCCCTATGGAAGGGTTGAAGGTCTCTCAGGAGGAACTGATGGGCTGTAGGGGCAGCTGCTGTGTTTAGCTTATAAAAGGGGTGTGTGCCCTCTCCGGCTGGTGCTGTGTTGCTTTCTGTTCACTCTGGTGGCCAGTGACACTGAGGACTCACTTGGCACCTTGACATTATCTGAACAGGCTCCATCCAGGCTGCTCTCAGCCTGGTGTGAGGGGGTCCCACTCTCTGGGGGACACAGTGGTGTCCTACAAAGACTTCTGGCTGATGTCACAGGGGTGTACAGCTCACTTGCCTTGTTCCAAATCAAAGCCAAAGCTGATAGTGCAACCAATGCTTCCCAAACCCCAACCTGAGGTGACTTTAGGGAGAACTAACTGTGCTTTTGTAGTATTGCCCAAGAAGAGAGAGGCTGGAAAACTTGCCTAAAAATAACATAAAAAATCAGTCTTTTTCCTCTTGTGGTAGAGGAGTAATTACTGCTTTGTAAAGCTTTTAATTTTTTTAACATTGCATATAAATACTGCTGCTCAAGAGTTCAGAGGCAGGGATTTTAAATCTAATCCACATTTAACAAGGCTATTAAAGAAAATGTTTAAGCTGCCAGAGTTTAACTGATTACAATATTTAATAAATCTTACCCGAAAAAAGATGTCCTTAAAAAAAAAGAAAAAAAAAAAAAGCTGCAAGGAGCCAAGATCACATGGCTTTTATATATGTACTACTGAGAATGCTTTAATGGGAAATGGAAACCCAAAAGATGCAATAATCCTGCCAAAAAGGCCCAAATGTATTATAAAAATGTGTAAAGCTCCATTTGAGTTCTTCTAATTAACTTGGTAATGACACCAGCATCCTCTCTCCATCAGTCTCCTGGAAGATCAGATGCTTTGCAATTGTTAGAGCAATCTTAAGAATGCCAGAAAAAGAAAAGGGGTTATTCCCTTTCCCCAGGAGTCCAAGGCATTGCTTTGGAAGCTCTCCTGTGTCTGTGTGTGGCTGTAGTGTGCTTGGATCTGGGTTGAAAATACATAGATAGTGAGGAGCTGGCCCCTGATGTCCACAGATCCCCCCTCCACCCTAGTGCAGGATGTCCCCTGGCCTCTCTGCTGGCAGTCAGAAAAAGGCAATGTGCAAAATATGGTCCTCCCCAGAAACTCTGGGCAGGAGCCAGTATCACCTGGGGACTGTTCCCCAGCCTTCTGAAAGGCTATTGTGTGCCAGGAGCTCTGCTGATAAGGGTGAGCAGCCTGCACAGAGGATCCTGCTGACATCTTCAGCAGGGTAGGGATGAGGAGCAGCTGAATCAGGGGGTACTTGGAAGGGTTTCTTGGCTCTTTTCTCTCCTTAGGTGGTGAGAGGAGTGCCAAGTCACTGTAAGTGAGGTTCCAGTGAAGAGCATCCCAGTGAGAAGCAGTGTATTATCTAGACAAATGTACCCTTAAGAGTTTTCTAGCAGCCCTTCTGAGCCTGGTCCCTGGGTGCTCAGGTTCCTGCACAGAGCTCCAGCTCCTTGACTCCTGCTCTGCAACACACCCAATTAGAGAGATTTCTGTTGTTTTGGGTTGTTTCTTGTTTTTTTTTTAGTTTTGAAAGACATGCCTCTTAAATCCTCTGGAAGAGGGTGGATGAATGAGGGCAGCTCCTTGGGTTCCTGGCAGATGCTCAGCCTGTGTTTTGGATGGGTGTCTGCCTGCAGTGCCTGTTTTTGCAGGCACAACAGGAAAACCCTGCTGTAGGTGGTGCTGGAGGGATGCTGGTGTGAACTGGGAGTGAGAGCAGCTGAGCTTTGGAATTAGTCTTTATTGGAGCCTTGTGGGACCAAATGAGTGGTGTGATGTCTGCAGCATCACCTGTGGCTTGTTACAAGAAATTGCTAAAAGGAGCAAGACTCCACCTGGCAGCTCCATATAAGTTGCCTCTTTTTTGCAGGTCTTGCTGTCATGGATGACACAATGTTCCTCTGGGGCCTGGCATGGACTTGAACAGAGCATCAGTGTCTGGTGAGGACAACCCCATCTCGTGCAGATGGAGGTAAGGGGAGTCAACACAGCTTGCAGGGCTGTGTTGACCTCATCATGTTCTTCAAACACAAATGTATGTAAAAGATGCTGGTGTTAGGTGCTGGATAAGGCCCTTGTTAAAGCCCTTACAGCAGCAAGCAAGCTGCTGGCCTTGGTGTCAAGGCTGGTCTGAAAAGGGGGGGGCAGGCATCCCAATGTAGTAGTGGAGATCCATGTTTTGAGACTGCCTTTTTCGTGGGCTGAGTGAGAGAAATGGTTCTGAGCTGTGATGTGTATTCTGCAGATGATATTAACTGTGGAAAATCTGAGGTCAAGGTAGAGCCATATAATTTCATGCCTGAAGACACTGGGCTGCAGCAGAAACCTTACTGATAAGGTGTTTGGTGTTGTAGGAGAAGTGTACTCTGTGCCCTTTGGTGACATTTGGGGCAGAGGCTGAGCACCCAACACCCTGGTGGTTGTCCTGGGGCTTGGGAATGACTGGAGCTGTGAGGCTGGACCTACTCTGAAGGCCTCGTGTGGACAAATGCTCTGGGGCATGTTTGAATCTCTCCATGTCCAGGCTGGCCTATGGGATTTGCTTGCCTCCCGTAGTGCAAGCACCTGTGGAGTTCTGCTCTTTCTTCCTGCCTGAGCAGAAAAGGATGGTGCTGAAGGAGTAGTGAATCTTCAAATGTCCACCAGAATAAGCCTGATACTATGAGCTGACTTCAAGGGCTGCTGCCACCATTTGCTTCTCTACTGACGTAGACCAGGCTTTGCTTTTCACTAGCAGGCATCTTCTTGAGCTTTCTGACTGTGTTTTGTAGCTCATGTTCCCTTTCCACAACTTTCACACCTTGTAGCAGCATGGGAGGGGAACAGATGTGACATTCCTGTTGTGTCTCCCTGAAGCTGCAGCTAGAAGTCATCTTCCTTGCTCCTAATTGGCATCACTATTTGCACATCAGCCCCTTTGGCCACCACCTCATGCTGGGCCCTTATGCCACCTGGCTTGTCGGTGCACCTCCAGAGCTTCCCAAGGTTGGTGCTGTACAGGACGTTGCTCCTCCTGCGAGAGCTGGCTTCATGCCCAGGTCCTGCCCAGTGTGTCCATGCTGGTGACAAAGCTGAGCAGCCCTCTGACCCTGCCTTGTCCCCGGAGGCAACTCCTTGGTGAGGATTCCTCATTGACAGTCGTTTTAGCTGCTGCTTAATCCATTTAGCACAGGGTCTGTTGTTGAGCACAGTATTTCACTCGGAATGGCATGTGATACAGTGCCAAACACCTCACAGAAGCCTGTTACATCGGTGTAATTGTCTTAATCAGCCCAACTTGTAATCTTGTTGAAAGAGGAGGTGGGGATTGTTTGAAAGGCCAATTTTCTGTTGCTCCATGCCAGCTGGACTTATTCCTGCCTGTTAAATCATTATGGACACCCCCCATGAGCTGTCCTGGGGCTGTGGTCAACTCCCCAGTGCTGTCTTTAATTCCTTTGGAGGTAGCTCTTCTTTTCAACTGTTCTAAATATCAAACTTTTCATTTGTTCCCTTGTAGTTTTCCAGAGCACTGCAGTTCCCCCCAGCTCCAAGCAATGAGCAGAACACTTTTTCCTTCTGTCACTTCCCAGGTTTAGTTGACATTTTATTCAGGCGTAAGACACTGCAGATTGTTGTAGTTGCTGTGGTTGAGATGTCCTCAGCTAGTCACTGATTGAGAGCACTTACCTGCATGTGACAAACAGACACAAGGGTTCTTAGTGCAGAACAAAAGCACCTGCTGAATATACATGGAGTAAGTCCATACAAATTGACATCTCTGCTAAACCCCTAGGAACAGGATATGGCTTTATTTTGTCACAAAAAGAATGTAAAGTGCTGCTGCTTAATGCTTTAGGAGTGTGTCCTGCTGTCCAGGAGCTCTTGTCTGCTAATGAGAGCTCCTGATTTGGCCTGGAGAGCTACTGCTTTCTCCACATCTGTAGTGGTATCTGTGCTTCCAGTTGCTTTCTCTGCTTCCCTCAGAGATAGCAACAGCCCCTGAACCAAAGCTGTCATTTTCTGCTTCTCTGGTCACCCACCAGCCACTTGAGTGCAGCAGGATGGGGGCTGTGGAGGGTGAAGGGCTGCATGGGGGACACTGGGACCTGCTGTCCTCACTGTGCTGGCTGCAGTGACAGCAGCACAGGGCTGGTGTAATTCAGTTGTTTACATAACGTGCCTACAGAAGGTGATGGATGTGCCTGTAATAGATGTGGGGCAAACCTGGAGAGTGGTCACAGGGCTCCTTGTCAAGTCTATAGTGACAAGAGCTCAGACACGTTCTTGCACTGTACAAATTGTCTAATACTTGAAGCTGTCAGACACAAATTCATTAGCCAGGTATATATTGAAGATATCATCTCCAGGAGCCAGCAGGGCTGCCTGCAGTCTCTGTGAAAGTGGTGACATTGACTTTTTGGGACTCTGCTGGCTGCTGTGCCACCACCCTGTACCCACTTGCCTTGCCCTGGTGGTCCTGCTTAGCAGCAGCCCCTTCTCAGACTGATGCTGTTGCTTTGTGGTAGGGTTTTATTTCTCTACTTTCTCCTCCAGCTCAGAGAAATTTGATTTGTTCTGCCACATCTCTCAGCAGTGTTAATCTGCATTATTAAAACTGAGATTTACTACTACTTAAAGTTTTAATTCAGAAGTTTTTTTCTAGGGCTATAGATATATTTCCTTGCTGTATTTTGGCACTTCAGTCCTATGGCTGTAGGGCAGTTGTGGGAGGACTTTGCAGTGCTCTGCTCCTTGGGGAAGTTTTGGTTTTAATCNTAATCTGCATTATTAAAACTGAGATTTACTACTACTTAAAGTTTTAATTCAGAAGTTTTTTTCTAGGGCTATAGATATATTTCCTTGCTGTATTTTGGCACTTCAGTCCTATGGCTGTAGGGCAGTTGTGGGAGGACTTTGCAGTGCTCTGCTCCTTGGGGAAGATTTGGTTTTAATCAGGCACTCCTTGCTTGGAATTTTGTTCTGTAGAGAATCATAGAATGTGTTGAGTTGGAAGGAACCTTCAAAGGTCACTTAGTCCATCCCCCTGCAATGACCAGGGACATTTTGAGCTAGAACAGGTTGCTTAGAGCCTCATCAAGCCTGGCCTTGAATATCTCCAGAGATGGGGCTTCCACCACCTCTGAGCAGCCTGTTCCAATGTCTCTCCACCTCATGGGGAAAAACTTCTTGGTTTTGGCCACAATATCTACATACAGGGGAGGATGGAAAAGTCTCTCCATGGTCAGAACAGAACAGCTTAGTGTGCAAGGTGCAGGCTGCCTTGGCTATGTGCACCTCAGGGTCTGCTTCTGGGTTCTGGGTGTCTCACATGGCTTGAGAGGCATCTTTTACAGCCTCTCTGCCCCCAAAGAGAGCCCAGGAGAAATGGATTTGCTGTAGGCTCTGGGTGAGACACATGGGCAGTGCAGGGTTAGTGCTGAAAGCAGTGGAGAAAATGACTGCTATTTATGAGCATCTGCTGTCTTAGGTCTGGGCAATGTAAAGCAGCTCTGGCAGCACGTGGCTGACTTGACAACCATTGAGGTATTCTCCTAATGCAGCAATTCCACATCTTCAGAGGAATTCATAAAATGTGCCTCGACAGATTCCCTGAATCATCGCAGCAGGATGCCCCAACCCCCGCCGAGACCGGCAGCACAGGCGTTCCCCTCACAATCATCATTGTATTTCTGAAGCCCTGTCTCTCCTGCCACGCTGCATGGGGTCCAGCTGAGACCAGTTTTGAAGTCAAATCCAGTGGAGTGTGTAGCACGCTGCACCCCCTCTGCCCAGCACCCACCAAACCCCAGGGGAATGGCATATGGGGGAACTTGAGATGCTGGGGAGCAACTAGTATTGTGTGATGGTAGGGTGATGGGAGAAGGAGGGCAGAAGATGCGTGGAACATTCCTCCTGTGTGCAGAGGGGTCCTTGCCTGGCACCCTCTGCTCTGATTCCCTGCTTTGCTGCCATGTCTTCTACCAGACAGCTTCAGCTCAGCCCTTTGCTGAAAGGCTCCTGCAAACCTCTTGCTGTTTCCCCCAGGGTAGGAGGCTCAAAGGGCTCATCAGTACTTTCTGATACCAAATAGAAGCTGCTTTGCACCAAGTCTCTGTAGTAATGGCATACCCAAAGCCTGATTGCAAAGTGAGGTGCTGCCCTGCTCTTGGATCCCCTTGCATGGTCCCTCATTGAGGAAGGTGCTGCCCACACAGCTCTGTCTCTCACCACCAGCCTGCAGGAGATCACAAGCAAGTGGGAAGGACACACAAAGCAGGGCTGCCATGGGATGAGGGCACCACTGTCATGCATTGGCTCCCACATCCCATCAAGCAGAGAAAAGCCTTGTTAACCATTCCTCCTGGAGGAGAAATAAGCCCTTTTAGAGATCTATAAAATGCTGTCATTTTGTAAAGAGAGGATAGTGTAGCTGCTGTGTACTCCATCTCTCCCTGTGCTGATGCCCTGGAAGCAGAGAGTTGTGGCATGAAAGGGCTGCTTTTGCTGGGGGTCATGAGATAGGAAATAAATGGAGTCTGCTCCTTTCCTGGGGATGTGTGGCACCTGCTGGCAATGGCTCTCCTGTCACTTTTGGGGGTTAATCATTCAGCAGCAGCACCTTGCTGCTCTGAGACAAGGATTTGACTTGTGCTGAAAAACAATAAAACACCAAGGGAGGAAAGCATCTTTGAAAACAGTAGGCAAAGAAAAAGGATACTATTTTTAAATTAAGAAAAAAAAAACCTGTTTGAGTTTTTAACAGAGTTCTGATATCTGCCTGTGGAAAATGGCTGTGGGAGGTGTTTTCTCATTCTGAATTTTGCCTTGGACAAAATCAAGCTGATAGAATCATAGAATAGTTTGGGTTGGAAGGGACCTTAAAGATCATCAAGTTCCAACCCACCTGCCATAGGCAGGGACACCTCCCACTAGATCAGGCTGCTCAGTGCTTTGTCCAGCCTAGTCTTAAACACCTCCAGGGATTGAGGGGGCATCCACAACCTCCCTGGGCAACCTGTTCCAGTGTTTCACTGCCCTCTCCATAAAGAACTTCTTTCTTATATCAAGCCTGAATCTACCCGCTACCAATTTTCCATCCATTATTTCTGGTCCTTCCATCACATATCCTATTGATAAGCTACTATGAGGTCCCCTGAACCTTCTCTTCACCAAGCTGAACAATCCCAGCTCCTTTCAGCCTGTCTTTATGAGGCAATTGCTCCAGCCCTTTGATCATCTGAATGGCCCTCCTCTGGACCTGCTCCAACAACTCAAATAGTGAAGTTTTAAACAAAACCCCACCTTTTCTAAATAGCCTCAGTGTCCTCACCAGTGCAGGGGTGACCAATGGGGGATCTGCTCCCTGTGCAGTGAAATGATGGCTGAATTTGGATCTTACTCCCTCTGCTATGGCACAGCTGAACCCTGAGGAAAGGGTTTCAAGCTGTGTCAGGATGAGCTCTATGGCGACAGCTTTTCCACTGGGCTGAGGAGTCCAGGGATTTCCCTGAGCCCTGTAGCTATTAGGGTAGTGGGGTGACATGATCTGCAGGTTCTCTGGTCCCCCTGGATCTGGCAGTGAGATGTTGCCTCCTAGATCTCATCTACAGCATTCCCTGCCTCAGCATTCCTTCCTGGAGGGTTTCAAACTGAACTTGCATGTGTTAAAGAGGATTCATGTATTGTACAGGGGATAGATATTTTGAAAAACAAGATATTGATGCAAGTGTAGAGCCACTTTATTGTCTCATTCACTTATTAGCAGATGTGGCTCCCTTCCTGCTGTTTGTGCTCAGAATGGATTTTTATTGCTTAATTCTCTGTAAGTGAAGTGCTGGCAAATTGTAAAATCCTATTGCTTAACATGTAGCATTAAGTATTGAACTAGCAAAAGAATCAATTACAGGTTTGGTCACTGATTAGCTTGGCTTTTTATGGAATTTAACATCAAGTCTCATTATAATTCTGCTCTTTAATTCAGGAAATAAAGCACGTGTGTGGGGATAATGGTAGTCATTGGCTCTGTTCCAGCTCTCCTGCTGATAGCATGCTCAGCACCCTGTTGTGAGAAGGACCTGCTGAGCAAGTGGCAGGGAGGTGATCATATAGTGCTGCCTCTTTCCCCATCAGGACAGGTCCAGCCTTGGGGCTCTTTTGGGGTACCCTAGCCCTATGGGGACATGCCTGAGTCTGACTCTTCTGCCTTGTAAAGGGACCAGGGGGTGACTGCGTGACTTGTGACAGGATCTGCTCCATGAGCCCAAGACACCTTAATGCATGTCCTACCTACTGCTTATCTTGTGATCTCCTGCAGGCTGATGGTGAGAGACAATGAGCACCTTCCTCATTGAGGGACCTTGTAGTGGGATCCAAGAGCAGGGCAGCAGCTCACCTTGCAATTGGGCTTTGGGTATGCCATTGCTATAACTTATATTTGGCATCAGAAAGTAGTGATGAGCCCTTTGAGCCTCCTACCCTGGGGGAAACAGCAAGAGGTTTGCAGGAGCCTTTCAGCAAAGGGCTGAGCTGAAGCTGTCTGGCAGAAGGACCAGTGCTTCAGTTGAATCTCTGGGGTCCACCAGAGATTCAAAGCATCAGTGTAATGACTCAAGGCAATATGAGGAGTTACATGAGCCTAGGTTAAAGGAGGTGCAGGGAAAGCTGTGCTTTTCTCTGGTGAATGGGTTATTGGTGCTGTGCCCCAGCAGATCAGACTGGGATGGGCTGTACCAGGTTGTGCGTTTTGCATTTCCCTCCCTTTGTCTCCCAGTGCCACCAGTGAAGGTTGGGAGAGAACTTCCATGAAGCTGCTTTCTCCCTCCTTCTCTTGAGTCAGTGCCAGTCTGTGTGAAACCCCTCAGGGAAGAGGGCTATGGGCCAAAGCAGGTCACAGAGACTTTGCATCACCCTGGGGCTGCTCCTGCCTGGCATGGGCTGAGGTCTGTGGGGCTGAGCAATCCCCTCCCCTGCCCTGGTGCTGCAGGCTCCCCTTGCCAGTTCCTGCTTTTGCTGATGGACAAGTGCAATTGGATTTTCAAATTACACAAGCTTGGATTAAATTCAATATCCCTTTTCTCTAGCCAGACAACCCCTTGATTCCTTTCCTTTCGATTGCGTGGGGACCCTTCAGCAGGAAATCTTTGCTGCGTGGAGGCTGCAATAAACTGGAGACACAGAGCTCCAGCACAAATAGCAGTAGACCAGCAAGTTTCCCCTTCCATCATGGAGATTTCTGGAGGCTTCTTCTTGTCTGGCTGAGTTTATCCCCCTTCCAGGAGAAGCTCTGCTGGCATACTAATTTATAGCACACTTGAACAGTCCCCCTACATCCTGCGTGAGGATGGTTTGGGAAATTAAAGTTTGTAGGAAATGCATCAAAAATCTGATGTCCTCAAGCAAGGCATCTGTTTTTCCAGGCAGCAAAAGGGATGCTATAACTTACTGCAGCATTGTGGGGGGTCAGAAGAGAGAGAGGAGGGAAGGACAAGTGGGTTGTGGGGATTTAGGGTAGAAGGAGGTGCAGTATTTGCATCTCAGCAAAAGGAGAGGTTTGGTCGTTGCCTGGGGTCTGTGTGGTGCCAGCCTGGGATCTGCAGTAAGCTGTGCCTGCACCATGCTGGGCATGTTCCTGTTGCTGACAAATAATAAATAACAATAATGATAATGAAAGCAGTGTGCATGTGCCCCTGGGGCTCTGCAAAAAACCCTCTTACATCAAAATCCAACCGGAACATTTTCCCCCTTGTCTAATTCACAAAATATGCCCATAAAACCAATAATTTATCTGTACAAGGGCAATTCCCTCGGTATTTAAACAAAGATTGATAGCTGCTGACTGCATCCCATCCTAGCAGGGAGTGAGACCCAGTGGAATTCCTGGGTCTCTGTGCAAATGCAGCAGCATTTTGGGTTTGCGTATTCTAAAGTTAAATGACCTGATATTTACTGCTTGAGATTAAGCTCTGGGATAGGTCTGGCCCCACTCCCAGCTGTGTCTCTGAGATGTTCTTGGGTTCTGGGCCTGGCTCAGCTCCTGATTTGAAAGAAAAGGAGTTGAGAGCAAGTGGTTCTTCCCATCTTCAGGTTTGACTTTCTTATCCTGGCTTTTCAGCGCACTTAAATCTACGTGGTGCTTAAAATTCAGCTGTGTTTGTTGGAATTCAATTACCCCTGAAGATTACACAAAGATTATCAAAGTTGTAAACAGCAGAATATGCTCAGAGATCAATGAAGCGCAACAAAGACCGTATTTAACAGGAGAAATAAAAGTAAGAGCGTGCTGGCAAACCCTGACAGCGGAGCGTAATGTCGCATCATCATGCTGAAGGCTGGAAAGTAATTGAAATCTATGTTATAGCACAATCTATCCCTGCACAGATTTGCAGTCATGAAACACAATTTCAGCTCTAATATCCCAGCAATTCATTTGGTTTAAGCAGATCCAGGGTCTGAGCTGTTCTTGTTAGGCATCCTGCGTGGGTTGTGTACCCACCCTGCCCTGTACCCTCTCCTGTCAACGTTCCACCAGCAGGAAGCCTTCACCAGAGGAAAGTGAGGGGTTTAAATAACGGGGTGATTATCTTTAATATGAAATAAGTACTTTCCCATTTTGGTTTTAGAGAGTTTTTTTTGATAGGAACTCTGAGACGGGCACCAGGGCCAGATTTGTGCTGATTTCCTCCATGGACACAAATCTCTGTGCCAGAGCAGTCTCCTGTTCTGAGTTTACAATCATAGAATGGTTTGGGTTGGAAGGGATCTTAAACATCATCTGGTTCCAGCCCCCCTGCTATGGACAGGGACACCTCCCACTAGATCAGGTTGCTCAAAGCCACATCCAGCCTGTCCTTAAACATCTCCAGGGAGGGGGTATCCACAGCCTCTCTGGGCAACCTGTTCCCAGTGTCTTCACCCCCCTCACAGTAAAGAAATTCTGTTCTCCAGTCTAAATCTCACCTCTTCCTACTAGGAGTAGGACTACTCCTAGTCCTGTCATCCTGTACCCTAAATACCCTGCCCTGGGGTAATATGATTCTTTGGTTTATAGCATGTTCCTTCTTGGCAGAGGAGCTGCCTGAAGAGTTTGGTATGACTGAGGATCAGCAGGAAGTACTAAGGATGCTGCATCCCAGCCGTGTCCCAGCACATGGCTGCCCCATCTGCCTCATGGCATGCTGTACCCTGTGGGACTCCTTCCCTACAAAAAGCCTTCCTGGCCACCCCAGCTGCCTTTCAGTGCCCTGGCAGAGATTCTCCCAGCCAGCAGCACCTCCATCATGTTTTGTGTCTTGCCATTGTCATTCTGGAGGCAAGGCAGCCAGCTGATTTTTCTTCTCTGTAATATATTGCCACTATAATACCAAGTCTAGCAGAACAATGAACTCTGGAGGATGGAGATACCTTCCTCCTGTTTTGCAAACTAAACATAATTTTTATTTGTGCTCAGATTTGTGACTGCTGCAGAGAGGGAGGGGTGGGAGGGGAGAAGGGGACGGTGCCAGGCAAGGATGATGCTCAATCACTGGGTCCTACCTGAGGACCGACCACTCTTCCTCTTTGTCCCTGCGGGTCCCCAGGGCATTGGCATTCAGAGGAGGACTCCTCCTTTTGTCAAACACTGCAGGGTTTCAGAAGAAACCCTTCAACCCAGATTAATTACTGTTATCTGTACCCACTGAGGCCTGGTCCACCTGCCTGTCTGCTGCAGCCAGAATGTGCTGAAATTCTCATTCTTTCTGCCTTTCTTTCTCTCTTATTTTTTTTTTTCCCTTTTCCTATTTACTTCTGCTTTAATCTGCATATTATCATCAGTGCAAAGACCTCTGAAATAACATCTGACAAATGATGCCTATTAAAAAAAAAAACCTCCACACTGTCCTCTTTCACCGCCTTCCAATTTGGACCAGCACTATAACTATGCATCAATAGACAAGCAATATTATGTTAAGAACATGATAAAATACCAGCAGCTTCATAATGGCAGCAGCCAAATGGTAATTTCTGCTTCAGAAATTGGTCATTTATTTTGCTGGTCTGTTCTTACGTTCAAATTAGATGAAGTTTAATATACTGTAAAATTGAATGTATTCTATCCTTTTCAACAAATATGGCATGTATGAAATGATTTATGGGTCTTACAAACCTTAAAATGTTAAATAATCTCCGTTTTCTTGTGCCTTAAGTCAGTGATGCCAAATAGTTTAAGTACAGAGAAGCAAAACTTTATTAGCTCCCATCCTGATCATCACTTTATTTTTGCTGCATTTACAAAGGCAGGAGCAGTATTTAACATATTAGACTGAGTTTTAGGAGCAGCCATATTAATTGGTACATTAATTTTGCCCTATTAACTGTAATTGGTAGGAAAGCGATTCTTCCCCGGTGAATGTTGTAATTTGTGGTTTAAATTCTTAATAAAGTCATGGTGGCACTGCAGATGCCTAAGTGAGGGTGCTCCTCTCATCTTCAGCCTCTGGTCTCTGCTGGGATCCCCTCCAGCCACCACCAGGCTGCCCCACAGCATGTGGGAACACCTGCCCATGGCTTTGTCTCTGCCCAGAATCCTCCATAGCCTCTGGCTTTGCCCTACAGCTCACAACCTGCTTTTATTTTCTAATGCTGGATGTCAGTGGTCTTGTATCATTGCAGTCTTGTCTGAATCTATAGGTCCTTCTTCTGTGCTCCCCTTACAAGGAGTCATAGTGTTGGATGTGATGTGGTACATGGTTGTGAGGAATGCTGCAGGTTTGTGTCCCTTACCTTGCTACTCATGGATCTTTCTGAGGTTTGCACTCATTCCAGGTGTGATTTCAAGGGTGCTAAGGCTTGATCAAAGGCAGGAGTGCCAGCCACTCCTGGCACATACACAGTCTTAGCTCCAGCTGCCACTGTCACCCTGAAATCCATCCCAGTGTCATAACTAAAGAGCTGGAGCACCTCCCTTATGAGGACAGGCTGAAGGAGTTGGGGTTGTTCAGCCTGGAGAAGAGAAGGCTCAGGGGGGACCTCAAAGTGACTTGGCAATACCTGATAGGGGCCTACAGAAAGGCTGGGGTAGGACTTTTTAATGGGATATGTGATGGCAGGACTAGGAATCATGGATGTAAATTGGAAGAGGGGGGATTCAGGCTAGATAGAAGAAAGAAATTCTTTATGGTGACAGTAGTGAGACACTGGAAGAGATTGCCCAGAGAAGTTGTGGATGCCCCCTCTCTGGAGGTGTTCCAGGCAAGGCTGGACAAGGCACTGAGCAACCTGGTCTAGTGGGAGGTGTGCCCATGGTAGGGGGGTTGGAACTAGATGATCTTTAAGGTCCCTTCCAACCCAAACCCTTCTATGATTCTAACTGTTGTACACACCCTGGGTTGTTCCAAGGGCTGGCATTGCTCCTTGAAACACTTTCCAGCTTCGCACACACGAATGTGCCTCATAGCAGAGTGGGCAGTGAGATCCTCCTGTAGTGATTTGGATGCAGCAGCCCTTGAGGCAATCCTTGTGTTCCCCAGAGAGAGAAGATTGTCTGAGGCTGAGTTTCATCCTGTGTACAAGTTGCTTCCTGTGCAGGCAAAGATACCAACTCCTTAACGGTGTAAGGAGAAGGGAGACAGCCTCTCCCTGGGTTGACATTGCTCTTCACAAGTGCCATCCCTGGGCTCTCTGCCAGCCCTCAGGCAAAGCTGGCACTCAGGGTCTGGTGTCTGATCCGTCTTGAAGCAGGCGGCATCAGGTCCCTCCATCCCCATGGAGCCAAAACAAGCCGGGCTTTGACCCTCCCAGCCGGCAAGCAAGGATTAGTATTCAGGATGGGTTTGCAAAAAACTACTGACAATGTGCAAATCCCACCTCAAATTTGAAAGGAGGCATTTATACCTGTTAAATTCAAAGTTTTTTGAATGCCTTGTGGCATCCAAAGCTGGCAGCAGTAGCTTGTGTGTAATCAGCTTCCTATGAAGCTGGTGACAGCAGCTCCTCCAAATCTCTGGGAAGGTGGTTTGATTGAGGCTGCCCTCCCCTGCAGGAAAGCTGCTTGGTTATGGGTCAGGAAGCAATTCCCTATCCCCAGCATGGTAGCACATTAAACCCTCTCCTAAGGTCCAGCCCCACATCCCAGGGAAATTTCTGGGGCAACTGCCCTGGCTGTGGGGTGAGGTTGATGGATGATGCTGGATCAGTGGAGGAGCTGAATGAAGGTGATTCCCTCCTGGCTTGCAGTTATTTAAAAGCAACTTGTCTCCTTGCCCTTAGCCCTTTCTTTCTTTCCTGATCAGCAGTTTGTCCCTGAGGATAAGCCTCTGAACAAGGCTATCTCCTGCAGTCCCCTGGAGCTACAGCCCTGTGCACCAGGATAATAGAGAAGCCTTTTATTCTGTTTATTTGCTCTATATAATTTTTCCTGCTCTTGCTGACCCTTCTGGGAAGTGTTCCACCCTTCAATCTCCCTGCTGGGTGCCAGAATTGTTGAGCTTAGGCTTTATTTGCATTTCACATCCTAGTTAAACCAACATCATCAAGGTCAGAACTCAGTGCTGAATTGGAATTGGCTTCCCCCTTCATGGTACAGGGACAGTGAAGAAAGCAGATCTCCACTCCTTGGGAGAGCCCATCATTTTCCCAGCCCTTCTTAGCAAAGAGGGACGGCTTTCTGCCTTGAGCTCTGTGGCTAGAGGTGGCCAAGCAGGGGCTGCTCCACTTTACTTACTGTGACTCCACTTGCAGGTGCTTGAGCAAAGGCTGGGCCTGAGCTCTGGGGTCTGTAGCCCTGGCTCACAGCGATTTGGGTCAGACCCTCCTCTGGACAAGGTAAGGGGAGTGTTGGGGTTTAAAGTAAGGCTCTCCCCTGGGCAAGGCTGGCTTTTCCCCTCTCCAGGACAGTTGGGGGAATGGTTGGATGTCTCCTCCTGGCCACCTCCTAGCTCTCCCTGCCTCCTCTTTGCCCTGCTGCTGTCCCATCTCTGTCACTTTTCCCCCAGTTCCTATCATCTGGTCAAGTCAGAGAGGTTTCTCCAATTGCTTCCTGTGCTCTGATCAACCTGCCCTGCAAATCCTCAGTGCCCCTAAGCCATGGCCATGGGTGGCAGTCCCTGCAAGGCATGAGCAGGGCTGATGTTTAAATGCTTCTTTAAAGGCATATGAGAAGAACTATGGAGAAGGAGAGAGAAAATTCAAGAAACATAAGAGGCAATCCTGCTGCTCCCCAAAGGTAGCTGGAATTTGTGTCCCATTTGGAGCAGGACGTCAATGCCGAGATGCTGATGTGTGTCTCTATGCATGCATGTGTGGTGGTACAAACAGCCTTTAAAAGACAGCAGCTGTACAGAGCTGCACTATGATTTTTACTTCCATGCACACAGCCTGTCTTTCCTTTCATTAAGGGACATTTCTTATGGGAAAGTAGCTGGATTTCTGATGTGAAAAAACAATTCTGTTCAAGACTGAGAGCTGTTTAGAATAAACGCCAGACAGTATGTGATGGAGACATTGCATAGAGACTTAATGCTGGTCACATCTCTCTTCTCTGCCAGTAAGTCATGGATGTGTCTTTGCTATTGTATTTGGTGACTCATCTTTCAAATAATCATCTCTGGAAGAATTTTGTGCCAAGTTGAAAAAAAATTACCCAGATCCCAGAAGCGTGTGTGTCTTTCTGTGAGCACACCCTGGGAGGGGGCTGTGGGGCAGCTCTGCTCATCCTTCCTCCTTCCCCATGGGTGTGGGCTGGCAAGGTCTGCTTGCTGGGGCACAGGGTAGGGAGGAAGTTAACACAAATTCTGGCAGGAGGTCATTGCTGCCCCTTACAAGTCCCAGTTTGTGTGATTTGGCTGGAGAACAGAGTCAGGCAGGTACTCCCAGGCCACTGGCAAGTCTATGGTGTGGGGCATGCTTGTGTGTACCTGCTTTGGGATGGGAACCATGAACACATGAGAATCCTTTAGCACCTCATCCTCAGAGCAAAGTATGCAAATGAACTGAGTAAGTGAAGTGCTGTATGCTAATTAATTCAACAGACTCACTGTTCCATAACATCAAACCTACACAAGGAGGATGTGCTGGAATTAGCTTCCCTTGAAAAACATTTCCTCGCTGCTTAGCAAAGTTACAGAAACTTATTAAACAATTAACAAGAAGGTGAATACTGGAGGAGCTGTAGGTGCTGTGTGGGCTGAACCCCAGCAGCTGTGCCCACAGAGGGAGCAGGATTCCTCAGTGGATTGGAAAGGCTCCAGCAATAGGGCTATGCCTGGTGATGCTATAGTGTGCCAGCAGCATCTCATTTGCAACCTGTAAGAAACCTACAGTATGAATGTCCCAGAAAGCTGCATGGTCAGTCTTCATGGGCTCTGAGCACCACCTCCTTCTCTCTCTATCTCGTTGGGGTGACAACCATATGCACAGCACTATCAGGATGCTCAGAAAGGTGACAGAGCTGTCACACAAAGCCTTAAGGATGACTCCACAACTTGCTTCTCCAAAAGTATGTACCATCCTAAGTGAAAGCCAGCCACCAGCTGTGTTTGTTTGGGCTGTTTTGTGATTTATCTGGGATAAAGCAGGCCTGAATGTGAGAGAGAAGATAGTATTGTGTGACAGTGGGGCACACTCAAATGCAGCAGATGCGAACACCATCATGGGGCACTGCTTTTTTCTGCTGCCTTCCAACTGTGAAGTTCCCTCTCCCTTTCCTTCTCTGCTGGGATACAAACTGACACCTCCAGTGCTCACAGGTCCCTCTGGACCTGGGTTGTCCAGTGCTTGCTAAGGGAATCCAAAGGGAACTGCATTAATCACCCTCTTGGGTGATGCCCTGCCAGAATGAGTGATGGGGCTGTGGGTGCTCTCCAGAGCACAAAGCAGAAAAGCCCCACAGCAGGAGCATTTGCTATCACCTGAGCACACCTGGGAAGAGTGGAGGAAAGAGTCTGCTTCAAAAGCAGGGAGAAAAGGGCTTTAGCAGAAATTATTTGACAGCTGTGATCAGGCCAGGATCTGAAGGAGCTGAGGAGAGGAAGGTGCAATCGGGTGGAGCAGGAGGGGCAGCAGGCAGAACACCAGCTCCTCAGATACCCTCTGCATTTCTGGATTTAAATCTCTGCATTTAAATCTGGAGATCCATTTATAAATGCATCTTTGCATTTAAATCTGGAGATTTAAATCTCCAGAAGCCCTGTTCTCTTGCAAAGATCATGAGGCCAGCATGACCACAGACCCACAGACCCAGGGCTGTGGGTCTATTATTTGGTCTGGCTTTTCATTTATATACACAAAATGCAAAAAATCTTTGCCACCAGAAAAGGAGAATTCCACCTGATTGAGTCAAATAGTGCAGCTCTGCACAGAGGGGCAATGGAAAGCTGTGGTTCCAAAACTGCTGTACAGTACATGAGCTGCATGGGCACACAACAATGTCCTAAAGATGCCCCTGTTTTTAAGATGTATGGGTTTTAATGGAAAGGCTGCACCTTTGTGTATAAAGTCCTCCAAGGTGGTGCAGTTCTGCTTGTTCTCTCCATGTCACAGGAGTCTCCTCTGCTGTGGGGTTCCCATCATCACTATGTGCCTGCTTGTACGTTGCACCCTTGAGGATGCCTGACCTGTGTGTGTTACAGTCATGACTCCAACTCATGTTGCTGCCTAGGTCTTGATTTCTGTGTTTAAAAATAATCAAGTGGATGCTGCAGTTTGTGACAGGAGCAGTGGCTGGCTCTCTGGTTTGAGGGATCTGCTGCAACAGAGCAAGACAGATGGACAAGCCAGTGGCATATGCCATTCTCTCTCTGCACTACATGAAAAGACATTCTTCCTGATGGAATGGGGATAAAACTCACAGTTCACAGGGCATAAGAGTATTTCTAATGTACGTCTGGGAATGTGAGCTAGGGTTTTGATGTTTTCTTTTTTTTCCCCCTCTCTGAGTGTAATTCTCATATTGTAAATCCAACAAATCTACTTTACTACCTAAGTTGTCATTCCTGGAAGGAAAACACCAGACTTAGGATTTCATTATTAAATCCTGCTAGAAGAAAATGTTAGATAAACTATTTTTCTCCCTTACCTTGTTAGAGATGGCCCCAAACCAAACCAATGAGCTGAGCATTTACTGCTGTGGATGCACTCCAGCTCGGGAGCTGCAGCTCCCCAGGAAGCTGCAAAGCCCCTCTCAGCGTGGACCTCCTCTTCTGTGAACTCTGATGGATTGTGTGAACTGGAAAGTGGCCCAGTTGCAACCCAGATAAAGAGAGCCATATTGCATAGACACTCTGCAGAGTGTGGAGGCTGTTGTGATGCTGGTATTTAAGGTGAAGAAATTGCCCTGTCTGGCTCGGGAGATGCACTGGGTTTTTAAGACAAAGCAAGCTTGTGAATATTAAAGCCTTGCTAGACAAACAGGGCAGCCCAGAAAGGGCAGCCAAAATCACTGGTGCTTGCACAAAACACTGTAAATTGCTCAACCTCCTTCAAGGAGATCATCTGCTGAGAGTGGCTCACCTTCTTCTGCCAGGCTTTGTAGTCACCTCACTGCAGCAGCCTCTGTTGCCCACAGGTGCTTTCAAAGCCATAGGACAGTGTGGAGCAGATGGTCATGGTGCTGGGAAATTACATGAAATTAGCAGGAATTAATTGTGATGAGATATTTCTTCCCAGGCAGCAAAGAACTTCTCCATCCTCTACTATGGTCTACACTAGGGGAGAGGTTTCCTGTGCAGGCTCTGCAGCTCAGAGCCACCCTAAATTCTGATCCCCATCCTGGGTTTCTTCTCCTGACTCACAGCCTACTGAGTGGGGGGAGCTGAAGGCTGTGCAAGCTCTGGTACTTTCTCATCTTCTGCATCTGCTCTCCTGTGCAGAAAGGTCTTCACAGTAGCCTGATTTGCCAGAGCAGACCCCCCTTTGGCCAGTTAGTGGGATGGGTGCCCTGGACTGGGTTGTGCTGTGGGTCAAATGTGAGATTTGGGACCAAGCATAGAGAGGATACTGGCATCCCCTTTCCCTCCCTGCTCTGTTCTGGAGGCTGGATGCCCTGCTCCTCCTCAAAGAAGGACGTATCGGGGTGCCATCTAGTGCCAGATTTGCCCAGCCATGTGAGACACTGAGGACACAGGCACTGGTTGTGGTGAGAGCAGGGCAGCCATCTGCACAGGATCCAGGAGCTGTGCAGCTGCAGTGGTCCTCATGGAGGGGACAGGAATCCTTTCACCATCTCCCATAGTAGGATTTGCTGTGTGGTGATGGATTGTCCTCCCTTCCCTTCATCAGCAGGGATGGAAATATCCTGGTTAGAGAAGACAATGGCTGCTTCATCATACAGAGACTTTCACCACCATGAAGGCTCTTTAGGTCTGCATGACTGGCCCTGCCCAGACTCTCAGCTCCCTTTTCCCTCAAACCCAAGCACAGCAGAGTCCCAGCTGGATGTGAGGTATGGTTCCTGCTGGGATCAGCCTGTCTCCACCAGAGCCAAGGCCACAAGCATTACATCCACAAGCAAGAGGTTCCTATTAGGGAGTAATCTGGCCAGTGGAATTTAAAGCCACAGGTCACAGATATAGATGAAAACCTTAAAAATACTACTCGGGGAGACTGATGTCCAGAGAATTGTCATGTGAGTGGAAAGATTCATGTGAAAAAAAGCTGAATTTGTCAGAAGACTTGCTCTCAGCTGCTTATTCTGCTCAGACAAAATCCTTCAAGAAGGGAGTGCGGTCACCCTCGGTGACCTGCGTATTCCTCATTCCTTTGATTAACTGCAACTTATTCTGAGTGTAGCTTCCTGAGATAAAGGCAAAAATCATCCCTTAGCTTTCTGTCATTAAATTAGGGCTGAGCCCCAGCTGAGCCCAAGGTTCCTGGGGAGAGGGAAGGATGTCAGGACTCAGACAAGGGACACCAGAGTACTGATGGACCTGCCAGATCTGGGCTAGTGGTGACCATGCCAGCAGGGGGGGAGCATGGCACCTGGTGGGGGGATGTAAGCCACCTCAATAGTGCTGCCCAGGGGTCTTGCAGCTTCGTAATCCCTTGTCTCCTCTTGGCAAGTGTGTGCCACTGATGCACTTCATTTCACCCCTGCTAATGAGGGTCTGGATGGTTGGTGGCTCTGTTGTACCTGCTGCTGAGGCGCCCAGCCAGAGCACAAGCCCACATGCTGGCCCCACAGACTCTCAAGACAAGCTTTGAAGGATGCTTACACTATTAATGGGGTGTATTTATAACTGTTTATCTCTGTCAGTTGGGTGGAAAATTGCCAGATGTGTCGTTTGCCTTCATTACACAAGACATCTCTCGTGTTAGCTGGATCAGTGCTTTTACACAGTGTGTCACTACCAGGGAAAAGCTCATTTCTTTTGACTGGTGTTGATGTTTGTGGGATCTTCCTTAGGGAGTGTGGAGAGCAACACCCTGGAGGCAAGTCTCAGTACAGGACAGATTTCTGTCCTCTGACACTCTGATGATTGCTCTCATGGAAGAAAAGGAGAGTAGCAGAGCTGAGAGCTTCCTAACTGTGTTCCAGAGCAATCATGGCTGCTTGGGTTGAGTGCTGCAGCCTTGTACCTTCTACCACCTCCTTGGGGGCATCAAAAAACCCACCAGATGGGGCCATTCACCAGCTGTGAGCAGTGCTGAGGAGCTTCAAGGGGACAGGTCCTGTTGAGTGGACAACCCCTTATGCAGGAGAAGCAAATCAGTGTTGTACAGGTATCCCTTCCAACACAGAACAAGGGAGAAAGATAAGAATGACTTAAATAGAACGAAATTGTCTCCAAATAAAATGTTTTTCCTTGTTACCCATGATACAGTGAAATTTCTTCACGGGTAGATAGTCAGAGTAGAGTCCATTACACTCCACGCTTTTTGCCTTGAAACATAAATAGCTGCATATCATATAAGTGTTTGTTATGAGGAAATGTGTACGCCAGGAAAAGTTAGACATTAAATCATTATTTCATGCAGAAAGATATTGCTAAAGGGAGAGGATTACTTACTATATTAATTCTGTCCTTCAGCTACCCGCACATCTCTCTGCACATAATGACTTTAGTCACAAAATGTAGTGTTGAAACAATCCTTGTTCCTCTTGATTCTGATTTCCTCAGAGACTTCACACATGGGGGGGTTTGTATCCCAGGCACAGTATGGGAGGGGGGGGCAGTGGGGCATTTCAGCCCCTGGGATGGGCCAGCCTCCCCAGATAGCCCACCCCTGGAGCAAAGTGAGGAGGGGTCTGCAGATCCCTCCATCTGAGAATGGCGAAAGGGGAGGGAAATTAATCCAGTAGCTGTGGATCCTTTCTTTCTCTGTACATCACAGGTGTCTTGTGGATCCTTTCTGATGCAGGTGAGAAGTGTCCCACCTCACTCAGAGCAGCCACTGGGATGGGTGCTGGTAGCCCTGGAATTTGCCACATTGTTCTGCAAAGCCTCAATGTCCTTCTCCTCTGCCATCCTGGAACTCACTAGATTAAAGCAGAAATTTCTCTTAATCTGTAGGTAAATACTTCCATGGAGAAGCCTTCTGATCTGTTGGCCTCCAACCTTGCATACAGGCAAGTACTCTTATCTATTAGACCTTGTGTTACACATAAAAATTTCCAAAATGCCTCTGTTTGTGGTATAAAGTAACAGTGAAGTGACCTTCAAATTATTTCTTCTGATTTCAAGTCTCACCTGAAGTCAGAAGAGCTTCTTAATAGGCATCAAAAACTTTCTAATCAGACTGTTTTTCCGCAAGTGACTCACAGAGGGATAGTTTCTGAGGTCAGAAAAAAATAAAAAAAATCCTGAGCAAAAGGCACCATGAAAGCCAGGGGAGGTGAGAACATCAAGGTTTTTTTGGGGTTTCTGCTCAGAACAACAGGGATGTTGTCACAGGGCACACAGAAGCCACTGCACTGCACTGAGCAGGGGTCACAGGCACCAGGCACTGGGCCAAGGAGGCAACAGCAGAGAGCAGGGGGCTGGAGGAAGGAGTCTATTCATGCTGACAAAACTATGGCAGGTCATTGTGGGATTGCAACCTGGCCAGCTAAATAACCCTCATGTTGCTCTCCTCGCAGGCTTGGGTGTCAAATTAAAACTCTGTGTTCCAGCAGGTTTGGAGAGCAAACTGATGGCTGGAGTGAAAGCTGATGGCTGAAGCTCATGCCTGATGCTCTGGTTTCCTCTTTGCTGACGTAGGTGGAGAAAGCTCAGGGCTCCACACAGCAGAGGGGGAAAAGCAGTAAGCAACAGGGTCTCATATCACCAGCTACTGTGTTATCCTTATTCAAAGGGCTCTGTTTGAAACCTGGCATTGGCATAGAGGGAAAATATTGCACCTTTGCCTGGTGCCTCTCCAATCTGGTTTGCAAGACATCCTAGAGGATGTGACCTTGGAAGGCAGGAGGAACGGCAAACCCGCATAATAAGAGCATCCCTGCATCGGTGTCAGCCTGGTGGGTACAGGGCAGTTAATAAATAATGAGGATGTCAAAGAGAACAGCAGGAGAGTGGGAGTAGGTAACAGCTTTGCAGCCAGCTTTCTGACAGCCTCCTGGCAACATCCAATTAAGAGGCACGTGCTGCCATTCAGCCCAGCTTGTCCGGCACCAGGGCTGTTGGGATGCTGGTGCTGGGGCAGATTGTGCCACTGAGCTTGAATCATGCAATCCCAAAAGTAGAGGGAGCAGGTGAATGTTTGCAGAGTTGTGTGGGTCTTCTGGAGAGCAAATCCCTGGAGGAAGCAAGAGGTGCCCAGCTATGGAGCTGGAAAGCTAAAATGGCAGCAGTTTGCTGGGAGGTGCGATAGGCGCTGACCCAGTGTGGAGAAGGACTTTGAGCTGTTGAAGCAGGTCCAGAGGAGGGCCGTGAAGATAATGGAGCCCCTCCCTTATGAGGACAGGCTCAAGGAGTTGAGCTTGTTCAGCCTGGAGAAGAAAAGGCTCAGGGTGGACCTTGTAGCTTATCAGTACCTGAAGGGGACCTACAGAAAGGCTGGCGTAGAGCTTTTTAATAGGGTACAGGATGGCAGGACTAGGAGTAATGGATGCAAATTGGAAGAGGGGAGATTTAGGCTGGATGTAAAACGTTCTTTGCTGTGAGGGTGGTGAGACACTGGAACAGGTTGCCCAGAGAGGTTGTGGATGCCCTCTCCCTGGAGGCGTTTAAGGCCAGACTGAACAAGGCACTGAGCAACCAGATCTAACATGGATCATTGTTTCAAGGGTTGAATTATATCATGTCACAATTCAGGTATTAGGAATCTGACTACTTTTGAGGTGTAATTGATCTTCTGATGACTTCTTAAACATCTGGCTAGTGGGGACAGCCTTCCAAACAGCAAAATCTACACCACAGTGGTCTTGATTTGAATAATAAGTATTCCATTCTTGTTTGGTAAATATACCAAGTGTTAATGGTGCTTAATGGTGCCTGTAATTGGTGTCTAAAGTTATTTAAAAATAAATTTACTAGAAAATAATTAGCAATTTTATAGTTCACTACTTCCTAATTCTGTTGATAAAAGTTTTTCAGAGGTTTTTATCAGATGACACAATAGGGCCGTGCTCTGAAAGAGCTTTTTTCAAGCAGGCAGGAAATTGTGCACTCGAAGTAAGATAAAAAAATTTTCCCCCTAATTTCTTTGCCTGGCAGCCAGCCCTCTCTCTCCTTTTATTATCCACTGATTTATCCTTAATCAGCAGCAAGTGAAACCTTCTGGGTGCTGCTTAAGATTTTGTTCTTTGTGACCTTGGGGGATGCCCCCCCAAGCTGCCAGGTCAGCAAGGAAAGCTTGCCCTCACCACAGGGACACCTTATGTTGCCTCCCACTGCAGGGACAGTCCTGCTGTCCCCATTGCTGGGTCTAGGTGGGGAACTGTGGCCAGTTCCTGCTTGTAGAGGAAAGCAGAGGTTGTAGTCTTCATGGATCCTGGATCTTATCCCATTGCAGAGCACTCTGTGGATGCTCCTTCTCAGGCTGGAGGCACCTTCAAGCCTCAGACCTTGTTGGCCCATGTGTTTTGGTGTGAGACTGGTCCTAGTCCTGGCTGTGGCATGTACCTTCCCCTGGCCCTCTTGGCACTGGTAGGGCTGTGTCCATGGGGTAGAGGGGCTATCAGGGATGGCCAGAACCTGCCCTGGGTTTGTGGCTTGTGGGGTGTTGGTGCTTGTGGGGGACCTGGGAGAAATGGAGCAGAGAAATGCAGCTGCTACAATGTTTTATTGTTTAGTGCTGTGGGTTCAAGTGTTCAGTTCAGGATTTTCATATTGTTCAGGTACAGAGTGACACCGACAGACAGAGACGCGTTTGGGAGGAGGTGACAGCACAGCAGTTTGGTTTTAGAAAAAAAGACTAACTCTCCATTTCCAGTCTCTGAACCATGAAGTACCAGCTTTTCCAGAACAATGAATCACCCAGTCTGTGTATAAAATTAAATATAATTTATGCTTTGCTAATTGAAATCAAATACAAAATTCAATTTCCTGTGTATTCTAATGCTGACATTTGAATAGCTATTTTAAAAAAAAGTGTTATTAACCTGACTCCCTCTGGTTATGCAGGCCACTCTCTGGCCAGGTAGAAAATAATTCCCCTGTCAAATCCATGCATTAGCACAGCAGACATGGGGTACATTTCATAAAGAGAGAATATCCACCCCAGAGGACATCTTCTCCCCCCACAATGCTGCCCGTGTCCCCCTCTGCTGGTGTGTCCCCACTCTTTCCCAGTGCTGCAAAGTGGACAGTGACACTGCAGGGATGTGTGGCTGAGTGTCTGTGGGGAGGATGCTCAGGGTGGAGGAGCAGAGCAACCTCTCCTGCCCCAGCTGAAGGTTGCAGCTGATATAAAAATTAAACCTCTCAATTTAGGGCAGAAAGTATGAGTGCAAGAGTCAGATTCAGGATCTCCAGTGGCCAGCCCTCCTTCTGTAAACTGTGGGATGGCCCCTCCTGGGGGAGACGGGTGCTGTGGCTCTAGGAACCCTCCCACAGGGTCTACTTCCAGTTGCAGGACTGAGCTGTAGAAAATAACACTCCTTCTTCACAGAGCAGGGTGGATGCTTCTGCCCAGCCACGCACTGTGACTTTCCTAATGAGATTGTGTTGTAATTCTCAAAGATGCATTTTCTGGCCTCCAGTCCCTCCAGTGGTGGGCATGATGAGAAGAGTGATGGTGGTTTGCTGGCAGTTGGCTCTTCCTGGGAGAAGGTGACTGGAGATGCCCGGGGAGACACAGGGTAGTGCTCAGACCAGACTAAACCAATTCTGGATTGTGAAGTGACACCTGCTGGGGGGAGATAAAGGGTTTTGAATGGCTCTTTCAAGCTTAAGGAGACCTTGCTTGGAGAAATACTTCTCCTGGTTAAGCTGTCTGAGAGAGTACAAGCTTTGTCCATGGAGATAATGCAAAGTGTAACAAGCATGGCCACACACATCCACCAGCCTGTCAGATCCAGGTGATGCTAAGTGCTGGGACAGCATCCTCCCACAGCCTGCTCCTGTGGTAGGCAGCCAGAGCCACTGGTCCCACCATCTCCATCAGCAGGCTCTGCTCAGCACTGTCACTGCCACTCCACTGCGGTGCTGGGGCTGCAGCATGCTGGGCAGGGAGAAAATTCTGGATATCCCTCTGGTGAGGAGCCTGGAGCTAGGAGCTTCATCAGCCCCTTGTCCACCAACTGAATCCATCAAGCAGCTTGCACCAAATTGTGTAACAAGAGTTTTCACTTAGAAACTGATGTGGTATTTTAATAACATGTGAAACACTGTAAAATTAGTCCTATTACATGCTCCAAATTTTCATGTAATAATTTTGGGATTTGTGGATCTGTGAAAAACCCTGTTATATCAGGAGCTGCTGTTAAATCTAATCAGACTAAGAGGAACTGACGTGACTTTAGCAGGGACCTTGTGGTGTCTGCTCCAGCAGGGCCTGCAGTGTAAATTTTCCAAATGGCTTCAGCTCTTTTTTCATTCAATCCAAGGCACCGGCACCACTCCATGGTGTAACGAACCACGGGACAGCCCATGAAACCCACAGCAGGTTCAGCTTGTCACCCAAAGTAACAGTGATTTCACTTGGTTAGCTGGATCAGCTGGGATTTCTTTCCACCTCAATCAAAACTGAGTCTTGGTCCTCCTGCAGTGATCTCATGCATCTTTCAGCCAGGGACCAGGCATCCAAAAGGGCATGGGGAACCCTCACACAGCTCTGCTCCACCTGGAAGGCATCCTTACCACTCATTGAAACAGAAGCCAGCAATACTTAAGGTCCCTTAGAAATCATCTGTATAAAGGAAACATTTTCAACAGTGGTATTTTTTCTTTTGTTCCCTCTCTTGCTGTTTCTCTCCGAGTTATGGAGATGGAACCAGTGCAGCTGCATCAAAGAGCTGCTGTCTTGCTCTCTGCTGGTCCCAGCACGCAGCTCTCATCACACTGCTGGAGGATCCAGCTGGGATATGGGTTTTATTCAACAGTTTCACTATGATTTGTAAATTTGGTTGTCTTGGTCATTTCCACTAGGAAGCACACTAGAAAGTAGGGCTCACCTTGAGAATTAATTGCTTTTTTATAATTCTGTCATAAAGATGAAGGTTGCTTCCCCCTTTTGCAAACCCAGCCATCAACAGCAAGCAGTAGAGATCTCGTTTTCAGGATGTGAATGAAAAGCAGTGCCAGTGATCATCCCTCCCCACACCCTAGACTGGGGCTGTGCCCCCACATCTCTGCCTTGCAGCTACCCCCTGGGCTCCCACCAGGAATACCTGACTCCAAAGCCTGGAGCAGGGCATGGCATGGGCTTGCTGGGAGGCACTGCTGGGCAGACATGGCTCTGCACTTGCACCTCAGCAGCCTGGCTGGGCACAGAGACATCCTCTCATTCTGAGCAGATGCCTGGAAATGGTCTTCAGTGCAGCTTCCAGGAGGAGCAAAGTGGGAGAGGGCTCTGATCTCACTGAGCATCCCAGTAAAGCTGGCACAACTCTCTTCCAACAGTGTTGTTATACCCATCTTCTGGGGGAGAATTGGGCCCAGGTGTTCAGTGGCACTTGGTAAATACTAGTTTTAGTGCAACAAGTAATTGAAATGTCTGGTGCAAATGGTTTTTCTGTACATAGTTGCTTTGCAGCATAACTGGCTTTATTCCTTCCACACACAGATACCAGTGTGCATGTCAGTGACCTGGTCCGATGCTGCTGTTTGGGCAAAACTAAAAGCCAGGGCAGGAGAAACCAAATCTATTGGTTTGTCCCTGTGCTGCTGGGTTTTGTGAGCCACCATCCTGCTCAGCTAGTCATGGCAGGAGGTGCTGTCCCTGCCTGGCTGGCTGTGAGAGGGACACCAGCAGCCAACAACATGGAGTATCCCATCACCCCCAGGAGCCTTCCACATCCTCCACCTTCTCCTCCTCCCATCTGCCCCCTGATCCCTCAGTGTCATGGGGGGAGAGCCTGTGTGCAACCCAAGGTGATGTGTCACTAAGGTTTCAGAGCTGGAAAGGCAGGGCAGCTTCGGCTGCAATGCTGAGGACACAAGGGGCTTGTGCTCTCATGGCTGAGCCTCTGGCCCCAAGTGAGTTTTGGGTCTCTAATGATGATTCGCATCCCAAAAGAAAAAGAGATTATTTTTCCTGATTTTGGGGTTCTACTTATCACTTTCTTCCTGCTCCCACTGGAAATCCTGACCCGTCATTTGGTAAAACATGACATTGAATGGTTTGTAAAACTTCCTCAGTCTGTGGATGACATCGGGGTCTATTTTGGGGTGAGTTCGACCCTTGGACTTGCCCAAGCACCGGGGAGCGCTGCTGTCCTCTGGCTTCTTTAAGCAGGGGAACCCCTTGGTTTTATTAAAGTAAAAATGTTTCTCTGTCACAATCCTCTTGAGGCCCAGGAAGTCCTGGACTTTGGCCATCTCCCCAGCCGGGTCAGTGATGAGCCTCTCGCCACTGACAAAAAGGATTTGGGAGAGGGGGAAGTACTGGAGCCAGTTCTCCAAGTGCAGAGCGTAAATCCCAATGCGGATGGCACTCCAGGAGGCATCGATCAGCCCCAGGGTCCTGTTCTTGAAAGCCAGCACCTCGAAGGTGGGGATCTCTGGCTTCTTGGAGAGTGTCTGTGTGTAGTCTGAGATGGCCCGGGTGACAGGGTT
>VZTY01016160.1:39195-104413 GCA_013400935.1 Turnix velox | reverse complement strand
GTGTCACTAAGGTTTCAGAGCTGGAAAGGCAGGGCAGCTTCGGCTGCAATGCTGAGGACACAAGGGGCTTGTGCTCTCATGGCTGAGCCTCTGGCCCCAAGTGAGTTTTGGGTCTCTAATGATGATTCGCATCCCAAAAGAAAAAGAGATTATTTTTCCTGATTTTGGGGTTCTACTTATCACTTTCTTCCTGCTCCCACTGGAAATCCTGACCCGTCATTTGGTAAAACATGACATTGAATGGTTTGTAAAACTTCCTCAGTCTGTGGATGACATCGGGGTCTATTTTGGGGTGAGTTCGACCCTTGGACTTGCCCAAGCACCGGGGAGCGCTGCTGTCCTCTGGCTTCTTTAAGCAGGGGAACCCCTTGGTTTTATTAAAGTAAAAATGTTTCTCTGTCACAATCCTCTTGAGGCCCAGGAAGTCCTGGACTTTGGCCATCTCCCCAGCCGGGTCAGTGATGAGCCTCTCGCCACTGACAAAAAGGATTTGGGAGAGGGGGAAGTACTGGAGCCAGTTCTCCAAGTGCAGAGCGTAAATCCCAATGCGGATGGCACTCCAGGAGGCATCGATCAGCCCCAGGGTCCTGTTCTTGAAAGCCAGCACCTCGAAGGTGGGGATCTCTGGCTTCTTGGAGAGTGTCTGTGTGTAGTCTGAGATGGCCCGGGTGACAGGGTTCCTCACCACCACGATCAGCTTTGTGTCCTTGGCCATGGAGTGAATGCGCCTGGGAGCCTCATTGGTCACAAAGTAACTGGGGGTCTTCTCCATTGTGATCTGGCCCTCCAATGTCTTGGGCATCACGTTCCTGCAGAGAAGCAGAGGAGGGGTGGTTAGCAAGGGGCAAAGCAGGGGTGGACACCTCACTGTCCCTCCTGCCCGGTGCAGATGTTGGTGGGACATTCAGGAGGAGGGAGCGCCACCCTTATGAGGACAGGCTGAAGGAGTTGGGGTTGTTCAGCCTGGAGAAGAGAAGGATGAGGGGGGACCTCATAGTAGCTTATCAATACCTGAAAGGAGCCTACAGAAAGGCTGGAGTAGGACTTTTTAATAGGGTCCAAGATGGCAGGACTAGGAGTAATGGATGCAAATTGGAAGAGGGGAGATTTAGGCTGGATGTAAGAAAGAAGTTCTTTACTGCGAGGGTGGTGAAAAACAGGAACAGGTTGTCCAGGGAGATTGTGGATGCCCCCTCCCTGGAGGTGTTTCAGGCCAGGCTGGATGAGCAACCTGTTCTAGTGGGAGATGTCCCTCCCCATGGCAGGGGGGTGGGACTAGATGATCTTTAAGGTCCCTTCCAACCCAAACCTTTCTATTCCTCTGTGACACCATCACACCTGCAAGCCCTGGGGACCAAAGCATTTCCAGCTTTGTTTCTTCTTGGGACCTGGACATGTTGGGCTCCTGAAGTGTTAGCTCAGCCTTAGTAAAATACTATACAGTCAGTTCTCCATAGGCTTATGAGACAAAAGTTAATTGCCAATAAACCTGTACAATACCTGTCTGTTCAGCAAACCATCTGCTTCCATTTGCTCAATTAAAGCCCATTCACTTCAGAGCCTTGTAGCGGAGTGGTGCAGTTAGGATTACACAAGACCTTTTTGTTATGATGACATGCTTTTAAATGTCTCAGCTAATAAAACCTAATACAAAATAAGATCCCTTGCTTCTAGTACAATAATTAAATTTATTTACTATCTTGTGTGTGAGAAAGAATGACTTTTCTTTTATCTCTAATTCGCATGCTCTGTCAATAATTAATTGCTGCTGGGTTTTGAGCTTCCTGTGCAAGCACTTTTATTAGCCAAAAGGAATTTGCCTACTGGATAAATTAGCATGTAGCAGGGCTTTCCTGGATAGCATATTACCATAATTTAAAATGAAACTGTGGTGAGATAACGTTTATATCTAAGAAAATGAAGAGGTAACTGCTTGTCCCAGTTGCCCCCAGTTAAGGATTATCATAGCAAGCCAGAGTGATGTCCCCTGCAAGTGCTTTACAGCCTCTTCCACACCTCGGAGTGCTGGAGAGGCTGGAGGGCAGTGCCAGGAGCGTGCCCATGGCTATGGTCAGCCTCACCCTTAAGACATTCAAACACTCGTGCCTAGGTACAACCACATGAAGTTAAACAGTTTGTTTAACCTGTTGTTGGCTAACTTGTCCCACTGATGAGACACTTGATGCCTAGGAGATGGGAGGAGGAAAGTGGTGTCACTACTGCCAGTGTCACCCTTGCAACACAAGTGTCCTGCAGCAGACAGGGAGGATGGCAATGCTCAGGGTCTTGCAGGATTATCCCTTCATGTTGCAACTATTTTTGGAACAGACATGTGGTGAGGAAACAATGTGAATAGGCTGGCAATGATTCTGTCAGAGCACCTTGGGCACTGGCGACTGCAGTGACGCTGACGTCAAACTGTTGAGCCCCAGGAAACAGCCATTTCAGGAACTACAACTGCCAAAGCCTGGAAGCAGAAGGGACTGTCAGCAAGGCCCAGCTAGACCTGCCCACCAGTGCTTCCTTGGTTTTGTGACTGCTAAATCCATCAGCTTGTTTTAAAACTCCCTGTAATTTGTGTATTTACTGCTGGTGTAATCCATCCAGCTTTTGCCAAGGCGCTGCTGCTGGAGATGTCACCTCTGTCAAGGCAGGCTTTGGTGCTGCCATGGGGCTGCTTGTGCCTTCAGCATTTTGAGATGAAGAGGCCAGCAGAGTTCTGAGCCTCCCCTTCTCCTGCAGTCAGCTCTTGAGGTGTTTCACCTCGAAGAAGCCTGAACAAATGAAGAGGGATGCAAGCACTTGAGGACTGCAGGTGCTGCAGGATGACAGACCAGCTTTCCTAAGGGTGTCCAGCCCCTAGATTTAATAGCTCTCTAGGAAGAAAGCACCCTTTATGGCTATCCACATCTCAGCAAGACTCAGGGCATGATCAGGGACTGGGTCCTGCCATGCTCACTGCTGTACAAATAGAGTGTCCTTCATCTGAGCATGAGGTTTGGTAAGAAAATGAGAGCAGGAGGTTGAGTACTTGGGCAGGCAGCAGTTGTCCTGAGGAGGGCTGGAGTAGGAATGCTCCTTGCTCTTCTCCAAAAATGCCTGATGGACAGGAGAGCATCGCTGATGGTCAGAGCAGGGCTTCCCCACCCCTGTGCTATGCAGCTCCCACACTCCAGCTTGCCACTCCAGCTGGGGACAGTGGCCAGCTCAGCAGAGCCAACCTTGCAAGGGTGTCCCACTGAAGTCCAGCACCCTTACCAGGGCTCACCTTACTTTTCAGTCTCTGGATGATTCTGACTGTTCATATTCCCACAGAAAATGCATTCTCTAAGGAGCACATCTCTCAAAGTGACTGAAAGTGACTTGTAATCCTCAGGTTCATGGTGTGACCACTGCAGAAATCTCCCCACTGCAGAGTCCTCCCTGGCCTCAGCAGACACAGCTTTTGAACCCACAACCTTGCAGGGCACCAGTCCTTTCTGTGCTGACCGCAGAATACAAGCGTGGCTGTGTAAAATTTCTTGTTTGATTTTTTTTTTTCCCTTAAATATTGCTTAACCAGCTTGAAACTGAAATGCTAACATTTCTGCATGGAAATTAGGTCTTGGTCTTGACGTGATGGAGCAGTGGAAGGAAAAAGGAAAGCTTTAGGCATGAATGGGATTTAGACTGGGGGCTGCCACAGGCTGCTCTCACATACCCAGTGCCAGTTGCTGGTGGCCAAGAAGGGGGAGCAATCCACTTCCTGCAAGGATTGGCACTGGAAACCACTTTGGTAGTAGCTGGAGGCAATTTCTGGCTCTTTGGGAACAAGGACAACACACAGACTGAGCCATAGTCCCTGCCCCATTGAGCTTCCAGAAGAAGGGGGGAGCCTGTGAGGAGGAGTGGGGGCCAAACCATGCAAGAGCCAGTGCCTGTGGCTGTTCTTGGGGCTGTGTGATTGGCCACAGAGAGCAGGTGGAGCAGTAAGGCAAAGAACTGAGACCAGGGAATAAAGGCTCTTCCAATCCAGTGACTTTGCCCAGGGCATTCCCAGAACAGGTTTCTATTGAACCGTTAATTACCAAAATCAATCTGTTACTCTTCTGTTCCTTGCTCCACAAAATAGTTATTTTATCATCAGTGATAGCTAGCAATTTTTATGCATTTCCTTTACAAGGGATTCAATCACAAGCTGGCTGCAGACCACGTTTTACCCTGCTGCTTGCTGTTCTGTGCTAACACCCAGAGCACTCCAGAGTACTAGAGCTGCCAGCCCCAGGGACACAGGGGAGTTTTCCTGCCAGCTCTCCTGTCTTTAACACTGGCCAGTAATGGGAGCCCCTCAGGAAGAACTGAGAATCTCTCAGACAACTATAGGATTACTCTGCCCATGCTCCTTGCCTCCTGATTCCTGTGACTGAAGGCTTAATGAAGCCCTGGAGCAGAAAACCTTGTTGCTGCTCAGCTTCTGTGGTGAGTGGCAACTCTAGATATGGTTAACATGCACAGAGATGTCCATTTCCTCCTGTGTCTTGCTGAATTCTGAGCTCAAAGACATAAAGCAGCAACAAACTCCATGGATTAATCCCTCAATGCTCAGGCAGTATTTCTTCTTCCTGTCAGCTCTGTAATTCATCCACTTTCATCCATGAGGATGGGAGAATAGAGCACTTCACCTTCTCCCTTTGTCCCAACCTTAATTTTATGCCTGGTAAAGTCTGAAAGGACTAGACTAGCTCCAACGCTCCCTTTGCTCCCTCTCCACAAGATCTCAGCTCACAGATTTTCTCCTGAAGCATCTCTTCCAGGCCTGGAGCATGTTTGATCCTGGGCTGGTAAGTGGGGTGATGCTCTAGGGAGGCTGACCTGGGGCAGTCTTTCCTGCTCCTGCTGCTCCAACTGGGATCTTGGATTAGGGCTTTGAGACAAGAGGGTCAAATGGGACCAAGTGGATTGCAGTGAAGCCATGGCATGTGATACTACAGGGAGCAGGAAGAGGTAGCTCTGATTTTTGAGTGATTTTTTCAGCTGAGACAGTGGCAGCCTGGATAAAAGGGGAAGCAGCAGTGTGTAAAAGGCCTTCTGCCTTGCAAATGGTGCTGGGCTGCCAGGCAAACATAAAACTTGGTTACCCCATGGTGTTCAATTACCCTGTTGCTGGCACAGCAGCCCCACACACTTGTTTGTGCTGTCCCAGACAGGATAAGCTGTTTTCTTGTGCAATTGTCTGAGCAGAAGGAAGAACCAGCACAGACAGAACTGGCTGGTGAGAGCTCCTCTGAGTCAGACACCCTGGCAGCATGCAGCAGGCTGGCAATTGTCAAAATGTGGCGATTAGGAGATGCTAAAAGCTCTGCTGGACTCTCAGACAATTGGGCAGGCTGGGAGATGAAGTGCTGTTGTCTGCTCTGACCCCCTGCATGGCACAGCAGAGACGTGCCTCCTGTCTCCCTGTTTCCCCCACTCCCAGCATGTCTGCTCTGTAGGAAAAAGGTCCTGAGGGTCCTGGGGGAGCTGCTGGGGTTGGTTAACACCACTCATTTCTCCTTAGTAGCTCGGCAACAGTGTGTCTTGGTCTAGCCACTGCTAGTGTCTTACTGGGCATTTTTGTGTCATACATCTTTGATTCTGGAATCTCTCCAAGCTGACAAGATGCTGCTCTGCAAATAAGTGTCTGTAGGCTCTCATGCTAAAACCTCAGAGCAAATGGCTGGGCCCTTACCCCCTGTTCTGATGAGCAGGCTGTGCAACTAGACCAGAGGGTGATACTGTTGGAATTTGCCTCTGCTACCCCTGAGCAGCATCTCTCCAGCACTGTGAGATGTTTGGGCATCACTAACTGTGATGTTTGGGCAGGTTCCCAAGGACCTGGTGCCTGCACAAGCCCTTGTTTGCTTTGTATTATGGATTGTGTTTGTGATTTGTGAGTTTTTAGATGAGAATGCTTTAAAAGAGATGAAAATTAATCAGAATTCAGAGGAAGTACTGCTGCTTTCCTTCACCCACGCTGCTGCTCCTGCTCATCCTGCCGCCAGCAGGGCTGGATGACAGCCAGGAGTGGGGGTTCCCTCTCTTTCCAGGCACTGCCATGGCCATAGTCCCTTCATGGACATGCTGTAAACAAGTATTTGGGTTCCCTCTGCTCTAGGGTCAAGGCAAGATGATTGCCTTTAATATTATACTTACTTAGCTTTTACTTTAATTTATGGTTTCAATAAGTTGTTGCAAAAACGAAATACCCCAAGCCTCCAAACCTTTTTTTCTCTGCAGTGGGGATGCCTCAGACAATACACTGAAAGCAAGTCATAGCTGCTGATAGTCAAATATAAAACAAACACACCAGGGGTTTCTAAAAGAAGCATGAATAAACTATTAATTACAGCAGCCCCTTCAGATGATGATATCACAATAAACAGGAGCCAAGATATTGCAGAGCTAATAATCTCGAAGTGTTGCCACATTTAAGGACTGCCTTTAATTCCATGCACAATAAAGACAAATGGATAGATAGGCTGGCTCTGAGGAGAGACAGCAGGGAAGCAGTGATCAAGAAAAAGAGGAGGAACAGCAGATTCAGCTTTTGTTGAACAGTTTTAGGGATAACACTGAGAACTGCAGTGTGTCCTGGAGAGACTCCTGGCCATACAGCACCACAACTACTGCAACTCTGGGATGCATGAACAGAAATGCTTTGTGTCAGAGTTACATTCTAGGTGCTGCCTTTTCACGTTAGGGTCACAGACTGCCTTGCTGAGCTCCAGCAGTGCAAAGGCAGCTTCAGAGGAAGTTTGAGCCTATCAGCCCTTGAAAGCCAGCATGTCCTGCTGCCCACAGTAGCTGTGGCCATACATACAGCAGAAAAACCATACATGGCACCACTGGCTCCTGACACTGAGAATAACCAGGGTGTTAGACCCTTGTTATGCCAAGTCTGGCATGGCACAAATACTGCTTGGAGCAGGTAACCTTCATAGAGCTACTGCCATGTGCTCTGCCCCAACTGTGTGCCTGCAGACAGAACGCTAACCAGCTCTCCACACACAAGCAGAATGCCATGCTCTGGATCCCTCTCCTCCTGTGGCTGCTTTTTGCCATGCTGGGACACTGCTCCTAGGGAGAACTGCAGGGCCTTGGACATGCTTGGGGTTTTCTTGAAGTATTTCTTGCCCATTTGAAACCAGGCTGGGTGGTGAGGAGGCACCACTGTGATGCTCACTGCCTTCACAGAGCAGCCTGGGAGATAAGTTCTTTACTGTGAGTGGTGAGACACTGGAACAGGTTGCCCAGGGAGGTTGTGGATGCCCCCTCACTGGAGGTGTTTCAGGCCAGTCAGGGTGAGACATTGTGCAACCTAATCTAATGGGAGGTGTCCCTGCCCAAGGCCAGGGGGTTGGAATCAGATGATCTTTAAGGTCCCTTCCAACCCAAACTATGAAGTGCTGGAACAGAATACATCTTCCCCTAGTTCTGCTACTGCTCTTTACTCATTGCTTGACCCTCCACTTCCACCTCCCTGAAGGGAGCTTCACCACCATCTGGCACTGATGACTCCTTCACTCTGTTAGGAAATGGGCATCATTTCTTCTCGTTCTGTGCACTGGCAAAATCAAGCTTTCACTGCCATTCCTGGCCTTGCATGCAGGACTTACCTGGACCTACAGCAAATGACCAGCTTGAGTGGCTGTTCAGATTTTCAATATTTCTCTCATTTTCTATTCACTCCCTAGTGCCATGGGAAGTTAAGGAGGGCCAGGCTGCTCTGTGTGTACCCAGAATGGGACCCCCACCATCCCTGTTGCATGGGGGACTTTGTGCCATCACTTCTTCAAGTGTTTTTGCTCTATGGATTAGAAAAACCCCACAGCCACCATGAGGATATCTGGCTCCCACCATCCTCCTGCTTGTGGCAAAGGCCTGCTCTAAGCCCTCATTGGGAAAATGTGCTGTGGTAATTGTTCTTAACTGCTGGCTTCAGACAAGCTCTTTATTTTCAAAGGATACATTTTATAAATTTGTGAATTTGCATGTTGCCAAAATCCCCTTGTGGTTTATTTAAATCCAGATTATCTTGTTTATTCCTTCAATCACAGCTGTCACTTATCTCTGTGTAGGCAGCTTGTTCACGATGTTGCAGGTTTCCTGCAATCCCACTCAAAAGGACTCTTTGTTAGCCGTATTTTCATATTCTGAACAAGAGAAAAAAGTTCACAGCAACTCCCAGGGTTTGGAGAACACCAGAGAAGAGTATGGATTTGCACAATTGCTCTCTGAGAGAGGTGATGGCCAGGTCCTGCAACAGTGTCACCTGCCTGTGGGGCTCATCTCTGCTGCTCCTCAGTGTGGAGCAAACATCTGCTTTTGTCTTCTGAAAAGAAAAACATGAAGTCATTTTCCTTTTTATTATTAACACATTCTGGTATAATTGGTTGAGCTGTCAACTGTGACCTGCCAGTAATTCAGCAGGCGTGGGACTTTCAAGGGGAGAACAGCATTGCCACTGAAGGCTGCAATATGCATTAAAAGCAGAACCTATTTGCTGTAAGCCCCCAAGTCAAATCTCTTGTTGAATTTGTTCAAACATAAATTTACAGCTGAATTTACATAGGTTTAATGTTTTATAATCTTTCTGGTCTGTGAATCTATATTCAAGACTGAGTGCATTAGCTTAGAAATATTGTGCTTAACGCTGAAAATAATTTTAATCTCTCCAAAGTCCAATCCTTTGCACATCACTAAACCTCAGAACCCAATCCCTTCTAATAAGAGACACAAAACTTGCATCTGTCGCTGCCTAATAGATTCATCCTGCTCTAATTCAAATGGCATGCACACGTCTGTTAAAAAACATTAAAGGCAAATTGTAAAGTACTTTGAGGAAAGCGGGTGTCAGTTGAGGCTGGGACTAAAGCAAAACAAATCTCCCCCAGGAGACTCACTGAAACAGCTTCGTGGATTGGAAGCTGGTGTGACCTGCTGGCAGTGGGAAAAAGAGTGAACCATCCTTCTCTGGGACTCAAACTCTCTTCTAGCAGGACTCAATGCCCAAATTTAAGGGCTGTCTGGAACCATTGGTTTCCATCTCCAAGACAAGCAGTTTTCCTTATATCCCAAATCTGCAAAAGCATTTGGTGTTCATGCAAAACCCTCCTGGGGGGCAGTCTGAGGTTGCAAGGACACTTTTCTGTGCCAGCCATTTCTCCTTCCATGTCTCTACTGGCCTTCTCCTGGGCCATGCAGGGCTCAGGAGCCCAGAACAATACAGCTGGAGAGGGACACAGCCTCACCTCCTCCCACAGAGGGAATAAGGAGCAGATGGGCTTTTGGAGCATCTTGTTACCCCACAGCAGAGCTAACAAATAGTGTCCCCTCTGCATCTTCCCCTCCAGTGTTGCCTGGAGCACTCCCTCCAGCAGCAGCATTAGCCAGGATGGAGAATGGTCCTGTGTTGCCATACCAACCCAGGTGCTAACGCCAGTGTTGACTAACTGTGAGCTGATCTGATCAGACAATGGCAGCATCAAGTTGCCACGGTAACCAAAATGCCAAATTGGAAAATGTGCCAATAGCAAAGTTACCCAAGAGGAGGCAAGTGCATGTGGCAGGGCACTGGGCAGCTGCCTACCAGGGCTGCCTGGAGCTCCTCCTACTTGTGGGCTCATGGAACATCACAGGACATCCCTGAGACTTAGCTGAATTCCAGGTGCTGGCCCTGAGACCACATTTATCATAGAATGGTTCGGGTTGGAAGGGACCTTAAAGATCATCTATTTCCAACCCCCCTGCCATGGACAGGGACACCTCCCACTCGATCAGGTTGCTCAATGCTTCATCTAGCCTGGCCTTCAACACATCCAGAGAGAGGTAACCTGTCTCACCACCCTCACCATGAGGGCATGGGTTGTGTGCTCCCTCCTTCCCTCTCCTGCTCCTATGTTTTCCTCACAGATATGAGCAGTGGGGTCTGCGCCTCTCAATGCAACAAAGCCCAAAGGACTGGGCTCCCCTCCAGAGATGGTGCTGGCATCTTGACCTCCCAGGGCACTGCTGGCTCTGCTTTGGCATGAGCCTGGAAGAAGGATGCTCCTCTCAAGTGTCATTCAAGCCATTCTCCCAGGCAGTGAGGAAAATGCCTTTAGAGTACTGTCTACTTCTACTCTGACTTTTCATCATCTCACCTAGTCTAGTTATGGAAAAGGGTTCTGTGTCTCCACAAAATGCAAAATCTTTAACGGCTCATTGGCATGTGCTTAAGTTGGGCTGGATAAGAAGTTCCTCCTGAGAGCCTGCTATTGATTCTGTCAGGGATTCTGAGGTTTTATAGGCATCGCTCAGGATCTCTTTAGTACTTGTACCATCTTAATGGCTCTCACCACTGATAGAACTGAAAACATCCCCCCATGTACTGGGAAGTGGCTGAATCCATGCCATGCTGCAGCTGTAGGGGCAATGCTGTCCTCCAAGGCCAGCTGGGTAAGCCCCCGAGGCAGCCTTGAGGAGAAAACCCTTATCATCACTCCTCCCCCGTGTTTTAGAAAGTCGAGGAGGTACCAGGGCTATGGGAAGAGGTGTGTGAACTTCACCCAGGCAGGCTGCTCTCCTCCTACCACTATGCAACAAAATCAGTGGGCAGCTGGCTGAGTAGCAGACAAAAATACAAATATGCTCCAATTTCACTGGGACCATCTGTCTCCTGCATGATAGGCGGGTAAGAATGCTATAATCATGGAGCAGAGAACTAAGCTGATCCATTAAAGTCTTTTAGCAGAAGCAACTATGGAACCCGTATTAATCCAGTGCTGCTTTATGAACAGACATCACAAGGTTAGATCCATTCAGTTGCAATTAAAAATAACCCTGGCTGTTCAGGCTGGCTTGGATAGCTATTACAGCATTGTGTTCCCCTAAGACTCTTGTGTCTATAGATTGTTGATGCTTGCACAATGCAATCTGAAATTATGATCTTAATGCTAAATCTTGCTTTCTTCTGTTCTTCCCACAAGTGGATCTCCTCTGGGATATGGTTGGTGGCTGGCACTGAAATCCCTCACCCTTCTGACTGCACAGCTCACACACAAATTGGACAGCCCCAGATTAGCCAAGGCTGCTGTGATTGCACTGCCTTCCTAATGGGGGGCTGCCCTTAACCACCACCTCCCTCACTCCAGCCATGGAGAATGCATAAAGTCACCTAGGTTGAAAGGGACCATCTACTCCAACCATCAACCTAATTCTGCCAAAAGCCATCACTAAACCATATCTCTAAGCTCTATGTCTATCCATCTTTTAAATATCCCAGGGGATGGTGCCTCAAACACTTCCCTGAGCAGCCTGTTCCCAGGTTCCACATCCCATATGGATGTGTTGACTCCAGAGCTGCCAGGCTTAGCCCAGCAGCTTGCCTGGGAACAGCCACTAGAGCTCTGCAAGCTCCTGGCAGGGCTGGAAGTGCTCAGCACATCCACGCCAGCAGACACCATCTCAGGTGGCCCACTACCACAGCCCTCAGCACCACTTGGCTTCAGCTGTGCAAAGCAATCTCAGTCCTGTGGATGGAGATGCATGTTCAGCCTGACATAATTTTACCAGGGATAATTTTGGCTTGGTCTCTCCAATTTTAGAGTAAGATTTATTGTTGGTCAGCGCTCAGCCATGAAACAGGTTGTGAAAAGGGTTGGGAATGCATATTTCTGAGCCTACTGCAGTCATAATTGTTTTGACTAAGCCTCACTACCATTCTCCACAGAAGCTCTGCGATGCTGTTCATGGGAATATCTCTGTGTCATCTACCAGATTTAATTACTGTATTAATCACAGCTATGGCAAAACAGCACTATCTGAGTGCTCTGTCTCACATACGTGCTGGAACAGGGACTCGCTGACAGAGACCAGGTGAATCCTGCCTCCTGTGACTTAGGATGTTCAAGTTAAGGAAGTCTGTTCTGAACCCAGGTTTCCTTTCAGCATACAAGTATAAGCCCCTCAAGTGGTAGCTCATTCATTTTCTACTGTCATAGGAGGAAGAGAAAAGACCTGGACATCCATGAGTTGTTATAAATCCTAGGGCTGAGGACTACACTGAACTTCTCACTCAGTGAAGATTTGTCCTTCAAGTTCATAAAGTTTGGGGAGCAAAAAGCAGCTATATAAGGAGCAAAGAAATGCAAATTAGTTCAGAGAAACTTGTGGTGCTCCAGTAGCTGTGCCTCAGCCATAGGAAGCTTGCTCTGCAGAGTGGGTCCTCTGAATAACAGAGATGCTCCTGTTTATCCTCACTTCTATGGGGAGGTGTTAACCAAACCTAGTAATAGAATCACTGCCACTCAGACAGGTCCAGAAAGCCATTTGCAGCCCCAGCTTGGGGAGGTACAGTCAAGGTCAAAGACCCAGTTACAGGCAGGGTCATGGGTTTCCATCCTTATTCCTGTGCAAGCTGTTGCTCGAGCAGCAGGGAGAGGCCACCTAAGCTGAGGTATGCACACACATCCCTATCCTTGGAGATCAGAAATCTACTCCAAAACCCTAGATCCAAAGCAGCTCATCATCAGCAGGTCATCACAGGGCTTCCTTTTCCTCTTCCTTGGGAAGACCTGTTCTCAAGGTGAGAACTCAGCTGGGACACGTGGCAGGACAAGCCCAAGCACATCCAGCCATGTCCTCTTGCCCTTAACACAGCTGGCAGGAGTCTCTGTAGGCACCCATGCAGAAGTGTTTCCATCCAGCTTTGCTTTGCTGATTGCCAAGTAATATCTGTGGAAGTTTCAAGGCTGTTAATAATACATGCTATTGATATTGCAGGCTGTGGTTCCTGGAAAAGCCAGTTTGATGTGGGAAAGATACAGCTACATGGTCAGTTGAGTTCACTTCAAACACTGACTGACTTAACTGGGCAGTTCAAGCCATCCCTGTCTCCCAAAGGTGTGCCCTTTTGGAGAAGGAAGGCCACAAAAAAAAAAAAATTAAAGTGTAGTTGCACACAGTCATACACTGTGAGGAGTTCCTTTTCATCTTCTGGAAAATTTACTTCTACTAGGAAAAAAAATCTCTGACAATAATGGCTTCCTAAGTGAAAGCACTGCTGTTGTATCATGCTAAAAGCTTTTCAGGGAAAAACAGTAAATAAATTCCACTTTTCAGATGTATCTGGGTGTTATCCTAACACAGTGCCAGAGTAATAGGCGAGCCATCAACAACTAAAAGGCTGGGAATTGTTATGGAGGGACAACAGAAGAGCGATATCTGCAGAATAGGTTGAATAACAGAAGTAATTGCACACATCCTGCTGCTGAGCTCTCAAACCTCTGGCAGCCAGGAAAAGGACTCTCACCCCACCACTGCAGAAGTGTTTGACAAAAACCCACCAGTAAAAGCTGTCATGGGAGCTCCAGGCCAGTTGGAAGCAGGCAGCCAGGAGAACAACCCTTCTGCATCTGCAGATCACTAGTTTGATTTCTAGATACAGACAAAAAGAGTCAGTCCAGGCCCACTGGTGTCACAGAGGGGCTGAACACAAGGGTGAGTGGGAAGGAAGACAGGCTCCTGGAGCACAGAGGATGCTGGAGATCATAAAGCCAGTCTCAAATCCCTCCACACAGTCATTGGGAGGCCAGACCTTCCCTACCACATTAACCTCTCAGCTGTCCAAAACACAACATCACACTTTTTAACCTATTTGCATCCAGCCCCTGTAGCCTAGACCAGCATAGCTGCCCTCCCTTGCCATCACCAGGCAACAATGAACACCACTGCCCCATATTCTTACTGCTTCTTCTTCACTGTTCCTAATCTCCTCTGACTGACACTGAAAAAGAGCTGGATCCATCAGTTCCCAAGTCGCTGGGGCACCCTCAAGGCATTGTGAGGCACCACCTTGGCTCATCAGATGAGCCCATGGTGGCCAAAGCATCTTCCCAAAGTGACTCCTCCATTCCCATCCAGGAGCTGCCTTCCTGCCCCAGGAGGGAGACAATACCAGCCAGGCTGTTGCTGAGGGCAGAGCTATTTATTATTTGCTTCTGTCGATTATTTTGGGGTTTAAGTTCATTTATTATGTATGCAAAAATGTTAATACACTGGCATCTGAATGTCTTTTAGGCATACAATATCCTTATTATTCAAAATGCTTTTTCCTCCATAATTGAATGGTTTACCTTATTATTACTTTATGTTAATGACCCAGCATTTCCATTTTTCTATAGGATGCTTAATTGTAAGCAAAGTGCAATCAGAATCAGAGATGCCATCTGTAATTGACAGCATCATAATAACAGCCAGCATCACAGGAACAAAGTACCAAAATAAATGGCAGCAGGGAGAAAGGCACCTCTGAAAACACCCAGGAAGCTGTTCTGGGCTGGGACAGAGCCTCATCCACTCAGGATCCTCTCCCAGAGCTGTGACAGTTTGGGCATTAACACAGATAGAGTGCTATTTATATCAGTTTGTACATTTAATCAGTTTTTTTGCAGTTTTCAGCGAGATGTGAACTATATCCCTGTCCAAGGCATTTGGTTCAAATCAGCTGAGACAGAGAATAATCAAGATTTATGATTCTCATTCTGACTCGGATCACACAGTCAGTGCAATCGGTGCAGCAGAGCTTCCTCTCTCAGCCCCACTGACATCCCTTCACTCTCCCTCACAGAAGTGATTTAACGTCCATCTCGGGACCTGTCAAACCACTGCTGCAGCTCCAGATAAGGGCAACTCTGGCCTTCCCTCCCCCACCACCTCTCCACCACATACAGCCACACACTCCCCTTCCCAGTGGCCAATGTGAAGGGGCACAGTGAGTGAGGTAGGGGCTGTTTGGGAGAAATCAATAAAAATGGCACTTTGCAAAATAAAAGGGATTTTATCTTGTTCCTGCCTCCTGGTACAGCTTAGAGTAGCCAAGAGTAGGCAGCATCTGACTCTCCTTATGCAGAGCATCTTTGCTGGGGGAACAACATCATAGGTTTTGTGGTGTCCATAAGCCATACCTGCCCCACTACAAAGGGAAGAAGGGCAGGTACAGAGAGTGAGCTTTGGGTACACAGCAAAAAGGGGACAGCTCAGGAGGCAGCTTCCAGAGCCAGAAAGAGCTGACAACACTTCCAGCAGACAGCTCTATTTCCAGGGTTCAGTACTGGTCCAGGAAGCCAGAGCTGTGCTCTCCAACACCTCAGCTGGGAAACAAATGTTTACATAAAAATTAAATGTTCCAANTTCAATTATGTGTATTAATCATAGCCTGCTCCTGATGGTATTCTCCATTTAAAAAAAAAAAAAAAAAAAGAGCCAGGTGATGGGAACATGGCAGTGGCAAGGCTGCTTCCAAGCCATTTTGAAGGCATCCATGCTGCACGAACAGGCTGGCTGTGATGTGTTTCTGCTGGTGTCAGCTCTTGGGATGCTCCAGCAGGCTCTTCCCCAGACATCTGCTCCCATGTGCATGAAACAGAGATGTACATGGAGGCCAGGCAGCCCAGTGACAACTGTGGAGGAGTCTCCTGGCACATCACATTCTTTTTCCCCTTGGAGAGAACCCGCAGGTTTCACTCACACCACCCAGCAGACCCGGGCAGGATCCCTCCTTGGGCAGTGTAGTGGAACCAGTCTCTTGAATCTCAGCTGAGAAACCCCATCTCCCTTGTCTGGTTCATGAAAACAGAGCACTGCGACCCTGGCAATGAGGGGCTTGGCAGGGGCTGTGGATTCATCCAATAAAGGGGGTGACAGGAGCTCTGTCTTGATTGTAGCAGGCGGTGAGCTGGGACATCTTCTCCTCTGCACACCCTCGCAATGAAGGCAGAGAAATACTCCAGCCATGAAGGGAAAATAAATGCTGTTTGCTCACAGCACTGAAGTCTCCACGCAGTGACTGTGTCAGTGCAGGTGCTTTTGTTTTCTTCAGGGTTTGTTTAGCCATCTTCCCCCCACACACATACACACCATGTGCAGCACAGCTTGGATTTAGCCACGACTCTGTTGAATTTACACATGCAGTGCAACATTCAAGTAAGTGAAAAAACAGTCTGATCCTACAGCAGTCAATAGAGTAAACAATTCCTGGTTTGGATAAACAGAATTACTAGTGCTGAAGAGCCCTGGGCAGTGCTGCACACTGATTAGTGTAAAATGCTAAACACAAACCAATTAACACTCTCTAAGTCTGCTTATCTCATGTCACTTAGTGCTAAAATAAAGCCTAACACTAAATACACATATTGATTTAGCCATTAAATCTAGCATCACTCAAAATAGCTCATTACATTACTGAGAAACAAATAAAGTCACCTTAATTTTCAGAGCCTACTGTATTATGAACAATGACTTAATTGCTCCATCCAGCACCTGGCACTTACTACTGATTCTGATATTACTTTGCCTAAAAATTAAACCTAGAAGGACCACAAGCAGAAGCAGCAAGAAGACATCTGCAGTGAGGGTGGAGAGACACTGAAACAGGTTGTCCAGAGAGGCTGTGGATGCCCCCTACCTGGAGATGTTTAAGGCCAGTCTGGATGAGGCACTGAGCAACCTGGTGTAGTGGAAGGTGTCCCTGCCCATGACAGGGTGATTGGAACTAGATGATCTTTAAAGGGCCCTTCCAATTCAAACCATTCTATGATCTCTGTTCCACCTCACTGTGGAAACACTCAGCACCCCAGCCTGATGATGCACCATCAATTTACAGAACAAGGATAGAAACTTGGTCACTGTCTGGAATATTTTTGCCCTGCTGGTATCAGACATAAGTCATGGAAATCAATTAGCTCCTCTAAGGAAGAGGACAAGACTTACCACATGGTGCTGGCAAATGCCACCATCCCCTGGTGTCCTTTTCAGGAGTACAACACTAACAAAACATCACTACAAGTCCTTGAAGAACTAAAACTGGCTGTGCTTTGATTTGGTAACTTAGAAATTATTAGAAGCTGGTGTTTGGGAAGTTGATGATGGGAAAAGATCAGGTGGAGGTATCCTGCCCTAACAAACGTTGGGAGAAGGTAGGGATGGGACATGTGGATGTTAGCAGGCAGTATATGATGTTTACATTTCTAATTATGAGAGCTAAGTCTTGGGTTTGGCCAGGTGTCCCTTCTGCAGGCAAGGTTAATGGGATGTGAGAGGCCACAGCTGCCACAGCACCAAGTGAGGAGGACAGGCAAGGGACAGCAGCATTAATCAGCCAGGAGCAATGCAAAAATGGTTATCTCAAGCTGTTTGGAGGCACGGATTAAAAATAAATCTCCCTGAGTTTAATATTCTGCCAGTCAGCTCCTTTTTGTAGGTGGAATCTATTAAAAAATTATCTTTCTGCTAAAATGCTAAAGTATTTTTGACATTTAACAGCTTGCTTCAAGCAAAAAAAAAGTGCAATAAATACATGGGAGAGCTAATTGGCACCAGTACACCCAACACCCAGTCCATCAGGAATAAGCAACACAGTGCCAGCTTCCTGATGGCTCCAGCAGACCCCAAATGCTCCCACTGACCCAAGGCAGCATCTGCTCTGTCCTCTCCTGTTCACCCAGGGAAACTGGGACATTCCCTCCATGATCCAGGAGTGGAATAAAACCAGCCACAAACTGAGCATTTAGACTCGAGGCTACTGGGGACAGGGGGGGGCACATTGGTCTTATCAAAGTCTGTACTTTGAGGTACTTGGTTGGAGCTGCTTGGCAACACAGTGTTCTCAATAAAAATTAATGCTTTAACAAGGAGCCAAATAGCTACAGCTAATGTACTTCTGAATGAAATCTGAATTTTATTCATAAGCATCAGTGTCAGGATTAAAATAACAGTTTTATGGACACTGTGAGCATAAACAGCTCTGCTGATTCAAAAACAGAAACTGCACTTCTGAATGAATCAACTCATTCATTTGGAACAAAAGCATCATTTTAAATACAGGCCTCGGATAAAAGAGAAAGCTAGAGACAATATTCCTCTTGTGAGCTTGCTTCCAAGTAATGGGGGAAAAGGGAGTCTAGTTCCTGGTGAAGGGATGATCAGAGATCACTCAGAAGCTGTCTGGGACATGGCTGGAGGTGCAGTGGGATGGTGTTCCTACCTCCTGAATCATCTATGTGTAGAAAAGAATCCCAGATGAGAAAGAAGAGTGCTATGGTGTTGTAGAAACTCCTGCTGAGCTCCAGCATTCAGGACATGCTGGCTCTGGTACCTGTAGAAATGGTTGCATCATGTTCAGATATTCTTCTGGACTCCTAAGTACCAGGTACTGGGAAATCAGAAGGAATTTTAAGAAAAAAAGCCTCATCTCTGTGGACATCACTCTTTGATATATGAGAGGATGCACAGAGCCTCTGAATGTATTTCATATGGATTTGAGTGGATGGAGAAGCATTTGCATGGATGGCTGTATCCATCCAGCCATGGTATGGGAGGTAGCAATGCATGATATGTCAGAAACTGCACTATGTTCGTGTTTCTGAAGAATAATAATCTCTATCTCTGTGCTGGTTTTCTCATCCTCTCTGAGTATAACATGCTGTGGTGGTTCCTAGGTCATGGCATCAGGCATGGCATGGTCTGGAAGCAGGACAGCTTGGGCATGTCCCTTAGTTTGGTACCCTTAGTAATAATCTCCCTGTCCATTCCACATGTCCTTCAACTGGTGGTGGCCAGGAAAAGGGGCTGTGGTACATTGCATGAAGGTCTCTCCAGAAGCTGAGTCTGAATCTTTATGTGAATTTTGATCCCAGACAGGTATCCATTGCTAGCTCCACCAAAGCAGTTGCAAATGCAAGTTAGAAACAGTGGTAAAGCTGGAAAATGTGGAGAGCTGTACAGCTAACAGCTAACTGATAAAACATTTTTAGAAAAGTACATCTCAGAGAACACGCTTGTTACAGCCAGGAAAGTCAGATAGATGTCAGAAAACTTTATAGACACACAAAAAAATTTTTATAGACGTGCATGACAGAATGAGAAAATGACAGGCATCTGGACTGGTGGCAATTCTTGTGCCTCAAGGACTGAGAAGAGGAGCTGTGCAACACAGCCAGCTCTGCTGAGTGAGGGTGAGGGCTCCTGCTGGGCACAGCCAAAGGCCAGAGGAGCCAGGGCATGGAGATAGGCACCAAGTGGTTTGGCTGGGCATGGGAGGCTGAGGAGGGACAGTGACAGAGGGGATGGGGCTCAAAGGGAAGCCCAAGCCATGGGTCTGCACTGCTCATCCCTTTGTGGTGCCTCTAATGAGCATCCCTGCAGAGATGGGGCTCCTCCAGGCCACCTTCACCAAAACTCACCAAGGACCTTGACAGGCATCCTTCAATGTATTGTGATGGTGTGTGATGGTGCCTTTGTGGAGGATGTTGGGGACACCTGCCTTCCCAGTGGCACAGGGTCTGACACATGGGACCACCCAGCCAGAAAGACCCTAGTGCATGGCCAAAACTGGGTAGAAGGCTTTGCTCATTCAGGGACAAATTTATGGAGATGTTCAACTGCTAATGAAGCCATAACAGGGTCTGGACAGTTTGTTTATTTTACAAGGCCATGCAAGAGGAAAATGGCCAGCTCTGCCACCTCCCTGCTCCCACATGCTCTCTGCAAGTGAAGAGAGGACGGAGCAACTGCAGTCAATACTGAAACACCACAGGCAAAGTGATCCTCAACCAGCCATGAGCAGCCAGAACTCCCAGCTGGGAGGAGGCTGAGCTGAACTGAACCCTCAGGCACTTGGCAGCCCCCATTTTCCTGACAGACCCCATAAGCTCAGGGAGATGTGGGGCAGCTCTCCCCGTGCTGGGGGCAGCTGCACAGGCAGCCCAGCTATTGCCACTGCCAGGCTTCCCTTAACTGGGATAATATATCTGTGGCCACAAATGAAAGATCAATATTTATTTAACACACACACTAGCCTTTAGAGGCCCTTAATTGTAAATTAATCATCATTAACTGACAGTAATTGAACATGCTGAAAGCTACAATCACGGTGTTCCCCCGCAGTGGGAGGCCCTGTTGTGGCTGCAGCAGCAGAGGGGAGCAGGATGGAGGGGGGAGACAGGAGAGGGACCAGGCTGGAGACAGTATTGGCCCTTGCTCACACTCTCTGCCCACACAGCAGGGATGCTGGAGGTGGGGGGGATTATTGTTTCTCCTGGGCAGTCTCCTCTTTGCTCATCCTTGTGACAGAGGGACAGAGCTCTGTGGGCTGGGGGACACTCACCAGACCATGATAGAAGAGGGGTGACCCCCAGAAACAGACAAATGATGCACTCCCAGATCCTTTGGCTGGACACATCTGTACTTTTTATGGTGAGGGTGATGAGACACTGGAACAGGTTGCCCAGAGGGGTTGTGGATGCCCCTCTCTGTAAGTGTTTAAGGCCAGACTGGACAAGGCACTGAGCAACCTGATCTAGGGGAAGGTGTCCCTACAGGGGAGGTGGAACTAGATGATCTTTAAGGTCCCTTCCAACCTGAGCTATTCTATAGTTCTACTCCAGCCCCAGTCCCACTTCCCATAAGGTCTCCCTGTGAGTAGTGGCCTCCAGACTGGATGAAATCCCCACAGCTTGTGTCCTGTGGTGCTGAGAACAGAAATATGAGGAGTGAAGGGACCATCACAGGGAGTCAACAGAGAGTGGGCACATCAGCTGTGCTCTGCTTGTCTGTACTGGGGCTGCAGGTTGCCCCAGGCAGGGAAGCACCCTGTGTGCTGTCTGCTGAAGGCACAGCTAGGCTCTAAGCCTCAGAAGGCTGCCTTTCCCTTGGGAGGAAGAAGCCACAGTTAGTTTCTTTCCAGCTTTTACAGAAATGCAAACCAGAAGAGCAAGTGCCAGTGCTTTCTCCCTTGGCTGCTGGGTGAAATGTGTAGAAACCTGCCCACAGAGAGCAGCTGGAGGAAGAAGGGGAAGATGCACTGTCACCAGCAGAAGTGGTGTGGAAAGTTCTTTTCAGACAGACTTGCCCATTGGAGGGCTTTTGAGATGCTGGTGTGTTCCCTGGTCTGTGAGGTTAGAGCAGCTCTACCTGCCTCTCTGGTCTTACAGCGATTAAACAACAAAACTTAACTTAGTCCTTGAGGGGGGGGGGAGTGTGGGAGAGTGCAGCTGATCCCTGGCACCAGCAGGCTGTGCAGAATGAGCTGGCAGAAAGAAATGCAAATTCCCTTTCTGTAAGGACGGCAGAGGCACAAACGCTGACTTTATTAAAATGCAGAATTATTTCAGGGCCCTTTGTTTAGCTCACAGCCTGGAGGTAATTTATGCACAAGGATGGAGCAGTGAGGGCTGAGCTCCACTGCCTGGTGCTGCCGGTGTTTCTTGGCTCATGCTCTCGGTGTGAAGGCTTTCCAGCTCTGAAAAGAAGGTCTGGGGAGCCCACAGGCTGCCTGCTTGTTCTCGCTGAAGAAGTTTTCCTGTCCCCACAGCACCTGTGTACAGCTTCTGGGGTCTGAGTCTTTAACACATAGGCTAATTAAGTGCTCATTTTTCAAGGAGGCAGTTCTACTTCTCCTTCATGCCTGAGCCTTTCCTTCTCATCCTGTCCTTCCCCAGTGAACAGCAACCTGATGGCACTCAGCACCTGAAGGCTGCTGCTCAGGATATTCCAACCCTAAATGCTGGTACCTGGAGTCCCCATGTGCCTTCCCTGTGGTTCTCTTGGGACAGGAAAGGGAGCATCCTCCCCCTGCAGCCTGCTAAAGGAAATCCTCTGTCTACACCTATACTGGTGCTGGCTTTGCTACACCATGGGGTGTGAGTGACATAGGCAGTGTGTAAGAGTTGACCTATAGCCACTGGTCTGGGATCTGCCCCAAGTTCCCTCAGTTTAGCTGGGCAATTCATGGACTTTGTAACTGAGAAGTTCTCTTTGGATATGGAGACTTGTAGCTGGAAATCTGAGCTCTGATCAAACTTTGGGGTTTGGTTGGCTCTTCTGCAGCTTTGACCTATATGGAAGGGAAGCAGGCAGGGTTAGGCAGAAGAAACTCCAGAACCTGGCACTGAGATGAAAACTAGTTTCTTACAATGAAATAACACAACTCAGAAGGATGCAGTTCAGTCACCCAAGTCAGAACCTCAGCACAGCTCAGAGTAACATCCTGGTTTACAGCAGACAGCTGGGGAGGGTCCTGGAGAGGGATTGGGACACCATGAGATGGGGGTTTCCTACAAGATGGACAGAAGTGAGAGGTATCTGTAGGTATCTGAGATGCGTGGGCAGAGGCAATGGTGAGCTGCTGCTGAGACAGCTGCAATGAGACACGGAGACTGACGCCAAGCACTTCACCTCTGCCTGAACATCATTGCTAAGGCAAACAAAGGCTCTGGGAGCTTGTTGACAGGGAGGTTTATTGAGGTGAAGTCTTTGCATCAGGTTATGTGTTCTTGTTTTGAGGAGCTTAAACTGTGCCCAAGATCAGGCTCACTTAAATCCTTGACTTCCACTGCCGACCCGGGAAGGCTCACCTAGTTTGATTTGCATTTTCATCTGCATACTAATGCTGGCCTTATAATCAGCAAGCAAGCAAACCTTCCCAGCTCATTGCTCCAAAGGTAAATGTCTGCAATGGAAAGCAAACAGGGAGGGAGGCTCCTGCCACCGTGTTGCTCAAACCAACCCCCCTCCCTCTGTGCTGCATGTATAGGATTTGCTGTATCCTGACTGACAGGACACTGGGAGCTCTGCTGCCTAATCCTGGGAGCTGCATGTCTGGCTCTAGGATGTGGGGTTGTTTGGGCTGTGTTTCAAGAATATTACAACGTGTTTGACACAAAGTCTGGCTTCACTGAGCTGGGTTTATCACCTGATAAAAGCTGCTACACCCAGACATCACAGGCAGAGCAGAGGCTCTGCTGTTAACAGAAGGAGCTGGTGAATAAATCCAAGAGTCCTGCTCTGGTGGAAGTGTGGTGCATATTTAGGTTGAAGTAGAACTGAACTTTCTGTGTGACTCCTAAATTACACCAAGGCCCTGCATACGTCAATCCCCAGCAGCTGGTTTGCAGGAACAGGGGGAGGAATAGGGTGCTGTGAGCGTGTGGAGCTGAGCGGCAGGAACCAGCTGCCCTTCTGAAGGGAGAGACTATTCTTGGGTGGGTTTTTGGATGCAGTTCAGAGAAACCTGCTTTGTCACATTCAAATTCCTCTCCCCATGGTGGCACAGTGACAGAAGCCTCCCCGTATGGCACTGTGGGAGGGAAAGCTTCCTCCTGTCATTGTCTGTGGTGGATACCAAACGGTGCACTGGGTGCCTGCCATTGTCAGTGGGCTGGAACCACACAGGTCTCTGCCCCCTGAATAATACCATCAGCTCAGTGCCCAGCAAGAAGCCTTGTCCCCACCTCACCTCCAGACAGGAGAACCCAGGAGCAAGTATTACCCATGTTGTGGGGACCCTGGTTGAGGACCATCATTATAAGACAGTGAAACACAGCGTTTAACTTCCCCGAAAGCTTGGCTTTCCCAAAAACTCTTCACTTTTAGTTTCACTGCATTTTGATCTCCTCACTGCACATGCTGCCAATTACTATGCAAAATAATCATCTTAATTTCCAACTTCATTAGCAAACAGCCAATAAAATCTCAGGCGCTTGCCAAGAATGGAGGCTCTGGCACCTGGGGGGGAGAGTGTGGTGCTGCCTGTGAAGAGGCTGGGCTGGCAGCACTAAGGGAACATGACTGGGAAGGAGCAGGAGAAGCCTGAAGTTGTATGGAAGGAAAATAGCCATGGCTTCAGTAGGACAGGGGTTCTGTACCATGAGCAGCTTCATTCCAGCTGTCAGTGTTGCCATGTGCTATGAGAATGCCCAGAGAGGCTGTGGATGCCCTCTCCATGGAAGTGTTTAAGGACAGGCTGGATGAGGCATTGAGCAACCTGATCTAGTGGGAGGTGTCCCTGCCCATGGCAAGGGCTTGGAACTAGATGATCTTTAAAGGTCCCTTCCAATCCAAACCATTCTATGATCAGTGCCCTGTCCTGTCTGAGGCAGTCATCCCAAGGAACTGCATCCCACAGCATCTCTCATGCTGCCATTGCAGAGCACCATGTCATCCCCACCAGAATGTGACCCTTTCCCTGCTCTGGTTCCCTGCTGTCAGGGACAACATCAATGGGTCTGGTCTTGAAAGCAAGAACTGCATCCCCACAAACTTCCCTGGAGGAAAAATTTCTCCTTCTGTACTTGAAAGTTTCCTCAAAGTTTCCAGCAAATTGAGGTTACAGTAAAGCAAGGCTGGGGTCAGCCTGGCCTGTGCCAGAGGCAGAAATGCAGCCCCACTGCGGCACACAATGGTGCCAGGGAATTAATCACCGTGGCTGAGCTCCTTTCCTGCCACTGTGTCGCAGCCCTAATTGTGCTTGTTAAGTGGAATGTCTTCCTTGCACTTGGTTGGAGCTGAGGCTCTTCCAGATAAGGCAGAGCCTGGATCAATGCTGTTTGACAGGAGATGCACTCCCAGCCAGCTCAAGGGGCCTCAGGATGATGCTGGTATTTGCAGTGCCCTGACCCCAAAGCAGGGAGGAGTGGCATGGTGTGGAGAGAGCTTCCACCCAGCAAAGAGGGCATCTTTTGACAGATAAACGATGTCCCCAGTGTGCTGAGGTAAGGGGTGTCTTCATCATGGTGTGGCCAGTCTGGGTCTCACTTCAGACACCACACTGCTCTCCTTGCACAGCTTCTGCTGGGAAGGCACCAGTATCCCCAGAGAAGGTGTTTACATTGTCAGGAATGATAAACCCTGACACTGTCCCAACCCTTCCAGAAAGGCCACTATTTCTGTTTGACTCCCTGCCCTCTGAGAGGCTTTGTCACAAAGGGCTCTGGGCTGCTCTGCCCTTTCACTGCTCTGCTCAGCACGGGACAAAGCCCTCTGCATGTTTAACACTTTGGGCATTGTAGGTAATCCCATTAGATGTTTCTGTGCTATCTGACTGGTCACAAATACCTCCCTAGAACGAAGAATCAACTCTGCTGGCTCCAGCTAATGATGTTCAGCTCAAATCTGATCACCACTGCCTGCAGGCAGGAGCTCACAGTGTGGCCCAGCCAGCAAAGGGGTCTGGATAAGGGAGAGGGATGGAGAGCTGTACCCATGCTGGCCACCCAGGTCATCAGAGACCCAGTGGGGCAGGGACACCCTTGCCAAAAACCATTGAAGGCCCAACCACTACTGGTGACCCTGTTACTGGCTGGCTGGTCTAGCAGCAGCCTGGTACCCAGTGAAGGGCAGCCCTGCCAGACCCCAGCTTCCTGCTGCCTGTATAGAATGTCATAGAATCATAGAATAGTTTTGGTTGGAAGGGACATTAAGATCATGTAGTTCCAACCCCCTCTACCCTATGGAAATGGGAGTCCAAAGAAGGTTGGGTAAGAATCGGGGGCAATGTCATCATGGTGGGAATCTGTTACAGACCACCCAACTATGATTAAAAAGCAGACAAAGACAAGTAGAAGTGGTGCTTAGGGATATGGTTTAGTGGTGGACTTGGCAGTGCTAGGTTAACGGCTGAACTTGGTGATCTTAAAGGTCTTTTCCAACCTAAATGATTCTATGATTCTACCTCAAGTTCAGGAGCACTTGGGAACCAGCAGTGATGGATGGTGGTGGTGGCTGCCCTGGGCAACCTCAGGTTTGTATGAAGAGACATCTCCTTCCTGTTGCAGAAGAGAGAGACATAATCTGCCCTAACTGCTGCTGTAATTTTCTTATCCATCATACTGGCAGCTTATTTCTACCTTTCCAGGACCCATTACTGCTCTGGCAGTAGAGGAGAAGTGAAGCAACTGGAATAAAAAAGTGAGAGCACCTTATGGGCATCCCCTGCTCCCTGTCACTGCTGCCAGACCAGCAGGATGAGTCCTGCTGACCAAAGCCAGGGCAGCTGCCTGTGGACAAGTCCATGATCCCCTCAGAGACATGGTTGCAGTGCCAGCCCTGTACACCTCTAGGGCAGCAGGAGGTCCAGGTGGGTCCCAAGAGAGGGAGAGTTTGTTTAGGGAATTGTCATGACATCCGCATCACTGTCAGGCTGGGCACAGCCTGGAAGGATATGCCAGGGCATGGAGGGGGCTTCTTGCTCTCTGTGTTTGTCAGGGATGGTGCAAGATGTGGACAGGTCTCAGCACAGGGGTCGGGTGAGGCTAAGGCAGGGAAAGGAGGTCTCTACCACTGCACCCCAAGGCATGTGAACGAAACTCCACCACGATTCTTCTTTTGAAATCAAACCTGGGGACAACATGTCTCTGAATTCAGTGCCTTGTCCCGGATCAGCTTGAGTGTTGTACCACACTGCCTCTGGGAACATGCAATGTTTTGCTTTAAATCTACAAATTCTTGTTTGTTAGCCAGGGGTGTGATCAGAAATGCTGTGCTCAGTGTGCTCTTCTGCTGACAGTGTCTCTGCTTCCTATCTCCATCTCACCTCCTGAGGGGTTAAACTGTAATCTTGAGGCTGGGAAATGGTACATTCTAGGCAAGGTCTGAGGAGCTGAGCCTGGATCCTAGCATGGCTTTGGGGACTGGGGATGCCAAACAGGCTGTCAGAATCTGAGAGATACTCATGGGGAGATGTGCCACCACAAAGGAGCAGTAAACAGTTTCGATATTAGGTTGAAGGCTTTAAATCCTTATTTTGCAGTAGGGGAAATTGTTCCTCTGTGTGTGTTTGCATGTGTCTCTGTGTCTGATGAGGGAGCAAACAGTCCAGAAGCAGCAGCTGCTGGAAGATGCACACACCGAGAGTGTTCCCAAAGGTACATAGCCAGCTCCAGGAGCATCTCCAGTATCCTTCTTCCTTTCCCCACTGCTGGCCTGGTGGGTGTAGAGCTGTAGCCTCCCCCTGCTTTCTCCACTGCTTTTCCAGCTTGCTTTTAAGCAGATGATTAATCAGGCTGGCTCTGACAGTTTTCTAGAGAGCAGATGACCTGCTGGCCTGGGTCTTCCCTGGAGCTGGAGGTCCATGGGCTCTCCTACTCCTGACCCCACTAGGGCTGAGGAGCAACTAGCAGCTGTTTGCTCTTCCCTGCCTTGACACAGTCAAGGAAGCTCCACAGCCTCAGCTCCACAGATGGATTTGCAGCTGGGCAGCAATACCCTATGGTAGGTGCATGGCCCCTGTGAGGAGCAAATCTTCAGCCTGCCCTTTGCAGCCCAGTTACCAGTTATGCCTCCTACACATCTCCTCTCTATTTACAGACATAAATCCCCAGCATAGCATAAGAAAAAGATTCAGCTTTGCCAGCCAGACTTGTAAACTGCTTTGCAGTAGCCCACGACTCTGACACAGACATTTCAATGTTGCACCATTTGTGTGCTGAATCATAGAATCCCTACGGTTAGAAAAAACCTTTAAGGTCATTGGGTCCAACCATCAGCTCAGCACTGACAAGTTACCACTAAACCACCTCCCTCAGAACCACGTCTACAAGTCTTCTAAATACCTTCAGGGATGGCGACTCAGACGAGTCCCTGGGCTTCCTGTTCCAGTGCTTCATAATCCTTTTGGTGAAGAAATTTTTCCTAATGGCCTAAAATCTCCCTGGCATGACTTTGAGGTAATTTCCTCTTGACCTATACCCTATACTACTTGGCAGAAGAAGCTGAACTCCACCTCACTACATCCTCCTTTCAAGTATTTGCTGAGAGCAATAAGGTCTCTCCTCAGCCTCCTTTTCTTCAGGGTGAACAACCCCACTTCCTTCAGCTGTTACTCATAAGGCTTATGCTATAGACTCCTCAGCATCTCCATTCCCTGTCTCTGGACATGTTCCAGCTCCTCGATGTCTTTCTCATGCTGGGAAGTCCAAAACTGAACCCTGCATGCCCAAGTCAGCCATTGACACACAAAACCCCTTTTTCAGGGCTTCCAGCATGGCCAGAAGCTCTCCTGGGTGGGTTTGGATTCCCATCCCACTTGCTGGATCCCCCCCAGTGCAGCTGAGGGCTGCCACATCCTCCTGCTTAGGACTTGTAGCCAAGCCTTGAGATGTGGGGAAGCTCAGGCCACGTCAGTGGGAGCTACTGAGAGAAGCTCCAGGGGCTTTCACCCTGCTCAGGGAAAGGAAATAGCAACTTTTCAGAAGTCAATTAGCTCTCTGTCAATTAGCTTCCGCTGAAGAAGGTAATTACCTTATCACTTACAGTACTCTCACACTCCTCGAGAAGGCAAACATTCCTCCTCCCCTTCTGGCACAAATGATCCCTGCACTTAACCGACAGCCTGCAGAGCTGATGGTGGGTGATTTCAGTGCCCCTTGGCCACTGGTTGCCCCGGGCACAGCACCAGCCCACCCCACTGCTCATCAGACCTTCACCACCTGCATATTTTGGGAAAAAATTTGGAAACCAGAACTGCAGTGTGACTCCCTGCTCTTTTCCATGGCTGCAACATGAACCTCCCTGGGCTGCTGGTGGAGGGGGATCACAGCAGGTCTATCAGGGCAGGAGCATCTTGTCCCCACACCTGGCTCTGCTGTGTGCCCAGACTCAGTTCTCTCCTCCTCCTTCTCTACTAATGCTTCTCAGTGCCCTCTCCAAGGGCTGCTGCTCCACAGTGATTGGTTAAACAGTCTCTGAGTGAGGAAGGGAGACATTAGATGTTCCCAGGGGGATGCAGCACCTTGTCTTGGTCAGCTGGTGAGATCCTCTTTGGTGTTTGGCAAATGCTGCTGTTTCCCTGGCTGTTCCCTGCAGCAATGGGTTAGTAGATGTGCTGCACAAACAGTCTCAAGTTCACGAGCTCCATCTCCAGAGAAGGAGATTCTCCTCTTGGTGGTTTGCCTTGCAGCACCTGTGGCCAAGCAGTATATTGCAGGTGTGTCAGGGTAGGAAATCTCCATTTAAAATGTCCATTAAAAAATCAGGCAAAATAAAGAAGTTTCATTGTAATCCTATTAATGCACTTCCACACGGGTTGGTATCTCCTGAAGAACACTTCCTATTAGAGAAATCAATTTAGCGTTGGGCTTTCTTCCTGTGGTGCATATTGAAGTGGGATTTGACAATGATGGAAAACAGATTTGTGTTAAATACTGCCAATAATGTCTCATAGCTCAAGGTTACAGCTTCTTGTGAGCGACAGACGCTCGTAATCCAAGGCGTTGAAAATACTGCACTCCACTATCAATTATCTGGAGTTATTAGGTTTTAAAATAAACTGCACATCCGGACTTGAGGCCACACGTTTATTGTACATTTTCCTTGCAGTTGCTTTGCTCTCTTCTGGACTTCCTGAGGTTTTCTGAGGAGCCATCTGCCACCAGTCCTTGCAAAGCTCAGGGCAATTTTGTGGCTCAGTTGGGTCTGGCTCCAGCTGCAGACTCACCCCAGCTCATGGCCCCAAAAAACACCTTGGTGCAGGGTCCTTGCTGCCCCTGGATTTCAAGACCTGGATGGAACTTCAGACTTCAGAGAGGTTTAGAGCAGACAGGTAATTTCTTGAGCTGCTTCTTTTTCAGCTAAACACATACTGCAGGTCTCAGATTTACCAGTTTAGTTGGTAATTTCAAGCAACTGTTTTTCTTCCTCTGGTTTCTCAGAAGTCCAAAGAAAAGCTGTTTGCTTTCTGTCCTAAATCCTGGCTTTGATGCTCGACAAAAGCTTTCTTTTCTTTGAGAAAGAAGCAATGAAGCTAAACCTTTTAGCTCAACAGCTCCTTCTCTTCTCACTTGAGAAGGCAAGGGGACTCAAAAGACCTTTTGGAGCACCTTTTTATTTTGAGGTTGTGGAAGTATCAGCGAGCTGGTGTCTGCCCCTGTGAGCTCCCTCTGACAGGGAGATACACAAGCAGAAGCACGAAGCAACACAGAACTCAAGGCATCACACATCTGCTGCCCAGGGGCGTGCAGGGAGCTTGGCTTTGGAGATGTCACAGCAAAAAAGGCACAATCTGGAAAGCACACAGTGGGCTGGATTTCAGCCTCTGCTTGGGGATGTGCAGCCTTACGTGCGTGTGGAGGAGGTTCTGCCGAGTGGCAGGGAGCAAAATCAACCAGAGCTGGGGTTCTTCAGGGTGAACTGACAGGTTCATCTGACAGGTAGGAAATGCAAAATGCATGTACACAGGGGGGAGTGGGGCCAAGAAGTCTGGATCCCTGGGCACTCACTGCTAAGCATCTTCCCAGTGATTTTTTTTAACCCCAGTTTGCAAGTTGGTAAAGCCCATACAGAAGCCCTGTCCCATTTTTTGAATTGTATTTTTGAAGTAGTGCTCCCTGGGATAAGGATTCTGTGGCATCCTTGCTAATATCACTTTGCCCAAGCAGTGTCAGCCACAGAAGAGACCACAGTGGGGTGAGCAGAAGGCTTGAGCTAGCCCAGTCTGACTACAGGGTGATCATAAACTGGGGCACAGCCAGTTCTTTTGCAGACCACAGAGACATCAAAACCCCATCATAACAGTGAATATTCTTGGTTCCTATCAGCACTTCATTAAGCAATTACAGATCTACAGACATTTCTCTTCTATAAAGTGTTCCTGCATCAATGGCAACAGTCTGCAAATATTCTAGAGGCATAAACAGAGTAATTAATCAGGGTGTTGCAATGGCAAGAAATTAACATAAGGAAAACACAGGGAGAATATCAGAGAAAGTTTTCTGGCAGCAAACCATGTTTATCAGAGAACTGCCATTCCAAGGAAAGGGGGAAACTCCAAGACACAATACAAGTCAGAGATCCTTGGCAAATATCCCAGAGGGAATGCACAATGGTGAGATGGACAGGATGACCCAGTACATGACTTGCTTTTCCTAATATCAATCACTGAGTGGTTTCTAATGATGATTCACTGCTCTGGGTAAAGGCATGCTCATTCATGGCTTGTCTGACAAGGCAACAATGTGCTCACTCAGGTCTCCCTCCTTGGTGACAACATTTGTTTCTCAGGTCTCTCTGTGCTGATTCTGCTGCCCTGCACTGAAACCAGTTGCACTGGGTCCTACAAACTGTCAGACCCACAATATAAAAACAGTTTCCCTTTGGGTTTCTCTTTCCACACATTAATATTTTGAAGCAGAAACAGGGGTAATTGCAATTCTACAGAGGAATTACAGGCTCAGCCTTGCCTGGGAGTGGTGAGACAAGTATGGCTCCTGGCAAAAAGCAGGGGGGGGTTGGACTAGAGGATGTCTAGAGATCCTTTCCAACTCCATCATTCAGTGACTCTGTGAAACCACATGTCTTCCTGACAGCTACCCAGAGCATCCTTCAGCTCTGCATCAGAGACCCTGCATGGCAGCTGTGAGCAGGAATGTTGGGCTCTAGCCAGCCTCTGAAAGAGCAAAAACTGCAAGGTGAAGGAATAAAATTATCCCAAGTCATAAATTCTATTTTTTACAGCAGCTTTCACAGAAATTTGGGTATGCTGTAGTGAGTGCACTGCTGTGCCTGCACTGACCTCCTTTGAGCAGAGCTGGATAAATGATGAACCCCATTGCTGAACCCACAGATCTTGGCTGAAGTTAAAACCCTTCATACATGGTTCCCCATCTTTTCCCTGCTTGTCTCACCTGCACAGCTCTGACCATGACTCTGACCACTCTGACTTTTTAATAGGATATTTGACAGATGGATGTAAATTGGAAGAAGGTAGATTCAGGCTAGATATAAGAAAGAAGTTTTTTATGGTGAGGGTAGTGAAACACTGGAACAGGTTGCCCAGAGAGGTTGTGGATGTCCCCCCTCTGGAGTTGTTTAAGGCCAGGCTGCACAAAGCAGGTGTCCCTGGTGTCCCTGCCTATGGCAGGAGGAGGGTTGGAACTCGATGATCTTTAAGGTCCCTTCCAACCCAAACTATTCTGTGATTTTATGATTCTGTGATGTGCAAAGCCTGTGTTTTTCAAGATGACAGAACAAGCCCAGCGTTCCTCCCAGTCTTCCTTCAACCATGGAGACTCCAATGTCCTGCCCCATGGTGCTTGTACACAGGAGAACTAGAGCTCCCCATATCCATTTTGCAATGATGGAAAGCAAACAAAGCTCTCTGTAGCTGTGTCAAAGAAATTAATCCAAAGGGTTGGGGCACATTCAGCTGCTGCTGGCTGCTCCCTCAATGCCTCTGGAAGGCTGTGCCCTTCCTGCTGCTGGCACATGCCAGGAGCTCAGGGTGGCAGCAAGTGTCACCAGCACAATCCTGGAGTGCACCTGGTGCAGCTGCAAAGGATGGCAAGGTTACCTTTACCCGCCATCACAGGGGAGGCAGACGCTTGTAGGACGTGTCCCCTCGAACAGTGACAGATCATTTGCTCTGTGCGTCCTGTTGCAAACAGATGTCTCTGTGCAACAGAGCAGCCACCCGAATGCTAAAGCAGTTTGTTCCTGGTGCTTCATAAAGATGTTATATTTGTTCCCAGAAGTTAATCTTTAAAGATTTTTTAGAGCGATCAATAACCAGTGGATGTATGCAGAGCAGCCTGGAGCAGCATCCAGGAGCATCTCCCAGCACAACCAACGCTGTTGCTGAGCTCTCTGCTGGCTGGTGGTGACTGTCCCCCCATACCAGGGGACTGGGGGAGCACCACAGCACTGGAGAGCTGGTGTGAATGGGACTCTGAGTCCCACAGTACTGTGGACTCTTGGAACTGAGCCCCGGTGTCCTTGGGGAACCTGGGCAGCACTAAGCCAGGCCAGCAGTGCTGGAGGTTCCCAGGGCACATCACACCAAGTCCTGCTGGAATGGGACATTAGTTGGGGTATATCAAGCCCCAACTGCACTAGGGTTCCCACACCCCTGCTGTGAGATGGAGACTACTGCCTGTGGGCACACAGATGCCTGTGAGGAGCAAGGGGGGAAGTTTAGCTGCAATCTGGCAGGGAGATTAGCAGGGAGAGGAGCGTCCAGTGCCAAGAAACTGGAAAACCACTTCATTCACGTTGAGCAAACAGTGTGATGTGATGCTGGGCTGTGCTGCTGCTGGGGACGATGTGTGCTGAACAAAATGTGCCTGCTTCTACAAACCCTACAGTGCATCCCAATCCCACTCTGCTGGAAAACTACCTTTGCACAGGCACAGGTCACATCTCTCATCACCCTCATAGAACTCCTGTAGGTGCTTGATTCCTTGGGCTCCTGCTCTTTCTCCTCTTGAGAAGGAACTGGGCCTTGGTCCCTGCTCCAGCTCTGCCCTGGGTCTGGGCACTGCCTGCATGTGCTCTTGCCCTGGGGTCTGTTTCAGACAGGAGCTGCCCATTGCTTTGGCATGTGGTGCTGGAAGAAAGCCAGGAAGAGAGCAAAGAGTTTTTCAGAAAAACACCCCGGGCCCCAGCAAAACCCCTCCCACCCTGAGAGAAGAATTTCCATATTCATGAGCCTTATCATTCCCCTCAAGCTGCTGTGTGAACAGAAGCAATTCAAAAAGCAGCACCACACAAAGACAGATTTTGAAGCCATAGGGGAATGGGCAATACAGTTTCTCAAAGACTCACTCACCCTGTGCCTGTCCTGCCTGACTTCAGCTCCAGCACTGCTCGTCCCAAGGCGGTGACTTTGTCCTAGCAAGGCCAGTGCAGGTCTAGCATCCCTCCTGGCACTTCATGTTAAGCATTTGGCACAGGGATATGTCCTTGTGTTACACACAGAGGGGGGCACTTGAACTTCCCACAGGCACTGTACCCTTGAGAACTGGCTCCCTGCTGGAGGAACAGGCTCCTGGTGAGGTGCTGGAGGCAGCGTGTGCCAGGGTGTGAGGCAGAGCTGGAGCAAGCCTCCAGATTGCCAGATCAAAGATACAACCAGCTACAAGCCACTGCAATCAGTCAACCCATGGCTTTCCCACTTGGGCAATGCTCTCAAGCTGAGATGGCCAACACAACCTTTGCTTTTTGCAGTTTTCAGCCCTGCTGAGAGTGTTGAATTTTGCATTTTATTAAGGAGAGCCACTATCATTTGAAAAAAACATTCCAGACTTTGTCAGTGCTTATCCTTGTCTGCCTCTGCAAAGCTTGTTCACTCTTTTATCTCCTGCAGACTAGATTACCCTAATGCCTTGCAGCTTGCCAGCATGCCAGGGGGACTGATCAGCAGCCCTCAGCCCCACGGGACAGTGGCACAGCCCTGCAGGGAGTGTGGCCACCATCAGCCCTGTGCCTCACCCCAGGGCAAGTCCCAGCTGATCTTCCCTCTTGGAAGGATCTCTAAAAAAGAGTGCTCCAGGTCACCAGTTTTAATGAGTGTTCTGCACAATTAGTGCTTCTACTGCCCCCACTGCCCAGGCCATGAAATGCTGCCAGGGGTCTGCAACCATCACAGCTTTCATCTGTTCCAGCTTTTGGTGTTTCATTGTCTGCCTTTTGGCTGCACAGGGAGGGTGGCTGCTCTTAATAGTTTCCTGGTTGTTTCACTGCTCACCTCTCACCACTGCGGAGTAAAACTGTTGTGGTATTTGTGAGACCAAACTTTTCAGTAGACCAGTGTAAAACTGCCTGCAAAATGATTGCCAGAAACCTTCTCCCCCCAGGAAAGGTCCAAAGTGCCATTTGCATACTCAGGCAATAAAGCTGGGGGCACAGGGGCTGGCTGAGCTGCCTGAATCCTTCTCCCCATGTGTCCATGGGGAAGGGCACTGGGCTGTTGCATCATGCCTGGTCTGCAGAACTCCCCATCATAGAATCATAGAATGGTTTGGGTTGGAAGGGACCTGAAGGATCATCTAGTTCCAAACCCCTGCCATGGGCAAGGACACCTCCCACTAGACCAGGTTGCTCAGTGCCTCACCAAGCCTGGTCTTACACACTTCCAAGGAGGGGGCATCCACAACCTCTCTGGGAAACCTGTTCTAGTGTCCCATCGCCCTCAACCTAAGGAATTTCTTTCTTATATCTAGCCTGAATCTCCTCTCATCCAATTTGCATCACACATCAGCTCCTGCACAAACAGCCACGCTGCTCTCCCTGTGCTGTTCTGCTACAGGCTAAATTAATTATTTCTAATAAACCCAATGTTTAAATTACAGAACCAGGCAAGGGCCAGTTGATTTGAGAACTTTTCACTCCATTAGCTTTACTGTAGTCTGCCATGGGCCAGGCAAAGCCTCAAACTGCACCCCTGCCATTGGTTGGGATGGGGACACACAGCCCCCCTTTTTTCTACTTTTACAACAGAGGATCTCAGCCACTTCTTTGGGGTTCACTGAAGAGTCTCACTGCATACCAAATCACACACTTCAGTGCTGGAATAGCAGGAGCAAAACACCTCATCTGGTCTGTGCAAATGATGGAGAAGATGTCCCAGGCAGCAGTGAGATGGAGAGGAGCTGGTAGCCCCCCATTCAGGGCTTGCAGCTCCTCTTTTGGGGATAGTGTAATGATAAAACACACTAAGCAAAGAAAGTGAATTTATAGCCAGAGCTGCTTAATGAGCAGGTGTTTCCAACAGGCAGATAGAGTCAGCAGGTTTGCAGAGGCAGCACTGCTCAGCAGAGCCAAGTGCTGGGACAGGGGACACACTATGGAAGGAGAGGCTGAAGCACCTGGATCTACCTTACCCCAAGCCAGTATACCTCAGCTTTATCAGCCTTTATAAGCAGAAACACTTAGAGGCAGCAGGTTCATTTCAGCGTGTTGCAGTCAGAGCATCTAAGCTTGTTTGGCTCCCCCACAACTTATCTCAACTCTTCCCAGATGGCTTTTATCTTTATACTACTGTACAGCTATACAAAAAAGACAACAATAATTTAAGATCCTCTTTGACTGCAGGCTAATACCAATTCACTCCCTCTGCCAAAGGATGGTACTTTCCCTTCTTTATATAGCCTCTGTGATTTTTTCAGAGTATGCAGATCATCTCATGCTCCTCATAAATGCAGCCATAAACTTTCCTTCCTCTGCCCCCTCAGAAGTGCATAAAAGCTGCAGGATAACCAGCATCATCTCAGGAGGCTTCTCTGGAGAGGAAAAAGCTAAAATGGGGCAGAAGCAGCTGAGCAGATCTCAGAGGAAGCTCCCAAGGACTGGAGCCCATCACGCACCTCCTCTGGAGCAGAGAAGGGAGGATGAGCACAAAGTGAGGGATCCTGAATTGCTGAATCTTAAGGGTGGGATCCATAAGGGTGGCTTCCACCTAGGAAGAACTTCATGGGCAATACTCCTGGCTGGGCATGTGCTGGGGTGCTTGGGACCTCTGTATACAAAGGGCTGTGTGACATGAAACTAACTCCTGCTTTCTGTCTCAGAGCCTGCCTGGTTCATACAGACACTCCTCAGGGGCTGTCTGGAAGTAAATCCTGGTTATAGACCAGCCAAAAATGGTTTTCTTCTCCTGAGGAGATTTTGAAACATGAAAAGCTCTCCCCATGTGGATAACAGATCAACATCTTGGAAAATATTATGACCTCACTGAATTACTTGCCTCACAGAACTTCAGCTCCATTAGTTTTTGTTTTGTTTAATTTTTTTTTCCCGTACTAAATCTGAATTAATTAAGCCTTCAATTTCTGACTAATTTTCAAACCTGTTCAGCAGAGTAGCTGAAAGAAGGTGTTCTGTCAACAATGGAGCTTTTTGCCCAAACACTTTAAAATCCGAAGGTTCATCAAAATCAACTTTAGTTTGCAAACTGTTTAGGTTTTTACTAGCAGCTTTTTTATAGCAAAAAGAACGGTTAAGAAATGCTCCCGGGCATCTCTGCTGCAGATTGTGGGAGAGCAAAGGGGGCTGGCACACATCTCTGATCCTCAGCCAATTTCTCCAGCACCGGATTATAAGCATCCTTCTTCCTCTTGCTGGAGCACAGACAAAAACTGCATGTTCTTGTAGAAGCTTCCAGCCATAAAGAAGACAAAATGGTGTCATGTTTAACAGAGCACAATCTCCTGACCATGGCTCTGTGTCCTTGGAGGTATGCTGTGGCAGATTAGGCCACTGCTGGCCCTCATCACTCTCAGGTACCCCTGATGTGCAAGTACATCTTTGGCTGTGCAGTGGGAGGATGTCACCATGGGCATCTGGGTGCATCATCCCCAAACACCAAGACCTTTCCATGTTAGCAAAAATCCCTTCTCTGTCAATGGAAACTTCCTGTCTCTCCACTGCCTCCTCTTTCTCAGTTCTTCATAAAGAGCAAGAATGAAAACAAGCTCTTTCCTTTGGCCTCTGATGGTAAAACTACCAGAAGTACAGGCATTGGTGGGAAAAGGTGCTGACACAGGGCCTGGGCTCAGTTCTGACCTGTGCCCCTGGGTGCCTGGCCAGCTTTGACAATGAGAAGTCTCTTTAAGAACTTTCTTTAAGTTGCAAACGTCCTGCTTGAATGTCCTATCCAAGGTATGGCCCAGAATCTATAAGTTCTGTGCATGATGCACAACTCCTTCAGCAAACATTTCCCAGTTTACTCCCCCTAAGAAGCAGCATCTGGTTTCTCCAGCAGCCGTCTTGCTCATTACAGGTGCCTCCATCCTGCAGATGACAAATCACTCCCTGAATGCACGAGCTGCACAGCATGTCTCTGGTTGAGTTGAGATTTCACCCAGAACCACATCCCCAAGAGTTATTATCGGTTTCATTAGATTAATGATTGCAGAACCACCAGCAGCATAGCAGATGAGGCATTTACTTTTGCATTCGTGTACAGTAGCAACCAGTTGCATGGTTTTGCTTAAATCAGGACAAGAGACTGACTGGAGGGTGACACAGTGAGGAGTGATTTCTTGCTGGCTTTAGCAGCAAGGAGACAGATTTATGATGCTTAAAAAAATACAGACTGGACGGGGAAATGGACAGAAATCTTGGTCTGTGCAAAGTGACACCATAAAACTTTAACCCTTCACACACACTACAATTATCTTCTGAGTCTATTCTCAAGTTAGACTAGTGGTAGAACATCCCCCTCCTCTTCACATAACAGGGTGAAGAAAGAAAATTAGAAAATATCTTCTCACTGCCTGGTCTGTCATCTGTGCTGCCAATAGTGGTGAGCAGACGACATGGTGGGCATGCTGAGATAAAAGGAAGATAAGAGATTGTTTGTACCATTAATACATTTCATGATAAATGATGTGTAAAGCTTTACTGCAAGGCCTTAAGGAGGCTGTGAGCAAGGAACACCAGCTGAGAGAATGCCAATTCAGGGAAGGATCAAAAGTTAAATCTGGGGAGGCTGGGGAAGGGCTGGGAGCACCCAGAGCCCAGAGAAGAGAGGGGGGGTAAGGTTTATCCCATCTCTTCTAGATCCATGTGATACCCTAAGAACACACTTGAGGTGCTGTGATGCCAGATCTGAGGGTGGACAAGGCAGGTCAGGGCATCACCTCCACAACATGGAGCTGAAGTCTAAGACTCCCATGATAGCTGTAACACTGAGGCTAATCCTACTAGATAAAAATGCTCTTAGCAGGCTCCCTTGCTTTATCTTTATTTTTTTCCCAGTGCTAAATGGAATAAAATTATTTTTCATCCTGAAACCTTCACTGAGATCTCTGGACCCTCTTTCTCTCTGGGAGTGGAGAGTTAGAGAAGAGGTTGCACTCTGCAAAGCCATTGGAGAACTCCATAGCTCTCCACTTGGAGCAGGAGCTGCAGAGGTTCCCAGTGTGGGGCCTGAGTCCACTGGAGGTGTGGGTGCTGGGTGGGGTGGGCTCCCCAGACCACTTCCACTGCAGCACCAAACTTTGGAAACCACTGAAGTTCTCCTTAGCAAATGTCTCTGAAATTCAGGGCCATTCCTGGTATTTGCCAAGGTTTCCTTGAAACAGCAGGAAGAGAGATGCTGGCACAGCCTACGCTTTCTGTGCTCATTCAGACTAACACTTTTGGTGCTTTGTCCCCAGCTCATGGCTTCTGAGAAGCAGGTGGGATGTCACTGTGCCCTGGAGCTGGTCTCTGCCTCCACCCAGAGCCCGTGTTTGAGGCTCTCAGCACCACTCCTGGAAGAAAACTGATGGTCCCCAGGAAGTTGCCACCCACCTACATCTGTTTCTCCATGCTTCATCTACTGGTACCAGATCCTGATGCCAGCAGGGAGAGCTGTGAGGTGACACTTGGAGCTCCTCTCCTCAGCTGGGGTTTCGTGACACTCACAAGGCAGAGGATTAATACCCTGGCTATCTCATAAATGCCATGCAAACATGAAGAGAATTGAGCAAATGATAAAATGGAGATGAATTTTTGGGAGCAGAGAGATTGAATTAAGAAACAAGGCATCAAAATATGCAGTTTATGCACAGGAAAGAAATATCTTGACAAGGACTAATATTTTATGTGGAGCAAATAACTCACTAGTAACAGATATGCACATTTTAAAATGTGGTATTAGGAAGAAAGTCCTGGTTTCTCCTGCTTCTCATCAGAGTCCCTGACAAGAACAACCTCCGCAGTCTGCACTCAGTATTGCCTTGCATTTAAACGTCCTTTTCTCCCCTGCCATTATCCTTCCCAATGATTCTCTCCCTGCTGGAGCCTAGTGTGATGAGAGAGGATCTTTCCTCCAGCTCTCCAGCGTTGAGGAGCACTTTCTCCTAATGACCAACACCAAAAACTCTATTCATTGACTTCAGGTGGAGAAGTCCCCATCTCACACCCTCCAGTTGCCCTGTTGTGCATGATGCTCCCTGTTGCTGAGGACATCTCTCTCTACACAGAGAAGGGGTTGGAAGGAGCCTTAAATCATAGAATAGTTTGGGTTGGAAGGGACCTTAAAGATCATCGAGTTCCAACCCCCCTCCCATAGGCAGGGACACCTCCCACTCGATCAGGCTGCTCAGTGCCTCGTCCAGCCTGGTCTTGAACACCTCCAGAGAGGGGGCATCCACAACCTCTCTGGATATCATCTAGTTCCAACCATCCTACCATGGGCAGGGACTCCTTCCACTAGAAGATGCTCTTCAGCTCAGTAGTGTTAGTAATTTTATACATGGTGTGACTGGGAGTCAGACCTCCTGGTGCACTCACCTTCATGTCTTTAAAAGAGATCTGCCATGAGGCAATCAGGATGTCTTTTAGAAAGCATGCTTTAGCAAGCTCCCAGAGTGCTTTCTGTGCCAGACCATCTGTCTGTGCTCCCCATCTCTCCTTGCCACAGCCAGGGATTTGCACAATCAAGCACATTTAACTGTCACTGGAATCTTCCTACCTGGCGCGAGGGCTGTAAGCCTTATCTGCATTTAGGAATTGCACTAAGCCAGCAGATCTCCTGCGTATTTGCTCTTTGAAACCACACTATGAAAAGCTCTGGCAGGAGTGCCCCATAAAGGGAAAAGCCCTACATCTCCAGCCCACAGATAAAGCTTTGAACCATGCAAGACATTTTGATGTTTTATGCCAGAATTTGGCGTGGCTCCAGAAGAGCTCTGAGTTATCTTTAAGCTTGGTAAATGCAGAGCTAAAGCATTAGCCTGGGGAATCGTTCCTAAGTCAAGGGTTAGAGGTGCACGGTAAAAAGGGTTCTTAGAGGGTGCTCACCCCCTGGCTTTGGGGGGATAAGTGCATGCTTACACTCCCCCCACACACACACACACCCTGGGGAAACCACAACGTGCTCACCAGCACTAAGCTGAAGGGCTTAGTGAAAAACTACAGCAAACAATTCCTCCGAGCTCCTAAGTACATAAAAGCATCACAAAGTAAAAACGTATTTTAAACGGCGGTGATTAATTAGGATGATGGATGGGGACACAAAGCTGGTTGTGTCGCTTCCTTCGCACAGATGCAGAGGCTGCTCTGAGATATCCAGAACAAGATGTTGCTCGCGGCTTGTGCAGCCGTGGGGAGAGGCAGGACGTGAGATCATGGAGTGATCTAGGAGTAATGGATGCAGATTGAGAGAGGGGAGATTCAGGCTGGATATAAGACAGAAGTTCTTTCTTGTGAGGGTGGTGAGGCACTGGAACAGGTTGCCCAGAGAGGTTGTGTATGCCCCCACCCTGGAGGTGTTTAAGACCAGGCTGGATGAGGCATTGAGCAACCTGGTCTAGTAGGAGATGTCCCTGCATATGGCAGGGGGGTTGGAACTAGATGATCTTTAAGGTCCCTTCCAACCCAAACCATTCTATGATTGGGTGCTAGCTGGAACACAGGAGGTTCCACAGAAATATAAGAAAAAACCTTTTCATACTGAGGGTGACAGAACAGTGGCACAGGCTGCCCAGAGAGGGTGTGGAGTCTCCTTCTCTGGAGACATTCAAAAACTATCCTGTGTGACCAGGTCTAGGTGTTCCTGCTCCATCAGAGGGATTGGACTAGATGATCTCTGGAGTTCCATTCCAATCCCTGATATTATATTCTGAGATTCTACCAAAACCCTGCAAGAGGCTCCTGCCTGCCTTGGCACATCCAGAAAGGTGCAAGTGAGTTGGAGCTGCCTTCCTTCCCACCCTTGGGTTGCCCATTTTTGCAGGAGCGGATGGGAAGAGCTGAAGAGCTAAAATAGGAGATCTGGAAATAATCCTGAAGGAGAGAAGCGAGGCAGCTGCTCAAAGGCGTGTGCCAGCCTGGAGCTGAATCGCGCTCCGGGAAAGGTGCCGCAGCAAAGGAGACCCGGCGTCTGATCAGGAAGCTCAGTCAAGAGCTGGAGCGTTTAAACAGATAGCAAAGGAACTGGGAAACAGAAAACAGGAAAGAGCAAACGGCTTTTAAGCAGTGGAAATGTTCTGCTATGGAGGAGGAGGAGGACTGAAGAGGGAGGATTAGCCGTCTATAAATACAAGCAGCACCGAGTTAAAAGGCTAATTAGAATAGCAAAAAGAAATACAGCGGCACATTTCAGAGGCTATTTCAACCAACAAAGAGGTTTTTTTTTTTAAAAAAAAAAAAAACTGTTTGCGGGAGTGAATATGAAAAGAGAAAATTGGATCCCCATGAAACGATTTCAGGAATTGGAGGAGGTAAAAGGTAATGGCAGACCTCTTAAGCAGCTCGACAAGCTGCCTGACATCTTCATCTGCTGCAAAGGTAGAGGGAAAGACGTCAGGCCTCAGTTTTCATGTCTTGGGAGGAAGAAAGAGCCGGTAACAAAGGATGGATTTGTGAAGAGATGGGGCACAAGGGGAAAGGCCAGCCATTCTTCCCCTGCTGCCTGTTGAGAAGCAAGCACACTAATTATTTCAGGCTGAATTGGAAGGGCCTGAGCCCTGCCATCCCTCAGGGGCTGAGGTCTTGATGGTCCTGTGATGCTATGCAAGGGCTGGGGGCACTGCCTCTCACTGCTGCCCCAATACCATCCCCAGATCCCAGCCAAGCTGGTCCTGCAGACATATGGAAGCCTCAGCGGTGTTTTCAGGTGCACAAGGTGTATCAGAGCCATTGCAAGTCCAACCATCCTCTGTGGATGTGAACCATTGGGGGTGATTTCTTATCCGTGGCCTCAGCAAATGCCAGGTATTGCTTTTACCTTCCCCAAAAACTGGAACAGATGGCAGCAAGTTCCTAACCCATTGCATATATACATACAAGCACATGTACATACATATACATGTCTCTATAAATACACCTCCCCCTGGTTGGACACACCCTCCCCTTCTCACTTTGCAAACATACCTGGCAGTGTGTGAGCTAACTTCCTCCCCAGCAGGCACACAATGTTCTCTTCCTCCCTGACTGACTGGTTTAAACTCTCCTTGACCTGATGGCACTTCTGCCAAGGCTGGCAGCCAGTTGGCCTTACCACACTCTGGTTTTCTTACCCAGCTTAGGTTTCCTGGCAAAAATTAGCATGTGACACATCATGCAGCTCTTCCTGGACTCAGGGTGATGCCAGAGTGGCTGTGAGGAAGGATGCCTCTATTGCCCAGCACACTCTGATCTTCACCAGTCTTTGGGACACAGAAGTATTTCATCTTGGAGCTAGTCTGAGATGGAGTTTGTCCCACATACCTGCTGGCCAGAGGCAGTGTGGAGAAAGGAGATTGTCACTGGAGGCTAATTTGGATTCACATCCTTAACCTGGGCTCCAAGTATTTTGAGCTGCAGTGTGAGGGTGTCAATCCAGATCCCTCTGTGGATGGAGAAGAAGGACTGGCAAACCCAGAGCTCACATCAAGGTGAACAGCTGAGGATAAATGGGAGGACTTTTATTCTTTGTCTGTTCATGATATCACTGGTGGCTGCTGTGACCAGAGCAGCCACAATGACAGAGAGGTCACGATGACATCAGACCTTTAATGGGACTAAAGGGTGACAAGTGGGGATGATTCAAGAACCAAAGACGGGGTGGGGGGGAAGAGGTGGCCACAAGGAGCAAACTCAGAGTGCTGCTGTCTCCTCTCTGGTAGACAGTACAAGTTGGCTTCCATGAGATTGCAGACAGGGACAGTGCAGTGGCTGGGGAAATGGCTGTCTGTCTGGGAACTTTCTGAAATCAAACTAATTGCATTGCCTGGCAAATCATAACAGCAGCTACAATATTTTGCACTTCTCCAAGGATGTAGAGTGGCTTTACGAGTGTTAATTAACTCAGACTCATACAACATGCCTCAAAGGCAGGTACAGTTAGATCCAAGGAGAGTGGAAATCAGCAGACACATGTCCCATGGCACAGCAGCACAGAGGCAGCACACACTACCTGGGAGATCCTGCAGTACTCCCAGGGCCAGCTCCTTTCCTGAGGTGTGATTACAGCTCAGGAGTTCCCAATCCCAGAGCTCCACTCTTAATATCTATCCCAGCTCCCTGTACACTCACATCTCTATTCATTATCTCTTCCTGAAACAAAGGTAAAACCATGAGGAGAAGTTTTGTTAAATAACAGCCCTCTGTCCTGTCAGGATCCAGCAGAGTCCATCTGTCCTCTTGGCCTGAATTCTCCTCTGTGTCCATTCCTCTGCTCCTGCCTGAGCAGCTCATGGGACCTCACAGCCCTGCATCAGACCATTCCTTGTGCCTGGTGTGTGCTGGGCATGAAAAAGCAGTGGGACAGAGCATGCAGGTCCTGGATGCTCTATGCATTTGGCTCTGCATCCCTGTCCTCTCCCTGGCTTAGAGTCACCAGACTCCATCCAGCAAGGTGCCTGAGTTCCAGGTGGTGCTCTCTGGGGTGTAGGAGCCAGGGGGAGAGAAGCAGAAAAATCCACAGACATGCACCTAAATAAAAGGGTTTTTAGTGAGTTTCCCCTGAGGTGTCAGCAGCTCTTTAATATTATGCTGCCTTTGCTGGCTGAGCATGTCATCACTCCAGCTGGTGGGGAGAGTGGCTGCCAGCTGCCTACAGGAAAAGGAAGATAGTAATGCCTGCTCTTACCCAGAAGACCTGAGCGGGCTCACCCTCAAGCACCCCTCCTGACTCTCCTGGCTTCTTACAATGGGCAGCAGGATGGCAGCAAGAAGGTCAGCAGTGAATGTGTGCAGCCACATATTTCTGCTCTGGCACCTTAAGAGTAGTGGAGCAGCAGATCCCTTCCACAAGGTACATAGGATTTTGATCAGGAATTAAGAGCTCTGTTGGTCTCAAAAGGGTGGAACGGGATGTAGCCTCCTGCATCACACCATCCCTCCTGCCCTGCCCAGCTGGCAGGCTGGGATGGCTGCCCTGTCCCTGGAGATCTATCCCTTCTACCAGCAGCCAGCAGGAAGCAAAGGATAAAAGCCATACAGCTGCTCACAGCCCTACTGGCTGGCCTCTGTCCCAGCCCTGGAGCTGAGGACTTTGGTGATTTTTAGGTAGAAATACCATACATATTGGGGAGAAATATCTTACACATAGAGGGATGTCCTGTCTGCATCCAACTGTTAGAAGGGGGGATACTGGGTTTGGGGACCAGTCCCCACAATTCCCATTTGTAAGGCATCTCATGTTCTTCCCACTGCTCTGGTCACTGCTGTCACTCCAGCAGGTGGGAGGCTTTTGTGCACAGTGGGGATGGCTGTGCCAATGTCAGCTTTAATAGCAGGCTTCACCTTAGCTGGAGAAAAAAAAGCCCTTTGCCCTGTGGCAAAGCCAATGCAGCTGAGCTGCATAAACTCACCAGGTCAAATCTGGCCAAGTTGCAATTTGCACTTCCTTAGAATGGGGAAGAAATAGTTATTTCCCCTAATTACATGTTAAATGCCAAATAAATGCCCTATCCTGTATGGTAATTGCAATGTCACTGAGTGATTAATGCCTGCTCTACAAGCTGAGAATTCGTACAACATTTCCAAACCATAATAACCCGGCTCCCCTGAGTTACTGAGCTCTGTGTGGCCTTTCTGCCACTGGTCGTTTGCTGGGCTGTGGTTGAGCCAACACAAAGGGTGGTTTCCAGACTTGCCAGAAAATGTCTGAAGCAGGACACAAGCTGGCAATGAAAAGCTGTTCTGCACCAGCATCAAGAGCTGTAGCTGTGCCCAACTCATGACTTAGCCCAAAAGTACCATCTGGGTCATGGTACACTGGGGTGGTTGGCACATGGGATATGTGATGGATGAGGCACTGAGAAACCTGGTCTAGTGGAAGGTGTCCCTGCCCATAGCAGGGGGGTTTAAGGTCCCTTCCAACCCACTCTGGCCCACAGCATGATGTGAGAGTGTGGAGGGACAGCCTTGCTTCCCAAAATGTCACAGATTTGCTCTGGCAGGTCCCCAGAGACCAGAGTGATAAGCTCTGCGCAGACTCTTGGTGTGGTGCCAGACCTCAGCTCTGGTCCCAGCAGCTCCATGAACCTAGGGTGTGAAGGTGTTCATGCCCATCCTAGAGTGGAAGCTCCTTGAAGCTATTCATGCCACAGCCATCATGGCATTGATCAATACAAGGCTGAATATTAAAATTGATTCTCCAGCTGATCTCATGTTCTGGCAGTGAGCAGTGCCCCCATCCCAAAGATTTCTGCAGCCTTGCCATTACTATTTGTACCCAGTGACATGGCATGTGAACAGGAGTGGGCTGGCCCCCATCACACCCCACTGGCCAGCCACAGAGGCTGCTGCAGGATGCTGGGGCTCAACCACCCTCCCTCACCTTCAACCACCCCTGAGAGGGCAGTATCAAGGGAGGAGGAAGGCTTTCAAGAGTAGTTTTATATGTATATGAGGGTCTCAAATGGTGACACTTGCTAATTACATTTTAGAAAATAACAAAAGGAAATTCTAGAGAAAGGCTCAGCATTTAGTCTTCCTCCCCCTCCACACACAGGTTTTTTTTGCATTTTTTAAAGAAATAATCTTCCAAGCATTAAAAAACTCCCCAGTGCTGCTGGTACAAATGCAGTGTAACCTTGAATTATATGTAGCAGGGCTGGCTTTCATTATTTATTAGAAAGATCAATTAGAATATTCTGTTTGCAGAAGAATATAATCCAATATGTACTTCAAGCACTAACAGCTAAATATATGCTTATTTAAAAATCAATCCAAAAGTCAAGGTTTCCTTTGTAAATCCTTACTACAGATTAAAAAAAAAAACCTTTGAGTGTTACCACCTGCTGAATGCTGTAGTCTCAAGGAGACAGTTATACATTTTAAAACATCTCAGATGGGAATTGATTGTAGAAGGCAAACAATTGCTGAATGGCCCCCCAGCACGGAGGGCTCACGGCTGGCTGGTGCATGTCAAGGCTGCCTGGCACCAGGGGACACTGTGGGGGAGTGGGGACAAGCACACCCTTCCTGGGAAGCAACACCTCCCTCCACATCAGGGAGGGCAGCGGGCTGCTGCCAGCGCTGGGAACGTGCCAAGGGAGCCGAGTGACTCACAGCATCCTGCCAGAGGTTTATTTTTCATTGACTTGCCTGGGCTGACACGGAGCCAAAGCATCCTCCTGACAGCCCGGCCCAGGATCCGCAGTGTCCTCTCCTTTCTCCCCCGAGTGGCAGGTTTCTAAGATTAATTGTCATGTATTATTTATTGACCTCAGCCGCGACCTTGGCCCGGCACAGTTCCCTTCCCCAGCGCCTCCGCATCGCGGCGACAGCGGCCACAGGCAGCCCCTCCAGCCCAGTGGTGGCCACTGGTCCCAGCCCTGGCCATGCCACAGGGCTGTTCGACACCTCCGGAGACAGCCCTGTTGCTTCTTCCCCCCCTGCACGGCCATTTCCCCGGCTTTAATCTCTGCCCTGCCACAAGCCAGTGAGCTTCCAGGATCTCCTTCTTTCTTAAGCTCTTTCTCTTTCGCCTTTCATTTTTAAATCTGATCTTCGGGTAAAGAGGGTGTTTGACAGGATCAAAAGGTGACCTTTAGCAAGGTTAGCCGAGCCTCAAATGATATCCTTACAAGTTCGTGCACACTCGAGCGTTAAAGGGAACGGCTCTCTGATCTCCTTTTCCTGGGTGGAAAAGTTATTTCACAAAGAACCTCTGCCACAAGTCCATGCAGTGGCCTGAGAAAACTTTCTTAAAATCCTGACACTGAGAGGTAGGCACAGATTGTCCTCCAACTTCTGAGAAATTAGTCATTAAAAACTTCTGAAAGTATTTCTTCCTCTATTCCATTTCCTGGTGCCCTGCAAATTCCCTGGCTCTAGCAGATTTCTGACTCTCCCCCATCTTTCACTTTGCTAAATAAAATCACTCGAATGCCTCTTAGGAGAGGCATTACTGGCGTGGAGGGAGGTCAGACAGAAGCAATCAGCATGATTAGAGAGTGATTAGTGGGCTGGAAATGCATCCAAACAGAGTGTGGAACCAGAGACCCCACAGCTGCCTGATGGGCAGAGACCACACACAGTGGCACTGCCTGGGGACGCTTCCAGCCCCAGGGGAGTGAATAATTCCTTCATGCTGGGAGTTCCTGATGGCTACACAGCAGCTCTGTCCCCTGCATGGGCCTGAGATCCTCTCAGTCAAGCCAGCAGAGATGCAGAGAGAGACCAGCAGCATGAGTTAGTGGATGGCAAATCCCTTACTGAGGGCTATTTGACCTACAAGCAGGGCATCACTCCAGCCTTGGAAAAGATTAAGACTTGCAGACCTCTTCTAGTCACCTTGCTGATATATTCCAGGCAGAACAACAGCTTAGGCTAAGGGTGATGTGGGCACTTGGTGGTCTGGTTCCTGAGCTTTCACTGCATGGTGGGGTCAACTGACCACAGTGCCATGTCCCTTATAGAAGACAAGGAGGGGAGCAGGAAGGGATGGAGTCCGGGCTGAGCTGAATCAAGAGGGCAGTCCTGTGCTGTCCAGCAGCAGCCCAGACCTGACACTGGTGGTGATGAGTCCCCTTACCCGGCAGGGTAAAGGGCTGTGCATGGGCTACCCCATCCACAGTAGAGCTCACCAGTGCTTCCACACGTGGCAGGGTGCCTGAAGAGAAGTGAGCAGACGGGAGAGGGTGGGTGGGTAGGGATGATAGCAGTGTTAATCATTTCCGTGCCACCATACACCAGTGTGGCTGCACACAGCCTGTGATGCTCCCCCTGCCAAGCACCGTGTGTGGTGGATGAAGGCAAGGGCCACCACCTCTACTGCCCATTCAGCCCAGACAACTCATCACAGCTTCACTGTCCAAGAGCCACGTCCCTCTGGGGAGAGGGATGAGAAGCATCAGCTTTGGATGCTCTGGGTTGGGACACACTGAGCCCCACTCCCACCTCCAGCCTCCTCTGTGCACATCTCACTGCAGGGATAGCAAAATCACCCCAGGGAGGTGGATTAGAATGCTTTGTTATTCCACCCAGCAGCCCAGGGGTTAAAGAGCCTTGTTATTCCTTTCATACCCAGGCTCCACTTATTTGCAAACTGAATTTCCCAGAAGCCAAGGCTTTTTACTACTGGATCTGCTGTAGAACCATGTTATTATAGATTGCAAGTTCCTTAAAGGTCAGATAACACAATACAATTGAATCATATTAGTGAGCAGAGCAGCTTGGTATTTTACTAAGAAAACCCATAAAGCAGATTGTTTGTTGCAGAGGAACATACGTTGTATAATAAAGTCTGTGTAATTGTCTCCAGAAACAAACAATCAGTTTACGAGAGGAAAAATACTCCGGTAATTGTGGGTCCTCGGTGCAGGCGCCGACAGGGCAAAGCACTAAGTATCGAGTTCAGACATGGCAAGTCTGTATTTTACAATTTAGGTTACAGTACCTAAATGCATGGAGGAAGACCTAGTAGGGAAATAAACAATTTCCAAGTGTATTGTTGAGAGACAAATATTCAATACTTCATTTAATGTATGGTTTGCAGTTGGCGGTTAATCTAAGGCAATGCAGAGCGAGCCATGTTTCACACTGCTATTAAGGAAATGCAGAATTGATTGTGAGGATGATTGAAGATTTCTGAAGAGCACAATTCCCAAGTCCGTGATGACCTCTCTTCTTTTTTTTTTTTCTTTTCTTTTTTCTAATTTGCCTGTAATCTACTCAGACAAATCCTTTTATCACGTTTATTTCCTTTCCGAGTTACAACCGATGTGATTAATTGCTTAACTTTGCAGTCCTGTGTACCCTGATTTCTCTTCCATTTACAGAACTCACAGAATCACAGAATGTCAGGGATTGGAAGGGACCTCAAGAGATCATCTAGTCCAGTCCCCCTGCCAGAGCAGGAACATCCAGATCGGGTCACACAAGGAGGCACCCAGGCAGGCTTTGAAAGTCTCCAGAGGAGACCCCACACCCTCTCTGGGCAGCCTGTTCCATTGTTCTGTCACGCTCACTGTGAAAAAGTTTCTTCTTATATTTCTGTGAAACCTCCTGTATTCCAGCTTGCACCCATTGCCCCTTATCCTACCATTGCATGTAACTGAGAAGAGCCTGGCTCCATCATTTTCAATCCCAAATAGAAATACTGCCTTTCTCAGCTCCTTTGCTTTGTCCCATGGAAGCTTGCAGTTCATTTCCAATCCTACAGGCAAAGCCTCCAGCTGAGGTTTCCCAAAAATTTCCCCCCACCGCCGGCTCTGATTTATTAATTCCTTTTGGAGACAGTGGGACCATTCCTCACTCTGCTTCTGGCTGCTGAGAGGCTCAGAACTTTCCAATGAGAGAGAAAAAGCACAAAACTCTTACAACAAGAGGTCAGGCTCTCATCAGACCCAGGGGGTCACAGCCACTCTGCCAGCCTGGAAATTCTTATTTGGTTCTAGATTTAATCTCATAATGAAAAAGGAATTGGAACCAGTACAACTGTTTTAACCTGCCCTAGTCACAGAAAGAAGAGGAAAAGTTTGGTGGTTTGTTTTTTTTTTAATAATGAATCCACAAAGGCACGTTGCTTCTCACCTGCCTTTAACACCCATTTGGGCTGTTTAGTATCTGAGGGGGGTGGAGGAGAAACTCCACACAGCTCCCACCTCCCCCTCTACAAAGCACCATGGTGTCCCAGCCAAATAGCAGTGAAACACACGTAGAAAAGCAATTAGATTTAAGTCTACCTTCCTCTTTGGACCTTGAATTTCTCTTCTCTCTAACTTAGATGCTCTTCAGTATTGTAACTAATATGATTTGTGTTTAGCATAGTGTGAAATGGGAATGATTTATGGATCTGTTAGCACTACACAGCTCCCTGATGCCACCTCAGCCCCCCAAAAGGGCACTCCAAGAGCAGATTACCCAGAGAGTTCTGGCACTACATGTAATTATTTGTATACCCTGCCTACATAATGGCTGTTATTCTAGCTCTCACAGTGCCTGTGTGCTTTCCTACTCCGTGCTGGGCTCTGCTTTGAGAGAAAATGGGACCAGGACCCTCGACCAGCCCCTGATGGCTTACACTGGCCTCTGCCCACGCTGCTTCATGAGCTGAGCTGCTGGGTTTAAATTGATGTTTCAGCTCAGATTAACTTGTGCCTTAGCTAAAACAAACACAGGCTCAGTCTCTGCATTTCATTACTGACAGCTAATGCAAAGTCTCTGCAGCTTTGGGAATCAACCAGACCCAACTCCTTGAATCTACTCAGAAGCCCAGAGTGTTGAAGGCTAGCTCAGAGACTCAGGTGTCTGAGTCCTATTGGAAGTCTCTGTGATGGGTCAAATTTTGCCCATGGCTCTGTCAGTGAGGCTCCTGCACCTCTGCACCAGCAAGTGTCCTTCATTAATTCTTAATGCTGTCCCAAGTACATCCAGTGTCCTCCTTGGCTTGGCAGCGGGGCAGACAGTAAGCAGAGCTCCCTCCCTCTCCTTCAATGTAAAACAAGAAGCCAAATGGAGTAACTTGAAAGAAACTCATTTTAATGCCACAGAGGGAATTTTTTTATTGCTAAAGCAGCAAATAGAACTAATTGAATTGGCTGGGAGAAAAAAAAAAGAGCAGAGAAGGAAAGGAAGGGAAAGGTGCAATGCACAGACAGAAAGGGCGAACTGGAGCCTGAATATTCATGGTGCTTGGAAACTGAAAATCCTTGAATGCAAAATATCTTCATAACTGATAATATTGCCAACAGCGATGCACGCACGGTGCTCGGAGAGACTGTTTGCATTTACAATATTTTATTATTTCTTCTTAAGTAATATCGTGGGAGAAATTCTCTGGTTCATTAAGCTGCTTTTGCACCTCACTGGTAAAACAGCCCAGCCTGGGAAAAAGCTGGGCAAGGCTAGGTAGAGGAAGGTGCCCATGCTGCCAGCATCCTGTTCAGAGGAGCTCCACCAGCATGTTCATAGCCACTGGGCACCCTGAGACAGTTTTGCTGCCTAACAGGAACAGGCAGGCAAGCAGGGGGCTGCCTGTGGGATTAGGGGGCTGGGAAGGCAGTTGTGATCCCTCACCCCTGCAGTGGGATAAGCACAGTCCCACCCAGTTGGGCTGCAGAGCTGGGGCACTTCATCCCAAATCTCTTCCCATTTCACACGCTGCCAGTTAAACCCACCACAGGCTTTTAAACACACTGTTTGCAGTGAACCTTAATTTTCATTGGCAACATATATATTAATGCTAGGGGTTGCATTTTAATTAAGGCAGCTTCATGTTCTTCATTACAGTCCAAAGCCATCCAGCCAGAAACACCAAGGATATCAATCCTGCTAATGAAGAAGGGGTGACATATTCTGCATTGTACATTTAAGCACAGAGGCACCAACCTACAAAAGGACTGTGGCATGAAATGCAAGGGAGTGATGGGGAGAAAAAATGGGTTAGAAGTGCAATTTATACTCTGAAGGCTCACACAACATTCACTGGGCACTACCATACCTGTAGGCTCCAAACTTGCATCCCAAAAAGCCTGCAGTACTGCAGTCTGCTTTCCTCCCTCCTCTAGAAAAACAGAACAAGCCACAACCAGACTGCAAGGATTTGCTGGTGGGGTTGCATAGTGCTCAGGATCCTTATGGCCCCCGATGCCCATGGGCAAAAAGGGGAAGGTCTGCAGAGACCCTCTGCCAACACAGCCAAAGCAGAAAGGGGCTTTCCCCCACTTCATCTCCTTACAGGTAACTCAGGGCTGAGCTCTCCCCAAGCTTGCTGGAGAACAGAGCTGCAGGGTGAAATCCACCTCTCTGCAGAGCTCCCCCTGTCCCTCCCTACATCAGCATCCCAAATCCTCGCCTTCTGGGCACAGTAAAGAACTTCACACCTCCTCCTGTGAGGTACTCCAAGCATTAGCAAAAGTTAATAGAGGGCATTGGAAGAGCTGCCCTAGGAAGCACCTCACTAGGTTACCCCAGGGAAGGACCTCAAACAGGCAGCAGATGACTTGCATCCACCCTGGTGCCCTGTGGGGACCTCTGCCAGCAGGAATTCCTTGCTGTGGAATACATTATCCCCACTGCAGTCAGCAGCTCTGAACTTCAACATTCAAAAACGAGCTCCTTAAACGCTGTGGCAATGGGGACGGGCTTTCTCATCATTGCCTACTGCAAAAAATGGCTGAGGAATTTCTGCTCAGGTTTTCCAAATGAACCAGTCCATGGCAGACACAAGGATAGTCTCCCACAGAGACAGCTGCATTCCAAGACAAGAGCTTTTCAGAATATTATGTGGGAACAGAGTAATAATAAAACACTTTGATGTAACTTTACCAGCAGTGGCTCGAGCAGAAAAGCCTGTAATGATCTAATAACACATTTCCCCTGCTGCCACTCCAGCCTCGAGAAATCCAGGGTAGTTTGAGTCTTAAATCCATCCCAGCCCTTCCTTTGTCATTAATTGTTAGGCTATTTGTATTACACATTTTACATACCAAATAGACTTCAATTTCATGGTGGGCTGGACTGCAGAAATGTTTCTTTTAATCTTTGCAGTTCTAAAGTAGTATAAAACTTCAATATTTTCTAATGGAGTATACATTTACTCACATCTAACAATATCACTACAATTTAGGAGCAATAAAAGTCAAGCTCCCATCTGTGTGATAAGCTTGCAGCTTTATTTCCAAAGTTCAGTGAGTCAACCTAGGAGAGCAATCATTTCCCTACAATTGAGTAATAATGCAGAATAATATTTAGATAGAGATAAACCCTTTTTGCATAAGAAATTGCAATACCATTTGCTGGGTCTTAGAAATTCTCAGAGAGATGTGTTAGTTTACCAGTGAAGGTATTGCCCCAGGCATTTTTTCTATAGTGCTTTGATTTTTTTTTTTTTCAGGGTTTTCTAGAGGACTTTGAGAGGAGTAAGGAACCTTCACTGTTCCAGGCACGTGGATTAACCTAGAGGCATTGCCTGGGTGTCCTCCTCCTGGACTGGTTCACCCACAGCACTAATCAGGCAGCAGAGGGTGGAAAAGCAACTCAAAGAGCAGCTGCAGGAAAGGATTAGATCCACATCTTGGGTCTGCCCAGCCCCAGGCTCTCTGCCCTTCATGAGTGGGATGTAGGTGGGCACTACCTACAGCACCAGCCATGGACCTCCAAGGCTCCCTGCTCATGTGAAGGGTTTGCTCTTTCAGACCCAGCTCCACAGTGCAGGGAATGCATACATGGTTACAACAGCAATTGCAGCTGATATTTTGGCTAGCTTGGATTGTTCTCACTTGGTCAGAAAATTTATCTTAGCTAGCCATTAATGGAGAATGCTGCCATGTCCCTCCTTTCCACTGCAGGGCGCTGGGTAGGTTTAATTCCCTCCACTCACAGCACAGGTCACCACCCAGCACCAGCCACCACACTTACATAGAATCATGGAGTGATTAGAGGTGGAAGAGATCTTGAAGATCAAGTTCATCCCCTCTGCCATGGGCAGGGACACCTCCCATTACAACAGATTGATCAAAGCCTTGTCCAGCCTGACCTTCAACCCCTCAAGGGATGAGGCAGCCACAGCTACCCTGGACAACCTATTTTATTACCTCATCACCCTCAGAGTAAAAAAATCTCTTCCTAATCATAGTGCCCCCTCTCTGGAGGTGTCTAAGGCCAGGCTGGATGAGGCACTGAGCAACCTGATCTAGGTAGAGGTGTCCCTGCCTATGGCAGAGGGGTTGGAATTAGATGATCTTTAAGGCTCCTTCCAACCCAAACCATTCTATGATTCTATAGTGTTGGAAGGGACCTTCAAGACCATCTAGAGCAAATGCCTTATCTAAACCTACTTTCTGTTTTAGTTTACCCATCTTTTGTCACTCCAACTAAAGCACCTTCCCCATCACATTGTCCAGTTCCCCTATAGCCTCTCAAGTTTGTGCCCAGCTGCTGACTGCAGCACTTTGCCTTTCTGTATGTTTTTAATGGCTCAGGTAAATGAGGTAGTGCCCTTTCCTGGGGTATCTCTGTCCCCTCTGTGCATCACCCAGCTCTGCAGGCCCCCAGAGCAGCAGGAGTTGGTGATTTGGGATTAACATGGCTCAAATAAATAGCCCAGAAATTAGCTGGGAGGTGTGAGTGCTGACAGTGCAGGCGAGCAGCAGTGGGATCAATGCTGCCATTCCCCAGGGGATGGACCAAGCATAGATGAACCAAAGCCCAATTAGAGACCTCCAGCAACAAGAGCTTCAGGATCCATGGTCTGCCAACAGCATCTCATGAGTCAGCACTTTGGATGTAAAAGGGTTGGGCTGTTGTTAAACAAGTGGGATTGAAGCGAAGTAATTCACAATTAACAGCATGCACAAGTGATGTGCACCCACAGGTGAGCCAGGAGATGACTCCTCCCACCTCGTTCAGGGATGGATCCTGAACATGGGGGTGGCAGCTGTGACTCCTGGAGTGATGTAGCACCTGGAGAAACCCCAGAGCCCCTGGAGCTGGTGTCTCCTTGCAATTGGTACTATGTATATTGGGTGGCTTTGATTCTTCTTTGGCTGGGTGATGGCAGCTCCTGCTGTCAGCTGCTGAATCCAAATGTGGATTTAACACCCGCTTCTGAGGCTGGCACTCGCTCTCCATGAATGTTCTCACTGCTCAGCTTAATTATATGAATGTCCATCAAGAACAAATACAGAAAGGGCAGAGCCGAGGCTGAAATAAAGTTATTTGCAGATGTGGATGAGGACTAATAGAAAGTGTATTATATTACTTTACCCATCTCAATGCAAGATGAAAGGAAATATGTTCCAAAACAAAGGAGAGCTGTAAATTCAGGCTACCAGAGCAACATTGCTCCACTCGGATCCAAAATGATTACCCACTAATAAAGGAGGGGGGCCAAGTCTACTGCAGCCTGGCTCTGGAGGGAATGGAAATCAGATTTTGGCTTGAAATGTGTTACAGCAATCTCTGTAATACAAATAAAGTCTGGCAGATGGAGTTATTTTTATCCAAAGCCAGCTCTGTTTAGTAGGTCTGTGGCTATAACTGCAGTCCCTTTGCTATTTCCTCTCCCCCCCCCCCTCTGGTGCCTCTGCCTCAGTTTCTCCAAGGCACTGATGAGATTGGAACAGACAGCCAGGGGTATATTTTGGGAGAATCCTACATCACTTAGCTGTAAAAAAAAAAAATAAAACCTCAATTGTGAATTTTGCATCCACCCTCAGCATTTGGCCTGTTTATATTGCCAAATAAATTCTTTAAAGAAGTACTGTACTTCACAGGAGAGCTTGTCAAGGTAAATACCTTCATTTGCATAAAATGTGACTAGCAATTGAAATGTTAAAGCCATAAAGAGCAAGTTTATGAACCATCCTTGATGCTTGGATGTATAATATGACAAGGGGGAAAATAGTGTGCCTTGCAACATTTACTAAATTGGCGTGTTGACTCTGGGGATGGAAATGGGAGATTTGAAAAAAAACAGGTTGGAGGGCTGGGTATTTTTTTTTTTTTGAGGTTGGCTGTTTTTGTATTGCCTTTTTTTTATATATAAATGTGAATCCTTTCCATAGCCTTCAAACAGCTGGCTTTTAAATATTCCCCTTCAGCTTGGAAACAGCACCCACCAGAGTAAACAAACAGAGGCAGGCAGGAATCTGTGTGCGAAGAAGCAACCTGGCACATGGAGTTCCTTGAGGATGCTCATCCTAGGTCACAAGACCTTGACAAAGGAGGGGAGCCCCAGACATGCCCTCCTGTGCACTGGTGTCCCCAGAACAAGCAGCAGCCATGTGCCATTATGTACAGCAGAGATCTGAGAAGAAGCTCTTGCAGCTTCATCACTCGTAGCCAGTTTTGGTGACTGTGGGGCTGAGCTGCTCCCAGTATGTGCCACAGGGACAGATCCTGCCCCAGTATCTCTACATCCCACACCCCAGCAGCAAAGGCCACAGTGAGCTTTACTGGGACTAACCTCATGCTTTTTGATCCAAACAGTAATTTCTCACTGTGCTTGAAAAGGCTCTTGTAATTTAAGGTTTTCTTTTAAACTTTTTAAAAGGAAGGAAAAGCCAATTTAAACCAGTTTAAAACCTAAATAATGCTTTTTCAAAAGTGAATAAAAGGGATAAAATGGACTGCTGCCTACATACACACCACAATGAAATTATAATATCCACACTTAATGCTCTGGAAAGTTTGATAGTACATGTTCCTCACCTGAACTCAGAGTGAACATTTCAGCCTTTCATTCATACTTGTACCCTTCTCAATTCATTGAAACCACTTCAAGCAAAAATCATTTGAAAGAAATTACCTCTGTGTATTACACCACGAGCAGTGAGAAATGTCCCACATGAGCCTCTCCAGCCCCCAAAGCAATAAAATTTCTGCTGAAGTGCATGATACAATGACTCAGGGAAAAGAAGTCCCCATGACAACAAGAGGCAAGAGAAACCCATGAAAAGCAAAAGACTCCAACCTCTCCTGATTCAAGGTGTCACCAATTTGTGCTAGAAATTTCACTTTGAAAAATCAAAAGCCTTTGTCCATAACTTTCTTTGAGAACCTGTTGTTCCTTCTTTGCTAGTCTGGGCCTCGATCAGTACTGAACAACCATTGCTAAATCAGAAACTGAGCAGGGGTCAGGCTCATCATTTAATCCTATGAATGCAACTGACTGACTCTTTGCCTTTCTCTTTTCCAAGGGGACTGTTTTTCCCCAGGCCTGTTTTTGGATTTTCTGTAGCATCTCTGTGCTCAAGCAATACTACATTCACACACAGAGCAAAGCTCACCAACTTTGACACTCCAAATAAGACTTAAACTATTAGCAGTGAAGTAGTGTAGTGTTTATTTGGTGGATTATTGAGCAAAATCCTGGCATGGTGAAATATGATGTTTTCCCCTATATGCTCTGTGAGATGTTCCAAAAGTTATCAAAAGAGGCACCTCTGCCTCAGATCTTCTGAGCCCTGGGTTCATAATCACCCCAAGCAATCATGCTTGGGAGATGCTGCGTTGGTCCTGTTTGTGGGATCCCTGCACACACCAGGTCTTGGAGGGGAAACAGGGCAGAATGTGGTCGTGGTGGGTGCAGCCCCTCTCCATCCTGCTGAACAGGCAGTGCCAGCTACATCCCTGCAAGGTCTGCCAAGGGGCTTCATCCATGGCAGTGTTCCCTTCCTCCCTCTCCCCCTTATCATCTGCAAACAAATCCATTTTTCACGGAGTCAGAAGCAGTGACCAGCTCTGCAGGAGCTGATGCTCCCAAGCTCTCCCCTGCCAGCGTGTTGCCCCTCGAGCTTCTCACTCTCTTTGCAAGAAGAACAAGCCCAGTGTGGAGGGGCTGCAGGTGCTGAAAGCAGCTGCCATTCCCATGGCTACAATCAAGTAGCCTGTGGATATCGATGATTAGGTGATAAAACACTGCAAAGAAGCCTGATTCATTCCTTCATCCCATCCCTTGAGCTGAAACTGAGCAGAAAGGCAGGCAGAAGACTGCTGCCCAGCAAGGCTGCAGGGTATGTTCCTCTGGCCCAGCACACAAGGCACATGGAAAGAAAATATATGCCTGATATTGGTGTCTCTGCAGCCTCCAGATGGTTAAAACACAGGGACTGACCAGCAAACAACCTCATTTCCCACTCCCAGCCTCCTGCCAGTAACCCAGGTCAGCACAGACCCTCCATGCCCTTTACTGAGAGCTGGATCCAAGCATCAGTGGGAGGTCAGTGCTGCACACGAGTGCTTGCTCTGTATGGAAGACTTGGGCTGGAAAGAACAGGATCTAAGCCAGACCAAAAGGTCTGAGAAAGGTGAAGCAGCCAGAGTATTGAAAGAGCTGTGCTACATAGAAACACTTACACAGTCTCCTAGCCAGGTTAATCCCAATGTATTGGATCCACAGAGGAGGGAGGGCAGCTGAGTCACTACATTTCAGCAAAAGCCAACTCCCAGCAGGTCCCAGGAAAAAAAAAGAAAAAAGAAAAAAAAAAAAGAAAAATCAATGCACTTTTCCTAAGTTACCAGGAGTGCAAAGGGCACGGTACACCAGGAAGGCCTTTTGTAGAGAAATACAGCAGTTACCAAGCTTTTGCAGCAGTGCCTGTCATTAGTAGCAAACCCTGATCTATCCCTCCGCTGTAGGTGTTCCTGTAGTGCCCATCAGCACAGGCTCACAGTGCTGATGGAAGTGGTTTGATTTTCTGAATATCCTGAGCTGGCCAGAGAGGAACAAAAATTACCCAGCAACACAATTACAGCTCACAGTGAGGGTCACACTGTGTGGGACCAAGGCTGAAATGGCACCAAGCTATTGCTGCCCGACAGCTGCTAAGGGATGCTGCTGGGGGGTCTCATCACACATCCTTGGGCATTACCAGCTGCCAGCAGCCATGGTGGGAAGGGCTGGTGACTCTGAAGTAGGATCAGCCTGGTGCATGCAGACAACCTGGCCATGCCAACCTCTAGATGAGCACTGAAGGAGGGTAGGTGAGATGGAAAGCAGCCCTTGGGAGGAACATAGCCTGTTACAGTGATAACGGTGCATGACAGCAGCTTCCCCAGTACACTCAAGTCTAATGTCCACAGGGACACCAGTGAGAGCTTTGGCTCTGCAGCCACAGACAGCTGCTCCTTGGAACCACTGGCTGGAGAGCACGTGTTTATTACTGGCAGAAGAGCTCCCTGTCACGGTATTATTCATTATTTGTATGAGGGCAGCAGCTCACAGAACAACACACAGGCTTGACTGGTAGGGATAATGCTCCAAAAAACCCAGACGGGCAGTGAAAAAAAGCACTAGACATGCAAACCCTTTCATTGCCTGTCGTGGTGATTGCTCCCTGCAGTGGCTGCAATGGGACCACTCCACATGTAAAGCCATGCCCCTGTATAAGTGCTCAGTGTATGGAAGCCTAGGGCAGAGTGAGAAGAACATGGTTTAATTTGAGAGACGTTGCTTCTGCTTCTATGTGAAGGTTCTGCTGAGAAGGAGGCAAGGAATAAAGCAATGTGCATGTAAAATTAATCTCCTGGTTATTTTGAATAACATTCAAATCAGTGAACTTTAAAACTGCTGTTTAAGTTCACCAGTATCAGATACTCCCTTTGCATCAAAAATCTTTTTTTTTTTTTTAAACCTGCAAACTTGGTTTCAAATACTGTTGTATCTCAGTTTTCTGCTGAACATTGGGTGTTGAGGTGGCCTTGAAGTCATTAACAGATAAAACTGAACCACTTTCCTGCACTGAGCCTGCAGGCAGCTGGGGACAGGGGGCTCTAGGCACTCAGCTCAGAGAGCTATCAAGAAGCCAAAGGGCTGAGGGCTGCTGTGCTGGGCACTCATACCAGCAGAGGGACCCATGAAAGCATCATCTCTACTCTTACTTATAGGGCAAACCCACTCACTTCACACAGGTTACTGAAAGCATGTCTCTTTTGACACATCCAGATCATTTACAAGCAGCATCCAAGCACCTGGAGATGTCAATGTCTGCACACATGAACCTGTCCCATCACTGAGACCACTGGTAAAGGACACAGCACAGCAGCTGTGCAGTGCTAAGAGAATTCACAGATTTGCAGAATATCAGGGATTGGAAGGGACCTCAAGAGATCATCTAGTCCAATCCCCTTGCCAGAGCAGGAACACCTAGACTAGGTCATACAGGAAAGTGGTCCAGGTGGGTTTTGAAAGTCTCCAGAGATGGAGATTCCACAACCTCTCTAGGCAGCCTGTTCCAGTGTTCTGTCACCCTTACTGTGAAAAAGTTCTTTCTCAGATTCCTTCCAGCTTACATCCATTGCCTCTTCTCCAGTTGTAAAAAGCCACCTAGGACCACAGAGAAGCCAAGGCTCCTGTGCAGACCCCAGGTCCAGCCCTCTAGTACATAGCCTCTCCAACATCTGTCACAGCAGTCAGCAAATCAGGGCCTCTAGCACTGCAAGGTGACAAATCTGTCCAATTGTCAGACACTGCAGGCAGTTTGCACCCTTGTTTCCTGCTCAGGCAAGGAACTTGGACAAATCCCTGATGCTGCTTCTTTCTCTGCTTGCAATGAGCATCTGTAGATGCAAGCTGAATTCCCTCCATACTCAGAGGCCTCCAAAGTCTTACAGTCATTCTGTTGTCCTTGCTCTACTCTCAGAAAGTCTCTCACAATTCATTTCCAACTACAGGATAGCTCGGGGCAGAGCCCACGGCATGGGACATGCCCACTGAGGCATGAGGATCACGCTGGAGAGAGCGCATCATCCATGCAGATGCCTCCCGTCCAGCCTGGCCGTGGGGGCCATGAAGGGAGGTTGCCACTGCCTGGGCATGAGAGGGAGCACAAGGACACTTTGCACTGGCTAAAAATCAGTAACAGTTCCTACAGGGAAGGTGTATGCAGTAATTTACAAGGGAAGAATCACATAATATCAGGGATTGGACAGGATCTCAAGAGATCATCCAATCTCCCTGCTGGAGCAGGAACACCTAGACCAGATCATGCAGGAACATGTCCAGGTGGGTTTTGAATGTCACCAGAGAGGGAGACTCCACAACCTCTCTGGGGAGCCTGTGCCATTGTTCTGTCACCCTCCCTGTGGGAAAGTTTTTTCTTATTTTGCTGTGGAACCTCCTGTGTTCCAGCTTGCACCCATTGCCCTGAGTCCTGTCATTGGAGGTCACTGAGAAGAGCCTGGCTCCATCCTCCTGACACTCACCCTTTGGATATTTATAGACATTAATGAGGTCACACCTCAGTCTCCCCTTCTCCAAGCTAAAGAGACCCAGCTCATGCAACTGTTCCTTGTAAGGAAGATGCTCCAATCCCTTCATCATCTTCATGGCTTTGGGCTGTACTCTCTCGAGCAGTTCCTTGTCCTTCCTGAACTGAAGGCCCCAGAACTGGACACAGTACTCCAGATGTGGTCTCACCAGGGCAGAGTAGAAGAGGAGGAAAACCTCTCTCCACCTACTGACTACACCCCTTCTAATAACACCCCAGGATGCCACAAGGGCATATTGATGGCTCATGGTCATAATGAGTGGGTGTAAGAATCACCAGCAGCTTCTAAAGGAAAGGCAGCTATCTGTCCCTCCTCATAACCTTTGTCCATGATGGGACAAGGTTCTGGCATATTATATGGGGAGAAGGCAGCAAAGTTCATCACCAAAGGTAATATTTACTGCCAGATATCGGTGTCCAGGACCTAAGAGAGAGAGTTCCTGATCTGGTGGGAGGTGTCCCTGCCTATGGCAGGGGGGTTGGAATAGTTGATCTCTAAGGTTCCTTCCAATCCAAACTATTCTGTGATTCTAGGTGCAAGTAATGCAGGCACCAGAGAGAAGAATTGCCACACTGTTAGCAAAAGGAAAGGTTAAAAGTCACTTCACACTCAGCCTCTAACACGTAGCTTAAGAGAAGTCAAGTTGTGTTCTGCGTTAAGGAAAAAAATAAAAGGCAAGCTAGGAAATCTGTCATCAAATTCTAATGCACATGGGAGTATGAAGTACAGTAAAGGAAAGCAGTATCACAGCCCTTCAGGTAGTCCAAAATTAGGATGTACAGAATCACAAATGACAGACAAACAATCCTGGCAGCAGAACACTAACCAACCCAGAGAAGCCTTTGACCAAGTTCACATGGGTACACATTGTAGGAAGACCTCAGTTCAGTGATTTCTACCTAAACTTAGAGTGCTGAGCTAAAGCAGTCCCAGACAGCACAGCTTTCCCTAAAGGTTACCAGGAAAAGAGAACAGACTGTGGAGAGCTGGTGGAACAGCCTTGCCATGCTGCACCAGCCAACAGGCAGAGAGCTATATTTGCACTTCATTCAAGCTCTGACTGATGTCCCCGTATAGATCTCAGAGACAGCATTTATAGCCCCAAATACACAGCAGGAGACAAACACAAAAGAAATAGTAGTGTTTAGGTGCTGCTCTCCATTTTACAGGTGGAGAAACCAAGGTGGGGAAACTCCTCCTCTTCCCCACAGCTCTGCTAGAGTAGAAAATAGTCTCAGTAATGAATAACAAAAGCAAGGAATACCGAGGGCTTACTTTCTCCTTATTTCACTATGTTAGAAAAAAACTGACAGTATTAAAATCTGACTGTTTATAGTGCATGAAAAGAATTGTTATACACAAAATATAAACAAGTGCTAGAAGTCAGTGTAAGGAGAGGCTGGTATAAACACTTCAATAGTTGCTTCTTTGCTTAAAGAAAATTGACAGTTCTGTGGGTAGGAAAAAATCTCCAATTACTCCACCTGGGACACAGCTGCAAGCAGTCAGGCTTCTTGGTGCACTCAATCAGATAATCTCTGAGAAGGTCAAGAATAAAAAGCTGCCAGTGTGCAGCCTTCCTTCCCTGCCCTGTTTTTGCTTAGCATTTATACTGCCCCAAGCACAGCAGCCTCCTCATCCGTGATAACACCACGGCTACCCGGTAGAGCACTGGGGGAAACCTGTCACTCCTCCCCATCACCAGTGCTGCCCTGTCCCGGTGATGCTGACAGACTTTTGCAAGGAAGGAGAAGCAAACTGGTTGTGTTGGGCTGGTGCAAAGATGGCTTTAGGCCAAACAATCAGGGCAAACACTGATGGCAATTAGGCAGGAGTGTAATTTATTTATCCATGATTTGAGCCTACTCTCCCTAGGACCCCCCTGAATCGATTCTAACCCAACCTTTTCCTTTCCCATCTCTCTGACAATGCAGCAGTGCTAGAAATGAGCTAAACAAACCACAGAGCTGCTGCAGGGATGAAAACATTTCAGAATGAATTCAGCAAATGAAAACCCACGTGTGCCTTTTACTCCCCAAGAGGAGTTATACCCACTCCCTAGCCCTCATCTTGTAGCACGACTTTAAAGATGAAGAAGCAGCTGCTTGCCATATTCAGTGCTTGATCTTCTTTTGCCAGTTTTGAATAAACCCAAACCCTTTTATATGCTACTTTCTAGCCTCTTCCAGATAGTTTCTAAACTTCTTTTTCAAGGCAAGCCTTTCCTGCAGGAAAATTGAGTAAAATAAGATACCGTGTCTGAAATGATATATATAAACAACAATAACCACAGTCAATCCTTTCTTCCTTCCCCATGTTGGCACAGCACAGTGAAAACACACTGAGACAAATACGCTTTCTCAGTGCTGATCTCCACTTTATTGGAGTCCCTCAAGAAAATCCCTCAGCATTTTAACAAAGCCAAGTGGATGCTACACCAAATAAGTGTTATGAAGTCTTTGCTTCTCCAATTGCCACAGAAAACCACCTGGAGTTCCCCACAGTTAAATGGCATTGACATGAAGACCGTGTACTCTATTTTAATAAAGAGTGAAAAGATAAGCCAGTCAGTGACTAACTTGCTGCTTCTATTTAGGTTTTTTTCCTACATTTTCAGAGCAGCTAAATAACTGCCATACCAAGTGCCACCAAAAGACAGAACTCAGCCACAGGCTGTTTCCTTATTAAAATGCTATTAAGGGTTGCTTTTAACTGTACAGAACAACTAGCAATTTTCAGGGTCCACTTAATGTACTGCATTATTTTTAGTCCTGAGATTTTTAAAGGGGGAAACTGAGACATCACCATCCATTGATTTGCTAAATCTGCCAAGGCACTTAACACTTCATTACTGCAGGCCAGTATTTTCTAATGATCAGGACTTTCAGCATAAGATAACCTTAGAATGTAACATTTGTGTCAGACAACAACGTTTAGAGACTTTTTCGCAAACGGAATTAGATCTTGTCGATGGAAACAACTTTCTGACATGGAACTTGTTGAATAAAGAGTCAATCTTGTTTGTGAAGCGAACCCTGCAGCTTGTATGAAAGCTGACAGCCTTCATCACTTCAAAGCCTCTGCCATCACCTGAGGAAGTTGCAATCTTGTTTACTTCAGTAATTATTAATTTCTGACCTATTTATTCAGGTTTTACACCAGGTGCTGCTGAACTGCTACTATCTGCTCGGGGACTCCGTGCACAGAGGACTTACCGAAGAAGAATGTTTTTACACATTTTCTGCCTTCTCGTCAGAACACTGCATTTTAAATCGAGACAGCCGCCAGGCGATGCACGGACCTGCCCTAACGGCGCGGTTCGGCTGCTGGGCTCCGCACCCCCCTCGTCCCCGCAGTCATCCCGCGACCCACCGGCCCGGCCACCTGCTGGGGTCATCCGGACGGGACCGGGCACTCCTCAGCCCAGTGGGAACGGAAACACATCCTCGATCGGGACGGTCCCGCGCTGCCCCGTGGATGGCGGCCGGAACCCCCGCGAACTCACCTGTACCACTCCAGCCCCTTGTCGTAGTTCCTGTCGAAGAAGTGGGGCTCGGTGCCCACGGCACGCACGTCGGGGTGCGCCCGGATGGCCTCCAGCAGTGCTCGTGTGCCTCCCTTCTTCACCCCGATGATGAGGGCTTGCGGCAGCCGCTTCTCCCCGTAGTCCGGCGTGGTGCTGCTGCTGCCGCCTCCTCCGCGGCTCCCCGGGCTGCCGGCCCGGCTCAGCTCCTCATCCGTAGTGCTCGACTCCTGCGGGTCCCTCTCGAAAGCTCCGCTCTGCGCTGTGATCACCTCCCCGGGGGCCAGCGGAGTCCGCAGCCAGGCACCCGCCNCAGCGGAGTCCGCAGCCAGGCCCCCGCCGCCCCTCCCCGGCTGCCGTTGGAGGCCCGCGTCGGAGCCGCGTCGGGGCCCGGGGCGGCGGAGCTGACCGGAGGGCTGGCGGAGGAGCGCGGTGCCGCCAGTGCCACCGTGCCGGTGAGCGCGGCGGGAGAGCGCGGCGCCCCGGGGATCGCCGTGCCGAGAAGAGCGACGG